>BMAC01000264.1:553425-630886 GCA_014905375.1 Phtheirospermum japonicum | reverse complement strand
GGAGTGGCCATAGTTTGTTCCGCTATCGTCGATAATAGTGAGGGAGGTAACGGGACGTCGGACGTGTCTCGCCTTAAAGCGGCTCGTGCGTCTCGTCGCAACCACTCGGGGTTCGGCAAGAATGGAGTCAACTCCTGTCTGAGCGATCGCCTACCTTGCATACACAACAACAACAAAAGATTACGCGTATCGAATGTAAAACAATTAATTAACTAATATTTACAATAACAATAAGAGTAATTAAGAACGCCATTGGATTTTTATCCATCCCCGGCAACGGCGCCAAATTTTTGATCGACGAATTCTCGACGCGCTAGTTTCGGAATCCGTCTCCGCAAGAGTACGGAGCCGGTTGTAGGGCGGCGAGTTCTTCCTGAGTCGTGTCTCTCGAGGATGGATGTTATCGGCTTGTCGGTTTCTTAATTGCTCTTATCGTCGGTAGCGACTAACTATTCTAAACTAGGAAAGCAGTAGTCATTGTTCAGTTTTGGTTTTTATAACTAAGATTTATATGGAAATACAAGATTTAAAAACATTGAAAATGAAAAGGAAATTAAAGCTTATTTAAAAATGATTAATCTAAACTAGTTAACTAAGAAAGCTTATAATTTAAATTAAGGAAAATGGAGGAAAAATTAAGGTCTAGCTTATTTGAAAAAGTCAACATTAATTTAATAAAAATTAAAGCTTTAAAACAGAAGATTATATAAAACTTCTAAAAACTAAGAAATTGATCTAAAAAACCTAACAACTTAAAAGCATAAGTTCAAAAGCTAGAAAGCTCAAAAGCTATAAAATAAGAGTTTTGATGATCAGTTGAACAACAAAACTACGATCAAACATCAACACACAATTAGATGAAATAACAAGGAAATAAAACTATATTAATGGAAAGATATTACCAAGAGTATGATCCACAAAAGCTTGAAATGGAAAGCTTGAAAGTTTGACAATGGATATCTGAAACTTCGCTTGAACAACTTAACTAATAAGATCTAACACTTAACTAAACTAAAGCTAATTAACTAACTACTTTCTAGGATTTTTCTTGATCAAAATGAAAAGGAAAGGATTTGGTTATGGTTTGGAGGAGCTTCCTGGGAGGAAAAGTCCTTAGCTGCCAGTTGTGCCTGGTGAAAAGATGTTGCCTTGGTTTAAACATTCGCAGGGGCAAAATCATCCAAAAACAGCAAAAATTCTGCTTTTCAGTCAATCGACTGTAAAGCAGTCGATCCACTGGCAGTCGATCGGTCAACTCTCCTGTCGATCGACTGCTCTTGTCAAAATGGCCAAAAGCCCTGGAATTCAGTCGATCCTCAGAGTTCCAGTCGATCGACTGCAGTCGATTCGACCTCATCGGCAGTCGATCGACTGCAGTGTCCAAAATGCCAAAAGTCCCTGGAATCCAGTCGATTTTGGAGTTCCAGTCGATCGACTGAACTCCAGTCGGTCGACTGGATTGCTGCACCCGGCTCGACGCCGGTTTATCGAGCCTCATCCGTTGCGCTCCCTTGCTTTGTCCGTTCATTTCCGAGTCGAGTATCAACGATCCCAAATGAGCGCGGGCCCCGCTTGGACGTCCTACGACCAATAGAAAAACGAAATAGTAAAAAACTACAAAAACTAATAATAAAACGTACAAAAATACGAAAACCTAGAAATAACGAAAAACGGCCAACTTGACTCCTAAAACACCTAAAAGCAAGTGAAACACACGCAACGTGATACAAAAACGATAGCAAAAATATGTACAAAAAGATGCAAATCAAAGAGGTAAAAAGCTTGAAAAGAGCATTAATGGAGTTTTTTCAAGAACATGAGCAAACTAAAATCTAGAAATGAGAAGTTGAAGAAAAAGGCAAGAACAACAACACAAACTAAATCCAAAAACCAACCCAACAACAAGAACAACATTCAAGAATAACAACACAAGAAAATAAGAGAAAGGAAACTACCAATTGCATTGAACTCAAAAGCTTCAAATCTTCAAACAACAAGAGCAAAAATTGAAGGAGGTGTCACCCTCTCCCTCACTTGCCAAAAAAAACTAAACCTAACCAACTAACTACTAAGCTAAACTTGATTAACTACTAAGCTAAACTAGATTAACTACTAAGCTAGCTAAAACTACACTAAACTAGGGTTTATCATTGCAAGGAAATGTAAAGGCTTGAAGGAAATGGAGCAAGCCCCAAATTCCAACAAGGAAGGGTTATTGGATAAGGTTGAGGGCTGGTCCGATAAATACAAAAATGCAGGGGCAAAAACATCAAAAAGTGATAAAATCCTGAGCAGGACTGCGTCTCAATCGATCGACTTGCAGTCGATCGACTATGGATCAGTCGATCGACTCCTTTCAAAATCGGCCAACCCTACTGGGCTCCAGTCGAAGGTCCAGTCGATCCTGGATGAGTCAGTCGTTCGACTGGCTCGGCTGCTCCAGCTCGATTTTCTCGTTTCGCTCTAAACGTCCGCCGGTTTGTCGCCCCTCGTTCACGCTATATTTTCTTGCTTTGCCCGTTCCAATCCGAGTCGAGTGGGATACTTCGAGCGTGCGCGGGACCCGCTTGGTCATCTTACGGACAAAAATACGAAAAAGGGTAAAAAAGTACGAAAAGCGACTAAAAACCGCACAAAAGTTATAAAAACCTAAAACTAACAAAATAGGCCAAAACGATTCTTAATACCCATAAAAGCAAGCAAAACACATGCGAATGCGACACAAAAAGGTAACAAAAATGCGTACAAAAAAGTACAAATCACCCATTTCACCCAAACTCCATATTCAGCCTCTGAACTTATAAGAAACTCAATTTCAGCCTACAAATATTTCAAATTATCTTCTTTTCACCCTCCAGCTTCATGAACTTTACAAAAATAGCATCGTTGACTTTACTTCAAGGTTTGACTGATAATTATTTCAATTATTCATATTTTAAGTTTAAAAATCCTTATTTCATAAAATAAGTTAAATTACGTTTTCATGTAGGACCATTGATTTTGAGACTCACGATTTGCAAACACGATCATTCGCATATTTCAAAGATCACAAGCGTCAGTCTAAAGGTGGGGAAATTTAAATCAAAACCCTTTTAAATTCAAGTTCATATTAATTGCTCGATATGTTATAGTTTATGGTGATTACATGACAATTATACAATTATGGCCTTCGGGCAAATGACTATGTATACATAGAGTCGCGCGATAGCACATAACAATTATTGGTCAGGGATTGTAATCGGTCCGGGGTCGACGGATCCTTGGGATGGCCGACCGTACTGCACAGAATAATTATTTCCATATTTTACTATGATGCTATGTTATATTGAGGAATTAATTATGAACGGTATCTCCACTGAGTCGTTGTGTACTCATCCCTTTTTATCAAACATTTTTTAGGTCATGTGAAATCGGAGCGGAAGCGTGGTGGTGGCGACGATAATGAAACATGATTTAAAGCTTATATATTTCTATTTTAAAAACTTGATCAAATAGTCATATTTTATACATGATGGATTTATTCGAGCGCTATTTACAAAATGTCATATTATTATTATTATTTTCATTATTATTATTATTATTATTATTATTATTATTATTATTATTATTATTATTATTATTATTATTATTATTATTTTCAAATGATACTATATGTATTTGTTTTCTTTAAAGATATATGTGGTATTACTTCGTACAAATTATTTTTCATAATTTGTTTATTTTAAAAAAAATTAATCAAAGGTATTTATATAAAGTAACGTCCCCCATATTACTTTTATTAAAATATAATTGCTTCCGCTTGTGTTTCTCGCTATGAAAAACTGGGGCGTTACAGTTTAACTTACCAACCTACATGCGAACTCGTACTCTTGCGAGCGAGCTTTTGAATAATTGATAAATATTTATAAAGCAGGAACACAAAAGTTCGAATCAAAATTTTGGCGCCGTTGTCGGGTAAAGCTAGGTAGGTTGTGAATTCTGTGTTTGCCCTTCGTGATCCTTATTTATATTTATCTTTATTTTATTATGATTTTTCTTTTCGTTGGTTTTACTATTTTTATCTGGTACGTTTAATCTTCTGCGTTGAGTGTTGTGTATGCAAGGTACATCTCTTGAAGCCTCGATTCAACATCCCAAATGAAAAAAAAATTAAAAAAACTCGAAAATTAAAAAAAATCGAAAATTAATCATTATTTTATTTTATTTCTTTCAAAAAAAATATTAAAAAAAGAATAAAAAAATCGGAAATTAATTTATCTCTTTTAAAAAAAATTAATAAAAAGATTTTAAAAATTAAAAAAAATGTATTACTCGTACGATGAGCCACCGCTAGATTGGCGTCATGCACCTCGACCGACTATTCCATTGAGCGACACAATGAAGAATTACTTTCCTGACAACTACGACCAATTGAATCTCCCAATTTCTCATGGGCGTCGGAATGAAGATGCGCTAAAATTTATTCAAAAGTACGAGTTCATCACTGATAGTTCTCCTCTTCACGGGCTTACAAGGGATCAAGTGAAGATGCGACTCTTCACTTTTGCGCTGTAGGAAGAAGCAATGAAATGGTTTGTAAGGCTAGAACCTGATTCTTTGCGTACGTTGTATGAAGTAGGCGATAAATTCATGAGGAAGTTCTACGTACCCAGTGTAACATGTGATCATTGTGGATGTCGAGGACATATGACGCATGAATGTTTGGTAAAATTTGTTAATGAGCCATAGGAGGAAGTTGTCGCCATCTGAGATTGTACGAGCCATGAAGAATATGAGCCAGACGATCGATTTTTGGCAGCACGGCAAGAGGATCAGGAGGCTGAGATCATGAGTTTTCAAGACGAACAAGTTGATGACCCTTTGGAGACCATTTGTCAACAAGGCGACATTGATCAATCCACTGTGCAGAAAGAAGACCTTGCACATTTCATGGAACGTATGGAACAAATAATAGCTTCTTTTGACAAATCATCGAACGAAGGGGATGGGGTACAAATGTATTACCTTTCTGAACTTGATAGGTAAATGAAGTAGGTCATCAAGTCGATGCTTCTATAGCAAGAAGGGAAGAAGAAAGAAATAAACTTCAAAGTCAACTAGCGCTACCAATTCTTGATGTTGTGGAACCCCTATTGGAGGAAGAAACCTTGAGCTCGCCTATTTGTTTAGAGGATGTGCATAAAGAGCAAGTTTTGGAGAATTTAGACGTAATCGTTCCTCTTGTACTTAACAATGTCGTGTTGGATAATGATATAGTAGAGTTGCCATTGGAGAGCCCGGAGGTTGATGAAGTAATGAATTTGCCAGAGTTTTGCATGGAAGAACAAGACGTGGTGCCAACTTTAGGGTATGTGACTGTAGAGTCTCACGCAATGCAGTTGGAGATCCTGGTGGATGCTGGGAATTCGAGTTTTCTCGATTTATTTGGGGATGATGTAGAGGATGAGCCTATTTTCGAAGATAAATTTACTCCTCTTGTGCTGGATGATTTAGACGTAGAGGAAAGCGACGAATTTTTAAACCGAGCAGCAGTAATTTTAGGGATAAATTTGAACGACATTGTTGTGGACGATGTCAATTTTGATGAGGTGTTAGAGAAGAAATTTATTGAGGCTCTTGTTATCCCAATCGAGCCGTTAATAGATTTTAATTTTGAGTTGGTGGACGAGTTTGTTGAGGAAATCTCCAAACCCCTGTGCCCGAATTTAGTTCCCAATATTTTTGAAGACGTTGAGGGGGATTTTAGCAAAACGAAGGAGAATGGTTTGGGTGTTGATGAATTCTTATGTTCGACGGATTTCCTCATATTCCCGAAGATTGCGGATCACCATGTGCCCGAATTAGTTGTTGATATGTTCATGATGATAGATTATTCGCTTTTTAGACCCCCGAAGCGAGTTAATATTTTACGATTTGCTTACCATGCGTGTCTTGGAGGAATACATTGCATATTCTTAATGTTGGAGAACACTAAGGGTTGGCATGATCGTCACTTGTTTCTAGATCCGGGATAGCATCGTTCGTAGAAAGCGTCGAGCTTTCGACATTAAACAAAGCGCTTCTTGGGAGGCAACCCAAGCTATTTTCCTATCCTTTGTATTTCTTTTTAGTTTACTTTTCTTTTTCTATTTTACGTTTGTGTTATGTTTCTGAAACATGAAGAACTGTTCTCGAGGAAGTATTAATCATTAGAATGAAGAAATCAAAATGGTTGACGATGCACGGATCGCGTCGATCGACGCCAGCACCGACGTGGCGGCGATGCTTGGCCCGCCCACGTCGACCGACGCTCTGTAGATGTGAGTTTTGAGCGGATTTTCTTCGACCCGACAGCAATCCCTCCTACGAGGACTGCTTCCGCGAGTTTTAGATTTTTATTCAAGATATTTTCGATCACGGGATTCAAGGCTAAGGATGATTGTACAAGCACTTTTTGGAGTCGCTCGACTATTTTTCAGGGACGTTCCCTTACTCCTTTCCTCATTTGATTTGCTTTTCTTTATATTTAGGGCAATCGGGAGATTGCAGGATTTTTAGGGGGGGGGATGGGATTGTTGAGTATGATTTATATTTGAAAATTGTGCAATTTGAATTTTTTTACGTGTTTGATTGCTATTTCTGCGCGTTACTGTGTTTGTATGGGTTGCCTGTCGAAGTTAATTAAGTATGATTTGAAGTTCTTATCTTTTGAGCGTGTATAAGTGAATAAAATCTTTCAAAATTATTATTTATATATTGTAGGATTCTTCCAACAACTCCGAGCCTAATCTTTTCAAAAAAGTACGCACAGTACTTTTGTGTTTCCGAGCCAAAGTTCTAGCACAAGAAAGTCGAAGTATATACTTTATTCGATACAAACTCTTTTTTTTTTGGAAGATCCACTATAATAATGAGAAAAATTTCTGCATATACACCCAAATCAAAACCTTAAAACAGCGTCAATTCAAAACTTTTTCATGCAAAAAGCCTGTGAGTAGCCTGAGTGGTTATCATCATTGCATGTGCTTGAATAAGTTTCAGTCTTGATATCTCTTTGAAACCGCTGTGTGTAGTTGACTTTGAAAATGACGTTAAGGCACATCAAAAAACCCTTGTTCCGGCCATATCCATATATATTAGCCACTATAAATTTCGAATGAGCCCCTCATAGCTAAATAATCCATTTCCATTAGCCATGAGTGTTTTTGAGACCCCTACTAACCCATTAAAAGCATGGGGTAGGAGTTCGTTATTGTTATTGGTTATTAGTGTTTTGTAATTTTTATCAGGGATTTATGAAAATTTTGTAATAAAGGATCACCATCCTTAAAAAAAATTAAAAAAAAAGTCCCATAAAAAAAGAATAAAAGGGGGATAAAATAAAAAAGAGAAATGGTGAATCGTGTTTAGTCATTGCCTACGCTTATAAAGGCTTGTTTATTATTGTTTATTTTATTAAGAAGCCTAATGTTTAAGAGGAAAGAGTTGTGTTGAAAAATAAGCGTATCATAAGCTTCTAGATCATTTAAGTGGTTCGAGAGAAAAGTCGATTTACGATTTGCGAGTTGACAAATAGCTTAAGTTAAAGGCTACGTTATGAGTGTTTAGTGAGGTTTTTTTATTGAGGTGAAGCAATTAGCTTCGTGATTAGAATAGTTTGGTGAGCTATTGATCACGTTAACTCATGAGTTAGCCACACGACTTATATATTCCTTACCCATCCAAAGATCCTTACATTACAACCCATAAAGACCTTTTCCGATTCTTTGTTGATAGCACACTTAATATGCGATTGAGAAGAGATTGATTTTCGATGCTTGTTTATTGTATTTGTATTTGTATGATTCGAGTGTAAACACGTCCCATGAAGAAAATACTTGAGTGCTTTGAGCGAACACCCACATATATATTTTCCTTTTGAGAGGATGCATGACTTTGATTTTGAAGTGGCAAAGTAATAAGGAGGGAGTGTTTGAAGTTGCGTGACTTGTATCTATATTTTCAAAATTATGTATGTAGCACGGCATGACTCATTGCTTGAATTGATTTTTATTCTTGTTATTCTTTGAAACTATCGTTTGTTTGAGGACGAACAAACCAATTAAGCGTGGGGTAGTTGGATTAGCACGAAAATGTCTAGATTTTAGTTAGTATTTAATTAAGTTTTTATTATTTCTTTTTGGTATAAGTTGGATAAATTGACCACTTTTTCTATTTTTGTATTTCCAGCTTATTTTACCGCGTTTTAATTATATTCGATATAATTAGGTGATTATTTGTTGGTTTTCCAATACAACTAAGAAATCCGAGGATTTTGGAGCTTAAATAGATAAATTTGATGATCAAGGAGACAAAAATGAGATTTCCGGTGAAAGATTAGCAGAAAGATCGAGAAAATCAGATGCAGCACGAGTAGCTTCGGTCGACGCTACTTCGACGTGACCCTGGCCCACGACGATCGACACTAGGTCGACGCAAGGTCGACATAATTCTCTGTTGCGTCGAACCTGCCCGCGTCGGTCGACACCTCTGCCCGCGTCGGTCGACGCCAAGTCGATACCAATGCCCACGAACTCTCTGTCACATCAATCCTAAATTTGTCGATCGACGCACCGATCGACGTGACTGCCTAGAAACGCGTTTTTAGGGTTTCTTGTTGCCCAAGATATGGAAAACTATATATACCCTATGTATTTTGGATTTTTGCACACATTATCATATTCCTAGGGTTCCAAGGCCTCTTTGGGGGCTGACAACCCGAAAGAGTGTCCTACTATTTTCTTAGTTACTTTTCATAATTCTTAGTCTTAAATCTCTAGCTTATAGATTAATGAGATTAGCTCTTAGGTAATTTAGATTCAAAATTTCTCCAAGCAAACGCTGTCAATTCATCTTCGTTTGATTAGTAAGTATTTATTCCTTCACTCTTAGTCACGTCGATCGGTGCGTCGATCGACGCATTTAAGATCGACGTGACAGAGAGTTCGTGGGCATTGGCATCGACCGACGCGGGCAGGGCTCAGCATCGACGCTTCCGGTGTGTGCGCGTCGACTGGGCAAGGGTGTTGACCGATGCGGGTAGGATCGACGCGACAGAGAGTTGTGTCGACCTTGCGTCGACCTAGTGTCGACCATTGTGGGCCAGGGTCGCGTCGACGTAGCGTCGATGCTCACGTCGACCGACGCTACTCGTGCTGCGTCTAATTTTCTTGACCTTTTCTGCTACTCTTTCACCGGAAATATCATTTTCGTCTCCTTGATCATCAAATTCATCTATTTAAGCTCCGAACTCCTCCGATTTCTTAGTTGTATTGGAAAAACAATAAATAATCACCTAATTATATCGAATATGATTAAAACGTGTTAAAATAAGCTGGAAATACAAAAATACGAAAATGTGCTCAATTTATCCAACTTATACCAAAAATAACAATAAAAACTAAATAAAATACTAAATAAAATCCAGACATTTTCGTGCTAATCAGCTAATTTTTGTAAAACCACTATTTCGCCCCTAATTCCACCTATATAAACCCACATATCCAAGACTTTAAACGAGACTTTTAAACTATTTAGGTTTTGGTTACCCAAGCTTATCCTCTTGTTTACATCCTTTTTCACCTTCAAGCACAAATAATTCATAGTTAACTCAAATGCTTACTTAGATTAGCTTAGAGTGTAAAATCATAGCTTATATCTTGGTTTACCTTACTTTGTAAGAATATTGTACTTGGTGAACATTTCCTCTGGTGGCTTTTGTGATTTGAAGAACAATTCTACTTTAGATAATTTCTGATTCATGTTCTCTTGCATCTTTCTTGTTAATTTTTATAAATATTTGAAGTAATTTATTTTCTTATGTTTAGGTTGTAGTTTGAATGTTAAGCATTTTCCGATTTGTTAATGATCCTTTGAATTTTCCACCATTGTTGTCCACTTGCTGTAGTTTCAAGCTTTTTACCTCTTTTGGCATGTGTTGGATAGTTGGCAGTGATAGGTAGATGGGTTTATCTTGTTTTGGCTTGTAGTTGACTTGTGGTGAAGAATAGAGTTTTAGTTCAGTAGATGACTAGGATTAGCTTTTTTAACCTATTTAAGAGTAGTTTAAATGTATTTTCCCTCATTCTTTTTATTAATTTAATTATACTTTTAATTATGATTAAATGATTTCAATAGCTTTGGTTATGGATTTCTTACTTGGTTTGATTATGTTAGTGCTTGACCCTAAATTATGTTATTGCATTTCATGATGAGCTTAGGTTAGAATTTATAGGTCTAGAATCTAAATGAGTTTAGAACCATCAATATGTAATTATCGAATATTTAATTGAGAGTTGAGATTGACAACCCCGATTCGTAGATTAAGTATTCAATAAGTTACCAATTGATCGTGAGATGAGTTCAGAACCTAAACCCCTGTTATATTAATATTTTGAGAGTCTTAAATTTCAATTCTCGTCATTTAAAGCATCATCATATCTTTTAAAACTGAAAATAAAAATTTGATTGTATGTTTACCGTAGCTTTTCCTTTATTTTCATATTCATGGATCAAATACAACACCCACCTCCGATTAGTCTTCCTCACGAGATTTGACGTTATTCACTCACCAGACTATGATCGATCCCATTCTCTTACGAATGATACTGAAACATTTGTAAAAATGTAGTGCGTTTGAGACCACATGAAAATTTTGGCGCCATTATCGGGGAGGGCTAAAGGTCGTGTTTTTGTGTTTTCTCTTTGTGACCTTTGTTTCTGTATCGTGTTTGATTTCTTTTTTATTTTTCTTGTCTCTCACCAGTGAATTTGATCTTGTTTGTTGAGTGTTGTGTATGTAGGTACATCAATGACAATGACCGATTTGAGATTTAGCAACCTAAAAATGCTCAATTATCGAGTACCTTCACGATTTGATGTTCCTCACAATCTTCATGGCACATATCGATTTGATGTCGGTGTTTAAGATCCATGGCTCGCTATCCCACTTATCCCCAAGATGCGAGCTTATGATATTGAGGATTTTCAATACGTTCTACTCGTAATGTTCCATGGGATTCCGAGCGAGGACCCACCGTCATTCATTCACTTTCTGTTAAAGGCCTGATAATGGATCATGTCATGATGAAACTTTTTTCATTTATGTTGTGGGGTTGGGCACTTACATGGCTCAATAATGCAAATCCCGACTCCATGCTATCTTCGAATGTGGTGTATGATCAATTCATGGAGGAGTTTTATCATTCTCCACCCACCTCCCATTCCTTTCATCGATATATAATTTCTATGCTCCACTTATTTTTACCCCCTACATTCTGAGTTTTGATCGTCATGCCCCTTCTCATAATTCTTACAATCCGACCATTCATACTTAATACGCTCCACCCGTTTATGCTTCTTCTCATTCGAGGTATGATTCATGCACTCCAACCACTGTTAACTCCTATTCTTTGAGGTACGATTCTTATGCTCCACCCGCCTTACCCTTTGACAATACAAGCTATGATTATTATGCTCCGAGTTACAACAATTGATGCAATACTCTCTGTCCTATCCTTCAATGGATTGTCGATCGACGGGCCTTCCATGGACTGCCCAGTCCGGTCCTAATAAAAAAGAGTACAAAAACCCAAAAAACTTTACATTTAATTTTTCCAAACATTTTCTTCCTCCTTCTTATCTTTTTTTCAAATAAAAATTACAAACAAATTCGAAAAAAAAAATATAAATTCAAATCTATTTTTCGTTTGTGCATTTTTATGTTTGTTATTATTTTCGAGTATTTTGGTCTCTTATGTTCATTTTTATATTTAAAAAATAAAAAATATTCATGAATCACACAAATATTTTCCTTTTGTACATTTCAATGTTTTCCTTTTATGTTATAGTCTTATTGTGTCATTTGTGTTTGTTTTCCCCACTTACCCTTTTATTAGGTTTCTCTCGCCTCGACCACCCCATGGACATCGCCTCACACTTGACTCATCATTTCGAATGCGATTACTGGGACGTATCTCTCTCCCTCAACTTTTTACTGCATTTTGTTTTGTTTTATTTGCAATGTGGGCATTGCATGGTTTAAGCGTGGGGGGGATTTTGTCCTTGTTTATTAATTGATTTTGTATGCTTGTTGTGGATATGATTTGTGTCATGTAGATTGATATTGGTTGGATCCTTGATGAAGTGACATGGACAGATGCTTTGGTTAGGTTTTTTAGACTATCGTTCGACATTAGTGTAATTGTGGGGCTTGATGTGTAGGGAGCCTATGAAGTGTTTTGGCCTTGCTCTATTCGTATGATTCATTTTAAGAGTTGAATACATTCTATTAGCCCCATTTTCAAATTACCTATATAGGAATATTTATAAATTTCTCATTTTATTTTTGGAGACATAAAAATCTCCACGTGCTTATCGATAAATGTTGTAAGTTACAATTACCAACAAGTGTCAGAGGCAATGAACTCTCATTTTTGAGTTGTATATATCGTGTTCATCTAGTACCTCACCTTTATGGGTACTTAAAAAACCAAAAATAAAATATAATAAAAAAAATAAAGAAAGAAATAAAAAAAGAGAAAAACAAAAAAAAATACAAGAAGAGAAATCCTTATTCAAGTGATATGTATATAATAAGTCGTGCAGCTTTTGTACGAATTTTTATTTTTACTTTTTATATTTTATTGTTGAAGATGTGAATAAATGATTGGGCTAGTAGGGTGCCGACTTAGTGGTTTAAGCATCTGGAAGGGAGTCTACACCTCTTATCTCAACATATCATTTCGTCCTTTTAGTCGAGTTTTCAATTGATTTAATGCATAACGCCTCAAATCATTTGAATGCATTAGATTTTGGTTTATCGAGGAATTACATTTTTCTTTTCTATGTCTAAGCTCGGTTTTGTATGTGGACAAGCAAAAGTTTAAGTGTGGGGGAGTTGATTTGTACGTATTTGTTTGTTTTTTTTGTATGTTTTTGTGTCTCGTTTTGTGTGCTTTAGTCTGGTTTAAGTCATATTTTGTCACGTTTTTACTAATTTTGCAATTTCGTAGGTTTTGTCATCTTTCTAGTATTTTTCACATTATTCTCATATTTTCGTACATTATTTATGTATTTTGTTTTTCTTTGTTTTAGGATAATCGAGCAAGCCTAAAAGTGTTCCCTAGGATAATAACCTTGTAGACTTGATGAAAACATGACTTGAATACATGCAGCATAGCCACCGGTCGATGAACCATCGATGGTAAATCAACGCGTAGCTCCCACCCACGTTGACTGCGTGTGTCAACCGACCGACCGAAGTTTTCCTACCACGGTCGATCGATGAGGCATCGATGCGCCAATTACACTAACACATTTTTACACCATCAGCAGTCTTCGTCGATCAATATGTCATCGATGGAAGAGACACTATCGATTGAAGCCTAATCGATGGTCGATAAACAGAGGTAATTTTCGACAAATTTTAATAAAATTACTATTTTGCCCCCAATTTCACCTCTATAAACCCACCTATTCAATCCTTAAAAGGAGGCTTTTGAACCCCTTCTGGTTTGGATGCCCAAGCTTATCTTCTTGTCTTCATCCTTTTTCACCTTCGAGCACAAATAATTCATATTTAGCTCAAATGTTTAGTTAGATTAGCTTAGTTTGTAGAATCTTAGCTTAGCTCTTAGTTTAGCTTAGTTTGTAATATTATTGCACTTGGTGAACATTTCCTCCTTTGGATTTTGTGATTTGAAGAATAATTCTACTTTGGGTAGTTTCTAAGTCATGTTCTCTTGAATCTTTCTTGTTAATTTCTAGTGAAAAAGATTGTAACCATCCTGTACTATACGCGTTTTTTGAGTTTGCATCCTAAAGTTTTTTTTGTAATTTAATGCATCCTGTACTTCACAAAATTTTGAAAGTGCATCCTCCAACCAGCCAACTCGCCCCAACTCGCTGAAACTCACCTCGTCTCGCGAGTGAGGTTGCATATTTTCAAACCCGTATACTTTAGGTGAGTTCCGGCGAATTTATTATTTATTTAAAACTAGTTCCGGTATATTTTATTAAATATTTTTATTAAATATGCAAACTCACCGAATTTATTATTTAATAAATTATAAATTTTATTTATTTAATAAAAATAGTTAAGGTAAAAGTTAGGATAAAATATGGTTTGCATATTTATTTAATAAATACGAGTTTTTATTTAATAAAACTATTTTTTTTCTAAATTTTGTATAGTACAGGATGCACTTTCAAAATTTTGTATAGTACAAGATGCATTAAATTACAAAAAAAACGTTAGGATGTAATCCCAAAAAATGAGTATAGTATAGGATGCATATAATTTTCTGCCCTAATTTCTATGAACATTTGAAGTAATTCATTTTCTTATGTTTGGTTTGTAATTTAAATGTTAAGCATTTTTTGCTTTCTTAATGTACCTTTGAATTTTCCATCATTGTTGTCCTCTTGCTATAGTTTCAAGCGTTTTACTTCTTTTGGCATGTTTTGGATAGTTTGTAGTGACAGGTAGATAGGTTTATCTTCTTTTAGCTTGTAGTTGACTTGTACGGTAGAATATGTTTTTAGTTAGTAGATGAGTAGGATTAGCTTTTTTAGCTTATTCAAGAGTAGTTTAAATGCATTTTCCCTCTTTCTTTGTGTTAATTTAATTGTACTTTTAATTATGAGTTAATGATTTTAATAGCTTTTGTTATGGATTTCTTACTTGGTTTTATTATTTTAGTGCTTGCCCCTAAATTATGTTATTGCATTTCATGATTGGATTAAGTTAGAATTTATGGGTCTAGGGTCTAAATGAGTTTAGAACCATCAATTGGTAATTACGAATGTTTAATTGAGAGACGGGATTGACAACTCCTGTTCATAGATTAAGTGTTTAATAATTTGTCATTTGATCATGGAGACGAGTTTAGAGCCCAGACCCCGTTTTATTAATTATTTGAAAGACTTAAATTTCATTTCTCATCTTAACTTTTAAAACTCAAAACCAAAATTCGATCGTGTGTTTTTGTAGCTTTTCCTTTATTCTCTTATTCATGAATCAAACACAAAAACGACCTCCGATTAGACTTCCTCGTGAGACTTTACTTGAGTCACCTCACTGCACTACGACCAACCTCGTCCTCCTACGGGCGATCCTTAAACATTTGTAAAAATGGTGTGCATTTGTGATCACTTCTTTTTATAACAAGAATAAGAAGTTAGCTGCCAACAGCCATATGTGAGGAACTCATAAACTTATTAAAAGAGTTCATGGAATCTTTTCTTTTGGATATAATGAGTTGGTCAGAGTGGATCTCGAGGTCATGCAACATCACTTGAATGAGGATCCGGCCACGTTGGCATAGATTTAGACAAGGTGATAGAAGATGAAGTACTGTAGCTATTGAATGTGATGATGATACCTAAAATGGGAAATTAGTTGAGGATGTACATTGACTTTCGCAAGGTGAATAAGGCTTGTTCTACAAAGATTATTTTCCATAGCCCCGTACTAACCAACTAGTTATAACTACATAAGGTTGTGAATTATTAAGTATGATGGATGCGTCACAGGGGTACCATCAGTTTCTATTAAACCAAAGGATCAACCAAAGATGAGTTTTATTACTTCAACATGACCTATTATTTCGCGACTTTTAAGCGGCTAGTAGATATGATGTTCAAGAAGCTATTTGGAGAAACCATGGAGGTTTACATGGATAAGATGCAAGTAATTCACATGTAGGAGATCCGAAGAATGCTTTTTTGATCTTATGACAGTATGGGATGTGATTGAATCCCAAGAAGTGTTCCTTTAGTGTGCGATTTGGGAAATGTTTACATTATATGGTGACTGAACGTGGTATCGAGGTGAATCCAGAGTGATTTCAAGCTATGATGGAGATGTCATAACCTCGCACAGTAAAAGGTTTACAAGTTTTAAAAGGTCAGATAGATGGTCTCAGCGAGTTCATTTCTGGGTCCACATAAAGGGGTTTTCCCTTCTTAGAACTTTGAGAAAGGAATTAATATTTTAGTGGACAATGGAGGCAGTGAAAGCCTTTGAGAAGATGAATACCCTTGTTGATAAAATCCCTACCTGAGGAGGATTTAGTTTTGTATATATCAGTGGGGGAGATGGCGGTGAGTTAAGTCTTGATTCGTTAAGATGCAGAAGTTGAAAACCCTATTTATTATGTGAGCAGAATGTTTCAAGGTACAGAGTAGCGATACTCGGATCTATAAAAAGGGAGATTTGCTTTAACATGTATGCCCAGGAAGCTTTGATCTTATTTTATGGGGCACAAGATAAGGGCATGAACTAACTTAGCTCTGAAGTAGGTTCTATCTAATTTCAACGTGTTATGTTGATTACTAAAGTGGATAGTGGAGCCTAGTGAGTATGACATTATCTATCAGTCGTGAACAATGACAATGGCACAGGTGTTGGAAGATTTCTTGTAGGATATGATGCAATTAAATGAAGCGGAGGAAAAGGAAAACATATAGTCAGCACACGTGGATGGTTCAACTGTGGTGAGTGGAGCGGGGATCGGGGTTGTTTTAACTAGCCTAGAAGGAAAAAACCTAGATTATGCTATAAAATTGGTGTTTAAGGTTTCTAATAACGAGGCAGTGTATGAAGCCTTGGTACAAGGCTTGAAGATGGCGAGTGATTTAAATATAGGTCGCCGATGGGCATATATATACAGATTCTCAGTTGGTGGCATGCTAGTAAAATGAGTCTTTTGAGTCAAGAAAGGATTGTATACAGTAGTACTTGAGAATAGTAAAATAGATGGAAACATAGTTTGAGGATTTTAAATTCGAACACCTATCCAGGTCGAGGAATATGCAGGCTGATCAGCTTACCAAGATGGCTGGATCATAGGGGGATTGTCATACCTAAACAATAACTTAATGGAATTGCAAGGTAATAGTTTAGAAAGAGCGGAGGGAAAGGTGATGAAAATAAATGCATGTGAAGATTGGCAAACCCCTTTTAGAACATTGTTAAATCAGGTCGCATAAGATATTATTCCAATATTTACTAAGGGGTGAGGACAACAATGCACATATGTTTGATGAATGGGCACTTATATAAAATTCACACTTTAGGACTTACCTGAAGTGTTTGTCTCTCAAATAAGGACAGAGGTTTTTTTAAGGAGATAAATGATGGGTACTACGAGGATCATGCGAAGATTCAAGCTTTGGTCGAGATGGCTTTGCGGGCTAGATTTTTCTAGTCTTAAATAAAAACAATGGCAGGAGAATTGGTGATAACTTGTAAAAAGTGCCCGATGCACACTTCTATTGTTCATGTATCTGTTGAGATATGACTGTGATGAGCTCATGTGTAGGTTTGCACAATGGGGGGTTGATGTCTTGGGACATTTTTCATACATCACAAAAGCAACCGGTGGTGGCCACGATTATTTTACCAAGTGGGTCGAAGCAAAAGACGTAACTAATATTGTATAATAAATAATAATCAACTTTATTTTTTATAGTATTTTCTTATAACTATGGTGTTCCACGGGTGTTAGTATCCGATAACAGTACTCATTTTATGGGAAATAATGCAGGCTTGGTATAAAGAGATATGCAAGAAACAATGGTTTTCCTTGGTGGCGCATCTGCATGCTAATGGACAAGTTGAGGTTACCAATAGGATTATCATATAAGGCATCAAATTAATGTTAGTAAAGGCTGGAGGATTATGGGTTTCAAGAACTACAGTCACTCTTATGGGCGTACAACACCACAAACCTATACTGGAGAATCAACCTTTAGTTTGGTTAATGGGATTGAGGCAGTAGCTTTGACAAAGAAAACTACCAAATCTCATTAGATAACCAACATTGATCCGGAGGTGAATACGCATTTGGTTAGAGAAGGTTTGAAATTGATAGATGAGGTGCGGGAGAAGGCTACAACAAGATTTGAAAGATACATGTTATATATAGTTAGAAGGTGAGGAAGAGGCGATTTCAGGTTGGTGATTTTTTATGGACTCAAGCTGATGTGACATATCCCACAGAAAAGCTAGATCCAAATTTGGTGGGACCTTTCAAAGTAACCAATGTTTTAAGAGGAGGTGCTTACATTTTAGAGGATGATTAGGGGAAATTTTTTCTATGCTCTTGGAACATTTGTCACTTGAGGAAGTATTACGCATAGTTAATCATTAATATTCATGGAGTGTGATAGTCTCATTATGTCTTTATATTTATATTATGAAGTTTTTATGTTATGAACTATGGAATATCATGTGGTCTTGATCATTAATAAGGATTTTTTTTACAATATTTGGTGTTACAATTATTTTATCAATATGTACATGATTACATGGTTACATGTTCATATGGATACGATCTGCTCAATGCTTACATTAGGTCTATAATGGTTAATATGGATATCGACCGTCGCTTGTTTAGGTTGGGATGGTCATATGGTGATATGGGTATGTGGATATGGTTCTTTCCTGACGGTTGTTAAGAGTCGTAGATGGTTATATGGTAATATAGTTATGTAGATATGGTTTTTTCCCGATGATTGTTTAGGTTAGAGATGGTTATATGGTAATATGGTCATCTGGATATGGTTTATTCTCGATGCTTGTTGAGGTTTGAGATGGTATTATGGTGATGTGGTTATGTGGATATGGTTATTTTCCGATGCTTATATAGGTCGGAGATGGTTATATGGTTATGTGGATATGGTTTTTGCCCGATGCATTTTCAGGTCATAGATGGTAATATGGTGATATGGTTATGTGGATATGGATTTTCCTGACGTTTGTTTAGGTCGGAGATGGTTGTATGGTGATATGATTATGTGGATATGGTTTATTCCCGGTGATTGTTTAGGTTAGAGATGGTTATATGGTGATATGTTTATGTGGATAAGGTTTTTCTCGACGCTTGTTTAGTTCTTAGATAATTATGTTGTGATATGGTTATATGGATATGGTTTTAGCCTGACGCTTATTCAGTACGCTTATTCAGTTCGGAGAATGGTCATATAATTATACCAATATGGTTTGCCCGCCCAATTTAGGTTGGGAACTAGTTATACAAATATAAGTATATATGCTTTTATGAATGGTTATATGGTTCAATTATGTGTATGTTTGAATATATGGTTTTTGATTATCACTTGAATCATAATATTTATTATGTGGCTGAATGGTTTGTTAAATGTTTGCAATTATCTAGTTTTATATCTTGTTGTATATGAATATGGATATGTGTTGACATTTGATCAAGTTTTCTTATAAGTGAATGTCAAAAGTGGTTACCTTGCAAAATTATGTGTTGTCAGGAGCTATTTTTGTTCTAGGAAAATTAGCTTACAAAAGGACCAAATAAGTTTTTATGTTTTTTTATAAGCTTTGTAGAGATATTTGAGATGTTTATGTATACGAAGTGAAAAAGCATACTGATATATTTGCTTATAAATAATGAAAGGAAAATTAATATACATAACCAAAACTAACAGTAATTTTTTAAATATTGATAAAAATATTTGGGAATTATGAGGTGCTAGCAGATTCGGTAGTCGCAGACGATTGAGGAGGAGGTACTAGAGTGTCAAAGGACATCAATTTCGGAGCCCATCCCAGCTGTCAAGACCGCATTGGCAATAATTTTATTCCACCAGGTTTCCTTCCTGGGCATGTTGATGTCACCTTCCCAAAAGTCAAATTGAGGGAGGTCCTTCTTGGTGGTATCAAGTTCCAATTGGAAGGAAGAACCTGAAGATCGGATCGAATCATCAGCTCTACCAATGGCTACGTTGAAGTAGAGTTTCGCCCTCACATCGAATTCTTGAATAAAGGCAATCGTATGGTGATAGGTCACCATCAAGTCAGCATGGAAGGCCTCGATGAGTTTATGCTCGACCTCGCTCCCCAAGAAGGTGCACTGGATTATATAAATACCCTTGTTTTGGTCTTCCTCTTCCTTCATTTGCGCATCTGTTTGGCAGTTGGCTTTGATCAAGCCATCTAGTGTATGTTGAGGTGAAAACAGGAAGGAGCTCAAAACAATAGAAATTGATAAAATATAAGAGTATTGAATACATTTACGTAAGGGGTAAGATTAAGTTTGCATGATTAGGGTTTGTAAGTCTACCTATGCCAAATATTAGGAAGATATGGTTACCTGATGAGAGTCCGTAAGACTTGCTAACTATGTCTCATTGCCCTGTGATTAGCATGAAAATGTCTGGATTTTTATTGGTATTTTAGTTTATTTTACTTATTGTTTTCGGTATAAGTTGGATAGATTGAGCACGTTTTCCTATTTTCTTATATCCAACTTATTTTATCATAATTTAATCATAATTAATTAATTTTATTTTTATTTTAGGTATTTTGAAGTATTTAAGTTTGGAATTAGTCAAGGGTGGGCGTACAAGTAGAATTTCAGCGAAAACGGGCCGCGATTTGAAGAATTAGAAGTTGTCGACTTTCTATAACGGTTATTCCATCTGGAACCGTTATAGTAGCCTCCAGACCAAGCCTGCCAACTGCTGCCGCGTCGACCAGTTTACGTCGGTAGACTCAAGAACTGATGTCGATCGACGCACCTGCCCACAAAACTCTCTGTAGCGTCGACCAGTTCGCGTCGGTCGACGCAAGAACCGACGTCAATCGACGCCAACATGCTGAAACACGTTTTTTAGGTTTTATTGCTGTCCAAGACTTACCACAACTATAAATACCCTATGTATTTCGAATATTTAGAAACACAATCATATTCCTAGGGTTTCTAAGGCATCTTAGGGGCTGACAATCCCAACAAGTGTCGTTTATTTTCTTAGTTACTTTTCATAATTCTTAGTTTTAAATTCTTAGACTTTAGATTAGTTTAGATTAACTTTTAGATAGTTTAGATTCAAGATTTCTTCACCAAAACGTTGTGGTTTGTCTTAGTTAATTAGTAAGTATTTATTTTCATCGCTCTTTAATTTAATTTGCATGCTTTCATGAGTTTAATTAATTTTATTAAAATAATTATTGCTTCCATGACTAATTGATCTTGTGATTGTGTTGAGATTGGGATGATGATTTTGTTGATGTTAGTAGGCTAGATCTAATGGGTCTAGAGCCTATATTCGTTGTGAACCATCAATTGGGTCTTCCCAAGAGATCGTGGAGACGAATCGAAACTCTAAAACCCTAGTTTTCTTTAATTGTTTAAAAAATCAATTAATTAATTTTCTCTTAGAATAAATAATTTCTAGATCCAATTTCTCTTAGTTAAATTAATCTTAGATTTAGTTAGTTAATTCTTAGTTTAATTAATCTTATATTTAGTTAATTAGTTCATAGCTTAGATAATTCTTAGAATTAATTAGTTTAATTAATCTTTAGATCTTAAAATTCTCAAACAAATCTTGGACCTTGTGGTATTTTTCTTTAATTTCTTATTCGTGAAACACAAACACAAAATAAACTTCCGAATCTGTTTCATCGAGAGATCAACTTAAGTCAACTTATCAACCTACACGCGATTCCGTACTCTTGCGGGCGAGCTTTTTAAAATTGACAAATTTAATAAAAGTAGGTACAAAAAGTTCAAATCAAAATTTTAGCGCCATTGCCGGAGAAAGCTAATTAGGTTGTGAATTTTGTGTTTGCCCTTCGTGATCTATTTTTATATTTATTTGCTGAGTTTATCTTTAATATTTTATTTTATTTTGAATTTTTCTTTTCCTTTTTCTGGTACGTTTATTCTTGTGCGTTGAGTGTTGTGTGTATGCAAGGTACATCCCTTGAAGACTCGATTTAACGTCCAAAAAAAATTTAAATTAAAAAAAAATAAAAAATTCAAAAAAAAATAGTTTTTATTAAATTTTCAAAAAAAAAAATTTTTAAATAAAAAAAAAAGATGTCGAGAAGTCGAGGATATCAATCGGCATTCGAACGATGGTATGACAATCCTTTCGATTTTCCTGTTCCTGGACCGTCCATTCCGATAAGCCCTGCAATGAGGAATTATGATATTGATTATCTTTATTGCAAGCAACTGCCAGAATTTAGTGGGCATCCGAGCGAGGATCCGGTGAAGTTTATCCAAGAATACGAAGACGTCACCCGGACTTTTCCTCTTCTCGGCGTTACAACAAATTAGGAGGCGACGCTTTTTGTGGAAACTAACTGGTAAAGCACGACAATGGTTGGTACATTTGGAGTCCGATTCCTTGCCAACGTGGGAAGACGTATACGAGTGTTTCATGGAGAAATTCTACACACCTAGATGGCACCAACACTATTCGAGCCTTGAATGTAGCTGTTGCGGAGCACTTGGGCATTGGGCGACTGAATGCCAAGTTACGTTTACCGAAGAGCCACTGGAGGATGATATTGCCATTCGGATCAATACGAACAACGAGTCTTATGCTTCTTACAACCAACTTCCATACTATCCTAGCTGTGAAGAATATGAGCAAGATGATCAAATTTTAGTGTGGCAAGAGGTTCAAGACGCTAAGAACATTTGTCAAGAAGACAACATGGAGCTTTTAACGGAAGATGACTTCTCTAAGATTATGGAGTATTTATAGAGGTCGAGTGCTCGAATAATAGCTTCTTTGGAGTAATCGTCAAACGTGGAGGATGAGGTACCAATTGTTGATGTTGTGAAGCCCCTTTTAGAGTTTTGCATGGAAGAAGACGATGTTGTGCCGACTTAAGAGAATGTGATTGTTGAGCCTCACATCATGCCATTGGCTGTTCCGGTGGATGTTGAGAATTGAAGTTTATTTGGGAATGATGTAGATAATGAGCCGATTCTAAAAGATAAATTTACTCCTCTTGTGCTGGATGATTTAGACGTGGAGGACAATGCTGAATTCTTAAAACGGGCGGCGACAATTTTAGGAATAAATTTGAACGACATTGTTGTGGGCGATGTAAATTTTGATGAAGTTTTGGAGAAGGAATTTATTGAGCCTCTTGTTATGCCACCCGAACCATTAATGGATTTTAATTTTGAGGTGGTGGAAGAATTAAACGAGAAGGATGCGAAGGCCGAGTCTATTTTTGAGCCACCTGATGCTTTGAACGATTTGGAGATGGAGATGGAGATGGTGGATGATATAGTTGAGGAGATTTCAAAACCCCTGAGCCCAAATTTAGCTTCTAATATTTTTCAAAACATTGAAGGGGATTTTGACAAAACGAAGGAGAATGGATTGGAGGATAAATTCTTATGTTCGACCGATTTCCTCGTTGTTTTGCATGTAATTGTGGTGTTTTTCTCGTTTTCTTAATTAGGATTTTGTGATGTTTTTAGTAGTTCTTTATCAAGTTTCGTTAAGTTTTTTATTTGTTTTCTCGTTTTGTTGACTTTCGTGTTTCTTGTTAATTTTACGTTTAATTGGGTTAAATGGTTTCAATTAATTGGAGGTTTGGTGTAGTTTTGGATTTTTATGTTTAAAATTCCTATTTTTATAGGTAAAGGCATTGAAGGCTAAAAGTACTAGCCAAGGCAAGCCAAACTCCAAGCCAAACTTGAAGCCAAGGGAGGCTTAAAAACACCCAAAACTTCTGGAATACTTGCCAACTCGCGCCACTATTCGCCAAGGTAGCTGCCAGCGTTCGGCGCTTGCCAAAACACTCGCCTGCAGTGCCGCCAAATGTCCGGCGCTTGCCAAGACTCCAGCCATATTCCATGCCAAGCACCCGCTGGCGTTTGCCAAACCACTTGCTAGTCTCCTCGCTCAAGCCGCGCCCAGTGCTTGCCACAGTACTAGCCACACAAATGCCAAGGGCTCCCTCGTATCCTATCCTTCTCAGCGCCGGCACTTGCCAGGGTACTTGCCACGTTGCGCGCCAGCATGCAAGGATACGGTCAAATCCCGGTCAACACGGGTCAAATTTGGGTCAAACCCGAGACTTTAAAGGCTTTAAGGTCTAATTAGCCCAATTAAAACCCAATGTAACCTAGTATAAATAGACTAGAACTCTTATTTTTTGAGGGATCACTAAAAATTTCCCAAACTTGCATGGGTTTTGGAATATTTTCTCTCTCTTGTTCTTAGTAATTTGGAAGCTTTGCCTTGGGTTTGTAAGCTCAAGATGAATCAAAATAATCCTTTGGGTTTTTACTTTGATGCAATTTAAATCAAGCTTTTGGATTCTCCATTTAATTCTAGTAAGCTTTCTTTTAAATTCATGCTTGTTTTTCATTTACATTCTTGTTCTTCATATTATGCTTTTTTCTCTTAGCTACTTGATTTCTTGCTTGATCTTGTGAATTTACTATGGATTCTAGTTGAGTGACACATCTAGGCTATAGATAGGGTCCTTGATCGTCATGATTTTGAGTTTTTTCATTGCTTTATTATGAATTAAATTTCCATGCATAGTTTTGTAGTGAATCTTAGATCTACTCTTCATTTCTTGTTATTTTCCTTCAAGATTTAAACTTTTACGTCAACTTTCATTTCTCTTTACTTTGATGCTTTCAATTTTTGTCAATTTTAATTATTTGAGTTTTCATGCATGGTTGTACCTTGTGCATGAATGGTAGTACATGGTGAAACAATGCATTTTCTTTCTTATTTTCTTTATTATTTTGCATTTCCTTACTAAGGCATCCGACGAGGCATCCTACCAATATGCGCTTTTAATTCCTAGTGTAGTTTAGTCACTTTAATTGTTTATTTTCATTTTTCTTTCATTTTTCTAAGCTTGAAACACGTTGAAACTTGAAAATGAATTGAAGTCCAATAATACCAAGCCAAATGAACCTTTGATATATTCAATACCACGAAAAACTACACTTTAAAATGGAGCCGTTGCGACACGGCTTGGTTAAGGCTTTCGGTTTAATTGTCGTTTTATTGTGTTTTTAGCTTTCTTTGGTATTTGACGCTTTTTCTTTAAGTATGCAAGGTCCTTATAACTATGGTGGATACATTCCCAACATGGGAGGGCATGGTGCAAACCATGTTGGGAATGAGATGTTGTATAATGGGTATGGCAACGTGGGAGGGCATGGTGCAAACCACGTTGCCAATGGTGGTTATGGTTATGGGCAACCCAACATGGGAGGGCATGGTGCAAACCATGTTGGGTTTGGTAGCATGTGGGTATGAATGGTTCTTCCGGAGGGTATGGTGCTTCAAATCCTTACTATGAGGATTATGAGTCGTTTGGCGGTCCGAGCTCCTATGAGATAAGTCCCCCCCATCCGTACTATGAGGGATCTTAACCAACCTTTTTTGGGATGTGGATGGTGTGGAACGAGTGCTCATATTTAAGACTATTGCCCTTTCATGTCCTCGTTCGATTCCGTTGATATGTATGGAGACCATGGATATCCGGTGGGACCCGCTAGTACTATGCCTTCTTTTACTTCACCGCCTACTCCTGATCCTTATGAGTACTTCGGAGGTTTGAGCTCTAATGACCAAAATGCCCCTCCCGCCCTCGATATTCCGATGCATGCTCCTATTCCACCCCTCGATCCGACTCTCTTGGCCATTTCGCCAGAATTGAATTCGTTTATCGCTACGTGTGGTGCTCTTAAAGCTAAGTGTGGTGCTATTAATGCTAAGTGAGACGCTCTTGATGCTAAGTGTGGCGCTCTTGATGCTACATTGGATCAAGTTATGAGTGATATTGATATGCTTAAACGAGCTCATGCGGATTCCTTACTTATGGACATGCTTCAAGAGTTAGTCGAAGAAGCATATATGGGGGCCAAGACTAATGAGGAGGTGGTTGGCCCGACCGTCGATATTGAGGGATGTAGAGAGGATGAGCCACTTGTTCTAAATGATGAGCCCGTTTTGCCTCTATGTGACCCCGATTTGTGTGTCAATGACTCTCGGTGTGTCGTTGAGGGCAACGACAACTTTTTAGAGGGGGAGGTGGGGTTTATTGAGAGTAAGATTGAAATTATTGACGATCATCAAGAGGACGAGGAGGAGAGGAAGGGTAAAGTGCTTGATATTCTTGAGAGTGCTATTGATTGGAGACCGAGAGTGGTTGAGAGAGTGAGCCTGTTGAATTTGATTATTGATGAAATGATGAGAGCCGGGATTTGGAGATTGTTATTGGAGGGCTTGATGTTTGTGATTTCTAAAAGCGAGTGGGTGAAGCCCATTGACTTGGTACCAAAGACGAGTGGCTTGCTTGTTTTTTGAAGAAGAAAAGAGAAAGTTATTGGCCACGAGGGCTACGACGAGATGGAGGATGTTGATCGAGTCTAAGAGGTTAAATGCGGATTTCAAAAGCGATCATTTCCCTTCCCCGTCGCCCGACCGCATGTTGGAGAAGATAGATGGCCATTACCCCTTTTGTTTTTTGGATGAGTCGTTGGGTCACTTCAAAACAACGATTCTACCCGAGAATCTACCCACGACGACGCCTACTTGCCCGATTAGAACACTAGCCGCTCAATATTTCTATTGGATCTTAGATGAAGTGTCGGGCCACTTCAAGACCACAATTCCTCCCGACAAGAAGGAGATTTTGTTGGTGGACCCTCCCATTATATTCCCACCTTGATCGAAAAGGGAGTACGTCGAGCTAATGACGTAAAACTAGCACTTCTTGGGAGGCAACCCAAGTTCTTTCCATTTCTTTCTTTCTTTCTTTTATTGAAAAATCCAAAAACATTCAGAAATTCAAAAATCCAAAAATATTTTAAAATTTGAAAAACAAAAAAAAATTATATATGTTGTTGAGATTAGTGTACATATTTTCTTATGTTTTTGATTTTGTGTGATTTTCTTTTCTAGGTTTTATTTTTCGACGTCGACCATTGGACGATTGATAAAAGTGGTAGCATTTATGAAGTCGGAAGATGCTACCCATGCTCGATTTTTACTTAGATTGCTTAGATGCCTAGGTGGGCCCCATCGAGTTCGATCAAAACTCGCTCGGTTAAGGAAATTTCTACTCCACCTCCTTTTACTTGGTTTTCATTAAAATGAGGGTAATGCATAGTTTAAGTGTGGGGTGGGTAGGTGGTTAGAGTCCGGGTATCACAAAGTATGTTTTGTTATTCTTAACTCGAGCCTTGGCGAAGTGACGCATTCTTGGCGAAGTGACGCTTACTATTTGCGCATTTATATGGTTGAGTCGATTTTTGTGTCGTTTGTGTCTTTATTACATTGTTGAACAACACCACATGCTGGGAAGTTTGAATAGTTTACTTGTCGGGTTTTTGCATGTTTATGGCCTCTTGTGTGAGGGGTTGAATTTTTGTGCTTCGTCCAAAACCCGCATATATATATAATCAATATTTTCTCGTGAAAAGATTACAAAGCTCTAAAAACTCTTTTGATTTTGCTCCCAAATTAGGTGCAAACTCTTTTGATTTTTCTCGCCTAGATCTAGCTGCATCTCTTATAATCGCCGAACAAAAAATGGATGTTTTGATCATCACGTTTCTGCAAAACCAAAAATCTCTAGCTCATCAAAGCAAGAAGACCTCCAGCAAACTCAACTTCGAGGACCAAACATGATTGATCCCAACAACATTGCCGACCAGTCGACATGGTCAAGCTCTTCAAAAGAGCCGACCAAAGACAAAAAGAAAATAAAGGCACTTATCCTACCTAAGGCATTAAATCTACTCAATGACACTTAACTGACCTAAGGCATTAAAGCTACTCAAAGGAACTTAGTTGACCTAAGGCATTAAGCCACTCAAAGGCACTTAGCCGACTTAAGGTATTAAGGCCACTCAAAGACACTTAGCCGACTTAAAGCCACTCAAAGGCACTTAACCAACTTAATACTTAATCCACTCAAAGTAATTAATCGATCTAAGGCATTAAGCCATGCAAAAGCACTTAGCCAACCAAAAGCATTTCAGTCGATTAGAGGCACTTAGCCGACTTAAGGCACAAGACAACCAATGGATATAAGCCAATAAAAGGCACTTAGATAACTTAAAGACATTAAACCAATCAAAGGCACTTAGTCAACCTAGGGCACAACCTGAAGGCATAAATCCACTCAAAAGAATTTAGCCAACCTAAGGCATAAGTCAATCAAAGGCATTAAGACAAATCAAGGCGTTCAGCCGAACTAAGGCATTAAGTTAATTAAAGGCATCAAACCAACCAATAGCACTTTAGCCATCCTGAGGTTTCAAGAAAACTTAATTCGCAAAGTCAACCTTAGATATTTAGCAAACTCAAGGAATTAAAAAATTAAAAGGGGGCCGAACTCAGCCCATGTGGAGCAGACCCCAACACAAACTTTTCTAAAGGGAGTGACTGACCTATACCTAGGAGGAACAAACCACAACACCAAGATTTTCAAAAGGAGTAAGCTAACCCGAGGCACCTTGAACAAATCACATGTGCGAAATGGCTGAGCTACTTGAAGTCAAGCTTAAAATTTAAAAAAGAAAAAACAAAAAAAACATCAAAGTCAACCATGAGCTACCTAAAATGCAAAGCTCCCATAAGTTTTCAAAAACATCAAGCAAGCTCAACACTTTTCAAAATGAAATGTGTGAGCTGAAATCTACCGTGCCAATCTTTAATTCATCCACGAAGCACCTAAGATGAAGTTATTCATTGATGAGCTACTAGAAGCTAGCACGTCAAGGTCAAACATAATGCCACCTATGAGAGCCCAATCTCTAACTCATCCACGAAGAAACTTGCCTAAAGTTATCTAGGGGTGACCAATAAGTTGGCCGACCATAGACCTAGTATAAGATAACCCATAAATGCCCAAATTGGTGACCTACCACCTAGGTTTTATATGAGCCTACCATGAGATAATGTCGATCTCTTTTAAGAAAGTGCTCCAAGAGTGGTACCAAGGAAGCAAAGCTCAATCAGACAAGATGAACATACCAAACTAATGATGTTAGCCGATCCCATGATATTTCCCCAAGGAATGACATAACTGATCACCAATGAAACACTAACCATGCCCGTCGAGGTCGTCACATTTAAGTGTTAGTCAGAACCCGACTACTTCAAGCTAACTGCACGCTCAGGGGCTTGTTGAGTCGAACTAACCTTGAATAACACATGGACAACTAGATAATGCATGGATAAAATCAATTCCACGTTGATCTAATCCAACACCGATCATCTTTGATAACCGATCAGTAACATGCCGAGAATGAGGCACCGATAAGGTCATTAACCAAGTAGTGCACGAGCTGTCGAGCCACGTTACACGCTACGTCAAGCTCACCTGCACACAAGGTGTCGATCTGCTTCTAGGTTTAGGCACCTTGACAAGCTAAAATGCACACAGAATCCAAGATATCTTATCCTTGACACTCGCGAGGGCTATCGGATCACCTTGATGGCCTAGCTACACTTGACGCCGAGCCAACACTACTTTGGGCACCGACCATGATTTGGGTCGAGCTACGTGGCTGCGACATTGGGCACTTCTATCATCAGGTGGCTAATCCTAGCCAACAAAGATTTCCAAACAACTCGACATTGACCCGTGCATTTCTAACATCCATTGATCGGGTAGTGGAGCTGAGCTGACCCAAGCCGAGTGGACAAAGATTACTAAACAGCTTGATGTTGACTCGTGCAATTCTACCACCTATTGCTTGGTTGGTCGAGCCAAGCCAACCAAGAGATACCGAACAACTCGGCATAGACCCCTGCATAACTATCACTCGGCATAGAACCATGTGGTTCTACCACTATTCCATTGATCGGTGCCCGAGCCGATCCGACCTGGTGGTTATAGGTTAGCGAGCATGGCTTGACAGAGACACAAGATGAAATTGGTTATATGGAGGTGGAAAATGCATAGCTAGGGTTAGGGTTTCAATATCTTGTTTTCAAAGCAATTTAACGGCCAATCATGAAGTAATACGTGTCCATTAGGTTTCCAAGGGAAATTTATAAATAGTCTCTCAAAAGAGAGAAAAAGGGTCTTAATTCTAGAGAGAAAAATAGATAGAGAGGATTTTGAAAGAGTAAGCTCTTGTAAATTAAGAATTCACTTGTATAAGGATCCTATTAGTGCCGATCCAAACTCAAAAAAGGAAAAATAGCTAAACGCCTTTTCCTTGTTGTTTTGCTAATTTTTCCTACCTGATCCATTTGTTTTTACTATTTATTTAATTGAGATACTTTTAACTTAAATATATATAAAGTGTACTCACGCCTCGATTATAACTAAGTTTATTTTTCTTACTTTATTACTCTTATTTCCATCAAATTTATAAAGTTATTGGCATAAGTATCGTAGGACCTAGTCCTTCTTAATTTTTGTGCAGGTCCATCTTAATGTCAAGGAGCTAATTCAATGCAATGCGATCTCTTTGTTGGTGATCCAATATTCTTGGGTCATCTTGAGTGAAAAAATACTGTGCTTATCATACTGAGATTTCTACCTGGTTCATATTCGTCACATTCCCACGATTAAAACCTGTGGGAATTTCTCGGAAATTTCAACTTTGGACATATCCTTACCAAACAATATTGGATTGAGGTAAATTATTATTAAGTAAAGGAATATGTCTCTTGTCAATCGATTGCGGTCAAACTCTGAAAAGTGACAAGAATAGTGTGATTGGAAAAGGTCTAAACGGAGGCGAGTATTATGCCCAATAACGTTGAATTAGATCAGCCTTTCACACTTGATTTTACCATATTCAGTGGTCCGAGTCACTCAATAACTAAAAATACGAACTCCCTAATGGATTGGATCAAAGTGTGAAATCAGGGCGACCCTGTCATAGGGCAAAGGGGCGAATGTACAGGGACACCTATTTTTTCCTCCGTATAAATTTTAGGCTAAGTTTTATGTTTCTTTTTACTTGTGATTTTACATTCTTAGTATAATATTGTGTATCTTTTTCTATTTTGCCCTTATAATTTAACTACTTTTACATATTGAATATCATTGATTTTCCAATTGAAGATGAAGTTAAATTTTCACTGTATAATATGGAAAGAGAAAGAAAATTTATAAAAGTAAACAATAATTAAATAAGGCTAATAGATTTATTTTCTTCAACTTCTTAATTCTTGTGCAAAATCATAAAATCTATATATATATACACATATATATATATATATATATATATATAAAGGCTAGTGTTTCTAAAAATATTTTTTAAACTTTTTCCGCCCATTTTACTTACTATTTGTAGTATACATATTTATTATTTAAATAATTATTAATGTAAATATTTTTTGGAGATTATGATTGATGTAAAAAAATATTAAATATATAGAAGAATTAAGTATACTAATAAATAAAATCTGAGAAAAATAAAACTAATATAAAACATAATCTATAAATAAATCTAAATAATTAGTTATTAAATTTGAAAAACCCAAAAAAGTAAATTAAAATATAAATATGTCAAATGATATCAAATAAATTTATATTTATTATAAATAAAATATAATAACTTGTAATTAAATTACAAATATTTATTTAATAAATACAAAAAATAGAAAAAAAATCGAAAGGTTGCTAATATTATAAAATTAAATATCAATTGATAGCTACAAAAAAGTACCATTAAATTATATAAAATTAAAAATAAAAATTACAAGAAATATAATATAATATAAATAAAATTGAAAAATAAATAAAATGAATAAAAAAATATAAAAATTAATAATTTCATTTTAAAAAATTGTTAAATAAAAAAAAAGATAGTTTGAGTACAACCAAAATTGATGCAATGTAGAAAAAAAAAATTAAAAAAAAAAAACTTATAATCGGTAACAAGAACTTGTCTTTTCTTCCATAATTTTTTTTGTTGACCAGACCAGGTGATACGAGGACAAAACTAATAGCGTCATATCTTTTAATTTTTTATAAGTGACTCAAGTAAAACTCGGATGACCCAAACTTTGACCCTGAACGTGTCACAAACTTGATAATAACACTTTTTTTTTCGTTTTCCTAAAAAACTAAATTTTATATCATGAACATAAGTGAAAGGTAAATAAATTTATACAATTGTTTGATTAAAATTTGAAATCAAAATTATATGTGGGTAGAATAAAAAATTGATTATATAATTGAATTCATAATATTTTAATTTAATTTTAAAATATTTTAAAATTTATTTTATATTATTTATAATATATATGATTTTTGTGACTTTTATAATTTTAATTTAATTAATATATATTTATAATCTAAATATAATTTTTTGTATTTATTTAGTTGATTTTATATTCTTTTTCAAATTTATACTACAAGTATAAAGGTTTATTTGATAATTTTATAATTATGTTGATATAAATTATCCGAAATAAGATGTACAAGAATGTACGACTAAAGTACAAATAGATTATTCGGTTGTATATAAGTTGTACTCAAAAAGATTGATGTGATTGAATTATAATATAATCTAATGATAATCTTTGAGGTACATGTTGACAAACAAGTACAACGAATACCGATAATTAGAAAAGTTTAAATTTATTATAAGATCTTCACTTTGTCTTTGAATACAAAGACTAAACAAGGAGCTGGACTCAATGATTTATAATAAAAGTGACTAATATGATTGTTTCTCAACTAACTAAATGGTAGAGTTTGAAACTATTGACATGTGATGTTAATAAGTTAAGCGGCCGAGCTTCTAATGCCATACCTCGGCATCACTTAGTTGTGATAGTCTGCAGAACACATCGTTGTTGATTTGGTAACAATTTTCCAAGGTGCTCTGACAAGTAAGGATACATGCATTGCGCTTGTCATAAACTTCACACTTTTCATGGGTTAACTTGACACTAAAACCAACATCGCACAATTGGATTATGCTTATCAAGTTCGCCCTTAAACCTTCAACTAGCAACAAATTCTCAAGCTTTGACAATGTTTGAGAGAAGATCTTCTGAGTCGGTCATGGGTTTAGAGCATCCACTATTGAAATACCAAGCTCCAAGAATGTGAGATTTTAGAGATGAGTAGATCATGTTACATTTGATCTCATTCTTTTTGACACAGACATGTTTGATTCTGGTGTCAGTTTTGGTGTTAACAACGTGGAAACCATCACGGGACTCAGCAGACAGCTTCAACCTTTTAAAATGATTTTGTTTGCAATTAATCTTTCAGCTGAAAGGTCGTATATGACCTCATTCACCACAGTGGTGACACACATATTTCCGTCTTCTCCTCTTGTGGCGTTTGATCATCTCCACCTTTTGACTTGATTCTGCCATTTGTTGAGCAGGCTTGTATCCAATTCCGTATTTTGACGAGTCCAGGGTACTTAACTCCTGAATTTCATCAAGATTCGCCTTGCCCTTGTTGAGTTTTGTGAAGGTTTATTGGACCTGGTCAAAAATCAGTCTTCACGCGTTCTAGCTCAACATCCTTTTTGGTGAGTGATGACTCCAATTGGACAATTTTATTCAATTGATCATCCTTTTCGTGAGTCAATTTGTCCACCTTGATCATGAGAGACTTGGTTTTAAGCACCTGATTCCCCCAGTTGCCAAATAATTCGTCATATTCGATCTTTAGCTTCTCATATTGGTCCAATGTTTCTTCAACTTCATTCAGACACAAGGTGTTGCTTTGGTATTACCAACACAAATATTGTCATCCCACACAACATTAGAAAACAAAGCTGGAACACATTAGGATGAGTCAGAATCACCATCATCTTCAATGAACTCTTTTGCGATCAAGTTCTTCTTTCCCAGAGTATTTTCACATTCATTCTTGTAATGTCCCCAACCTTTACACTCATGAAATTGAACTTCATTAAGAGGCTTTGGGTAACTAGGAGTATTGGATTCCAAAGATGAAGATTGGAACCTGGTAAGTGAACGCCCTGGTGGTTTTGGTGTTGGTGTCTCTGGATTGAATCTTGAACTCGATCCTCCAATATTATTTTTCTTCTTCAAGTACTTGTTAAACCGTTGTGACACGAGAGACACTTCTTATTCTCCAAGCTTGTTAGCATCAACCTTATATGTTAGTTCTCTCCAATCAATATCTTCATCGTCATCATAGTTAACATTGGAAGCGAGATCAACATTTTTCTCTTTTAAGTTGGAACCAAGATGTTCCATCTCAAATGTCTTGCGTGAGCCTACTAGAGCGTCGAAGTCTAGATCATCTGTGTTTTTAGCTTCTTCAATGGCTATCACTTGATGCTGAATTTCTTCAAGATGGATCTTAAAAACTTTCCCACAAGACGTGATTTAGTCATAGTTTCACCAAGTTCTCCGCACTCGTTTGTAATATCAGAGAGTCTCATGGCATAGTCCATGATGAATTCTTTCTCGTCCATCCTCATGGACTCAAAAGTAGCAGTCAACATCCTCAGTCTTGATTTCTTGACACTTTGAGTTCCTTCCCATACTCTCTGCAACGCATCCCATGCATATTTTGTCGATTCGCACCTTTTGATCCCCTTATAATAGCTTGCATCGACATGGACACAAAGATTATTGATGGTCTTGGAGTTCCAAAATGACAGGGCCAGTTCATCAGACGTCCATTCTTCTTCTTTCTTGATGATGATATCGCCAGAAGCGTCAGTAGCGCGTGGCTTTTCCCATCTAACCAATATGGTTCTCCACGATCGTTCATCACTATTCTTGATATGCCACCTCATCCTTTGCTTCCAGAGAGAATAGTTCTCACCAGTAAGGATCGGAGGTCGCGGGTTTCCATGAGCATCCATAGAACCTAAAAATAAGGATCAGTATACTTAGTACGTCAAGTAACCCGCTCTATATGTCAATTGTAAATTCGTAGGTCTATAGATATCTTAAAATAAGTATCAGTAAAAGAATGTTAAGTTCATTGTTAAAACATTAGTACTAACTCCAAACAGCTTGTAAGAATTATGCAGTGGAATAAATTGAAATTAAATGAACACAACAATTTAAATCTCGTTCGTAAGTAAATGTACTTACGAACTGGGTATACAAACCCGAAAACTATATTAATTTAACTTGTTCGAGATCAATACAAAGATATAAAGTAATATATGAAAAATCCTAGTATCAATACTCTGATACTAAAATACTTTTCGCCACGTTTGTGATGATCTTCTCCGTTGGTTACGCAACTTCGAAGATGTTCTTGATTTGAATAGTAGCTTCAAGTCTTCTACTTGTTTGTGTTCTTCTTGCCCTTGTGTCTTGCTTGTTGTCTCGTAAATTCGGTCCAAGTCGTGTGTCTTGCTTCTTCTTCTTCTTGTCTTAAATAGACAAGATTCCTACACTTGGTAAACAAGTCTCAAACAGAATCTAGAAAACTAAATAAAGTCCTTGATACAATACAGGAAACAAACCTAGAGTCGTAATTTGTTTTGAGCCCAAGAAAGGCAAACAACCAAAAAAGAAAAAATTGTCAAGAATAAAATTCTCAACAGGTTTGTTGAGATGACCAACCAAAATCCACATCGATTAGTTATGAGAATGAACATGAATTTATAAGTGTGGATATGTATTGAGTTTATAAGTGTGGGCAACATATCCATCAATAGAAGGTCTTTTATTTAATTAGATTGAATTTAGTTCTTGCAGCAAATTCTTATAGTCCTAATATTGTCTTTTCATAATTCTTTGGAAAAATATATCGATGATTTTTTTGGCGACTTTTCGTTTTTTAGTGGTTGTTTCCTAATATTATTGAACAACTCATATTTATTTATGCGTGAGTTCAAATGGGAACCATGTCATTATATGCGAAACTGCGAACTAGTATTTTTATTATATACCAGCAATGCTTTTATTATACAATCACTGTGCTTTATTGATATTTTAGTTATATACACCAGCAATACTTTTATTATACAATCCTAATACTTTTAATCAAATAAGGAAATACAGAAAAAATCTGATTTATCCATTTAATTATATCTAAAGCCTATAATTGACCTTAAGTTCACATATAAGGACATGGTTCTTATTTAAATCTAATCCTATTTATTTATTTGTCTATCATCTAGTTATTTATTAACTTAATGATATGAGTATAGTTTTCATACGTAGCGTTGGTATATGGATTAACTAAATATCGAGTGCCACTGGAAATAAATGACCAAAATGTATAGGACACTCGTACTTTAGCTAGGTCTTGGAGTAAACCGCCGTTTTGATACTCCTCAAAGGTGTCTATTTGCTCACAACCCCCATTTGTTACCCGACTTGGCCCAAACCAGTCAGACAACTTAGACATCCGACCAATAAATGTGAACTTGAATGAGCACGACACGACATAAAGGCATGTGTTCTTGGACAGTAGTCTCTATACAAATCCTAATACCTATAAATACGCCTAAATCAAATAAATAAAAATTGATTCATTAAAAAAAATATATATGTTTTTTTTAATTTTTGGTGGGTTGGGGGGTGTTATCCCTTAACACGTGGCAGGACTATCTAAATTTACATAAACTAGTGAATTAGGCAATACTTTATTTTACATAATAACAAGTATTAGGTAATTCTCATCAATTTGATCGAGAGTGTAAAATCTTCAATAAATATGTGGGAGAAGAAAAAATGCGGCAACTCAATTCGAGTCTAATTTTGTTCTTGCCCCATTCATGGTTTTACAGCTTCATGAAGATTTGAGTTTTTCGCTCTGAGAAGGATGTTAGTGGTTCGAGCTTGACAATAATTTCTCAAGCTTGGTTATTCTTTACGAGTAACTTATTTCGTATGGTAACTTAGCTAATTTACCTCTCTTGATTTTTCCAATCTGTACTTAGTTGATTATTGTTGGTCTTAGTTGGAGTCACTCCAACAAGTCTAACCATTTTTTTTATCACAAAGTTCTTCGGTTTATTTCACTTAAGGTCGTGCCTAGCCATTATTAGGTCTCGGAACAATTGATAAACAACTCCCTTAAATACTTCATTTTCAAAATAAAGAATTAAAGGCATTAAAAACCACAAAACCCAAAACAAAAATTTAACAACACACACACAAAGTATAATTTAGGGGAAATTGTCAAGTCAAATAGTCCTCCAAGTGGAGGTCCATTTGTCAATTAGTCCTACATCAAATTTTAATTTAAATAGTGCCTATTTTTTTTGCTAAATAGTCCAAAATTGTGGTATTAATATACCACAATACCCTTAGTATTAAAAAACTAATAATAATAATAGTAATAAATAATAATAATAATAATAATAATAATAATAATAATAATAATAATAATAATAATAATATTTAATTGGGGCAGCAAGTGGGTGCTGCCGCCGGCTGCCACTGTCGGCCGACCGGAAAATTTTTTCCTGCCACCTGAATTTTTTTTCGGTCACTGATTTTTTTCCGATCATTTGAAAATATTTTTCGGCCACCGGAATTTATTTTCGGCGTGTGTTTTTTTTTTTTCGTCCAAAAAAATTCTTACTGTATGTTTGAATTTCTTACTACATGTCCATGGAGTCAGTGTAGTCAGTTTTTTTTCAATCAAGATGATTTCTTACCATATGTCTGCATTTCTTACTATATGTTTGAATTTCTTACTATATGTCCAAACATTTCTTACTTAATGTCCAAAAATACTTTCGGTCATTAAAAAATTTACTTACTATATGTTCGAGTTTCTTACTATATGTACAAAAATAATTCCGGTCACGGAAATATTCTTAATATATTTTCGAATTTCTAACTATATGTAAAAGATTTTTTATTTAATGTCCAAAATTCATACTTGATGACAAAAAATATTTTATTTGATTGCAAAAGTTTCTTACTTTGATGTGGAAATGTTGTTATGTATTTCTTACTTATTATACATTTTTTTTACTTATACAAACTTTATTTCGCCAAATAAAGAAAAAATAAAATTCTTCCTTAATAGCAAAATATTATTATGTATTTCTTTTTTAATATAACTATATATTATTTTATAATGAAATTTCTTACTTTATGCTCGAAAAGGTAATAAAGTTTCTTACTTTATATTCTATAAAGTAAGAAAGTTTGTTATTTTATGTTTGACAAAGTAAGAGAAATTCTTATTTTACAGTGAAATTTCTTACTTTATTTCCTAAAATAAAGATATTCTTAATTTATGTTCCAAAAAAAAAAAAGTCCTACTTTATAGTGAAAATTTCATAATTTATGTATGAAAAAGTAAGAAAATTTCTAACTTTATAGTGAGATTTCTTACTTTATGTCTGTTGGGCAAAAAAAATAAAAAAAAATATCTTGAAAAAAAGAACTCGCCGGAAAAATCTTCGACGGTGGCGGCGGGGGTGATCGGCGGGAGATGGAATGGAATAGTGGTGGTGGTGTGTTGTTTATTGATATTATTATTATATTATTTTTAATAGGGGTAACCTTCTAATTGTACATTTATGGTTTGACTATTTGACATTTTGTATAATTAGTTAAAGTATTTAACAAGAATATTTTTTCCTATGCAATATTTGACAATTGCCCCTATAATTTAACTATTATTTAAGCAAAGAATAATCTTACTTGGATTTGAGATCGGAGTATCAAGGCCATATACAAAACAAAGGTGAAAATTCATCTCTCAAAACATATATTGTCAATTGCAAAGATTCATTATCAAAAAAAAAAAAAAAGGACAATACTCTTGTCAAGTCGGATTAACGGATCACCCATCAGGCCAAAACTTCATGTCAATATATTATATTACCAATACATCATAGTATGAAAACCAATACTTCATAGCACGGGTTAGAAATTTATGAAAAATCAATACTAATGCAGATAAATTATATGTAAAATAATAAATGCAAAAAATAAATACATACCTTGATCGGATCAATTTGCAAAGAGACGGTGCACAAAGAGGGAAAAATAAGTTGCTAGGTTTTCGGTTATTTCGAAAATTTCAACTGTAAATTCAATAGCAAAGATGAAAGATATTTAGGTGGAGTTTTGAATTCCTGTTCATCAATTATAAATGTGAAGATTCAATTCAGAATTATGAGTGTTTCTACTAATTTTAAAAATGCCGGCATTTTAGAGAAGACAACATTTCACAATATGCATTGGTTGTTGACAGAGCGACTAATGCATATTGTATTAGGCCAAAATAATTAGCATCGGTTTTGAAAATAAATCGATGCTATTATTATCATTTCAGACTTTAATTTATATATGCATCGGGTTCAGCAAAAAACCGATGCTTAATGTTTTGAAATCTTTAGGGGCCAGTTTTTATTCACTTTTTCCCACGGTGGCGTGCGCGTAATTAAATCTGAATAGGCATCAGTTTTTCAACAGAATCGATGCTCTCGTTTGGTTCCAGGCATAGGTTGTTCTACAACAACCGATACTATTTATTATAGAAGTTTTGGATATTTTTATTATTATGTGCATCGGTTAATGTCATAAAAACCGGTGCTTCATGTTTTGAAATTTTTGCTGAGCCACTTTTGATCACCTTTTTCGCGCGAATGGTGCTTAATTAAATTTGAATAAGCATCGGTTCTAACCAGAACCGATACTCGTATTTGGTTATAGGCATCGGTTGCTCTGCATGAACCGATGCTTATATATTTTTTGGATTTTCTTCTATTATAGGCATCGGTTGATGTCCAACAATCCCAAATTATATAGGCATCGGTTGTTTGACCAAGACCGATGTCTATTTATTTAATGAATTTTTTTGGTTATCTTATTATTATACACATTGGTTGTTGACTAACAACCAATGTTATTAATATATATAGGCATCGGTTGTCATTATACAGCCGATGCATATAACTTTTATTTATTACAAAAAAAAAAAAAAATCCGCGCGACTATAGGCATCAGTTTTTGATTTAAAATCGACGCCTATAACTTTTTTTATTATATAAAAGACCCAAGGCGACTATAGGGATCGGTTTTTGACAACAACCGACGCCTATAACCCTGGTTTGATGGCGTTTTTTATAGTAGTGTATGTATTCACGAGTAATCGAATTAGTGAACATTCAAAAGCACTAACTAGAGTTTTACAATATTTGTACACTCTGAGTTATAGGCTGCACTATATCAATATCTACTAGTATTAAAATGGTAATGTGATGCCAATTAGATATCGAATTCTAAGAATTCTCTCTATTAATCGGTATGCTTCCTGAAGGTCCACTAAGCAAACATGCATAGCCCGATCCCCCATAGAATCAAAATATCATAGTAATGGACAAACCTGAAGAGGAGTCTGAGTGGCTTCATAATTTCCTCAAGGACATTCCATGTTAGAAAAAACTAGTGTCGTCAATCATGATACACTGTGATAACCAAGTTTCCATTGTGAGAGAACATAATGTAATGTATAACAGTAAGTCTCAACATATAAATCGGAGATAAAATACTGTTATAGAGTTGATTTGAAGGGTAGTAACTTATAGTTAATGTACGAAGTCAAAGGAAAATATAGTAGACCTATTTAAAAAAAGTTTAAATCGAGATCTATTCCATAAATTGATAGGGGGAATTAGAGTAAAATCCAAAAATGAAGAACGATCTTTAGTGCATACCCAACCATGATAGTTGGAGAATCCATGGTTCAATAGGACAACCAGAGTTTTGACTATTCAATTCTACCACTTGGTGTCTAGCCATGAGTAAACCCATATCCCTAAAAACCAAACTAAGTGATATTCCTGTTGAATGTGGTAAGTTTAAGTTTGAGGCTTTTAATGATGTTTTGTATCTACCAAGGAGAAATATTGTAGGTTTCCTCTCATAGACTAGCTCACCTATTTAAATGCAGGGCAGTGGCCACGTAGATCAAAGCACTGAAGAATCTCAAGGTGTTGCAAGGTGAAAAAATGGACACAAATTTAAGAACTTCAGAAACAGTGTAAATATTGTTATGTGAGTACCATATCTTAGTATATTTGTTAACGGAATAGTTCAATGGCAACAACAATCAAGCTGCAAATATATCCGAGGGTACTTCACTAACGAGGGTTCGAGTCAACAAGCTACATGTTCTAATGTAATAATATTTAAATAAAATTGAGCAAATACGTCACCAATATTCATGCATTCTTTTCATTCATGTGTGGGATTGCTAGAGAGAATGTAGTTGGGAAATTTAAATACGGTAACTTTGAACAAACATTCCAAATGTTAACAGGTTGTTAGTTTTGAAAACAAATGATTTCCGAAAACATTAGCTTGATATATCTACTTCCAAAAATCCATGTTTGGATGAGTGAAAAATGAATGACGAAGTTGGACATTTAGTATGAGCATCTGAAAGGTGAATAGAGAGTTGGATTTCCTCAATGACAAAGGAAAAGTCCCACATAGGAAAACTATCCATAAACCAGTCTCTTTATTTATGGAAATGGAATCATTAATGGGCATAAAAGTAGTGAGAATGGGAATACTCGTGCATACGATCACTCGTCGGCTGAGTGACTCGGCTCTACTTACGCATGTGGCACTTTCAGTTTATGGACCATCTCGGTTGGTCTTGGCCGTTATGTTTTAAACCATAAACTATCTAATTCCTTTGATTTTAATTAGTCTAGGCCTTTTGGGGAACCTTTTTGACCTTACTTATTCCTTAAGTCGATGATTTACTTTTTTTACGAATTATATTGTGATTTTTTGACCTTGTTTAAGGGTTAACTCAAACCTATAAATATCAACATTTACTAAAACTTGCACCTCTAAATTATTAAAACATACATGGATCTTAATATTTCTCTAATGCATAATATAGATTAGCAGTTAAGATTATTACTCAGTTGTCCTGCTGCGACTCGTTTACTAAGGTGATTAGACTATCTTGAGCCTTCTGGTACCATTTTTGTTGTAGCTTAGGATATTCATTATCATTGAACCGTGATCAAATGCATAAGGCAATTTAAATTTTAATGAAAGAGTTTATTCACCTCGACACATTTGTTTTTATGTTTTATATTTTATTTCTCTTTAACCAATCTAATATTATTTTTAATTATCCCCACCCTATCCATGTTTTCATTATTGTATCTAACACAACATTAGACCAGAACGTGTCCATATGATTTTCAATTATTGTATTAGAATTAAAACTCACATTATACGATTTTGATGATTCCAATATATACTTTAATTAAAATTATGACGTGTTAAGAAAATAATACTACTTTGAGTAGAGCACGAACAAGTATGTAACTGAATAACACAAAACTAGAAAAGAGATCAGAAAAACAGAAAACAATAATTCAAGTCGAGTCGAGAAAATCTCTTCCCACAAGACGATATTGTCCCGGTAGTACTCTTCGGTTTAGGCAATTCGTCCCCAAAGGTAAAATGACTTTTCGTCTCTTGTTTAACAGCACTGTTAGAAACCAGAGCTCCGGCGAACTAAAAGAAACTGGACTGAGTTATGAAAGAAAGAAAAAACTAGAAGCAATATGCACTGCAGTATGTTTGTTGCTTTTCAGGTGTTACAGGTGATATTCGTGTATAGAAATGTAAAAAGTGAACTGGAGCTTCTCACCCTTTTATAGGGTTTCCATCTGAGAGGTTACAGCACTATTAAAGACGTTCTTAAACGCATCCAAACACTCAGCATCATCCAGCATGAACCTGGACGGGTTCAGCGTGCAGATGCAGAAGTCAGCCAGGAGACTGGTCAAAGAAACATCTCCATGCATCATTAAGACGCATGACCTGAACGGTCAGGAGTTTTCAAGCGTTTGAGATCGTACGTAAAGGAGTCAGGGGTCCATAATGCATGTGAAAAAAAATTTAGCCAGGGTTGAACCATGACCAGGACCCCACTCGGACCATCTCAATCGGACCAATTTCCCAAGACCCAAGACCCAAGTCCCAAGTCCTAGGCCCAGGCCCAGAGCCCAGAGCCCAGGACCCAGGACTGAGGTCCGGGTCCGGCGGCTCCGCTCGGCTCCGCCATCGGCTTCGCCGAAGGCGGACTGGCGAACCCAAGTCCAAGAGCCCGTGTGAGTTTCGTTTACAAAAAGCCCACAATACCCCTTGGCCCACTTGATGTCCACTCATTAAAAGTTAAACACTTTTAAACTCCCTTCCACATTGAATAACTATCAATGTGGGATAAACGAAAAGGCATAAAAGCACCTATTCAATTTCCAAACACCATTTCTCACTCACCAATAAATGGATTTGAGAAATTCAAAAAGCTATAACTATCTACACGACGCGTAGAATAAGCTTATACAATTCGTTAACACGATTTTATGCTGTACCATTAAATTAGAATTAATCCAATTTACAACAATCCCCCACATGAGTGAGAAACTCCAAAAACATAATGCATGAATGCAAATACATAGCTCAGTTCTTAAGAGACAATAGAGAATAGGGATAGGTTGCTTGTGGACTTTAACCCTCCTTAGTTAATACTACCGAGCATACCGGCGGATTAGTGAAAATAATTCTTGAAATATTCCCCTTTGTGTATACTAGACAATAGTACCAACCCACTAAGGTCTCAGAATTCTTCCGTTCTCACGTTTGTGTCCGTTTCTGGCCATAGACAACTTCTTTGGATTCATAAGCTTCAGTAGAAGCGGCCCTCACTTCTCGCTTACATAGGTGATTCTTCAAGTCAGCATTCTGTCATACTCAAGTCAAAGACCTGCACAAGAATCATTAAAAATCAGAGATTTAACCTCACCACGTGACAGATTTAAACTCTACTTTTGCGTTTAAGGAATAGGGTTATAGAGTTTAACTTACTCAGACTTTTGTAGTTTTTTGTTTTCCCATTGAACCAAGTTTGTGGGATCTCCACTCATCATGGTTGGGTTTCCACTACAATCATCTTTAAGATGTGGATTTTACTCCCATTCCTTCTAGCAACTTGTACATCTGATCTAGAGCTATGTTCTTAGTGAATGGATCCGCTAGATTATCTATCGACCTTACGTAGTCAACAGAGATAATCCCACACGATAAAAGATGTCTCACGGTGTTATGTCTCCGACGAATATGTCGAGACTTGCCGTTATACAAACCACTTCTTGCCCTTCCAATAGCAGATAGCAGCTTGACTGTCGCAGTGAAGCATAACCGGCGGCATGGGTTTCTCCCAACATGGAATGTCTTCTAAAAAGTTACGAAGCCATTTTACTTCTTCACCTGCTTTGTCCAAAGCGATGAACTCAGATTCCATGGTGGATCGGGCTATACATGTCTGTTTAGTGGATCTCCAAGAAACAGCTCCTCCCCCTATTACAAACACATATCCACTTGTAGACAAAGAGTCCTTTGTGTCGGATATCCAGTTTGCATCACAGTAACCTTCAAGTACCCTGGGGTGTCTTCCAAAATGTAGTCCAAAGTTTAGAGTATACTTTAAGTATTTCAAAACTCTCACAAGTGCTTTCCAGTGTTCTCCACTTGGGTTGCTTGTATATCGACTCGGTTTATTTACCAAGCAAGCTAGATCAGGTCTTGTACAGTTGGAGATGTACATCAAACATCCAATGATCCTAGCATAGTCCTTTTGAGCAACAGGATCGCCTCTATTCTTACTCAAGTGAACGTCGAGTTCCATAGGTGTCTTTGCTGGAAGACTATCGTGTGCATTGATTTTCTTGATCACTTTCTCAATGTAATGAGATTGTGACAATACAATTCATCTGGAGTTCTAATGATTCTTATGCCAAGAATAGTGTCAGCAACTCCCATATCCTTCATGTCAAAATTTCTTTTTAGCATGAGTTTCGTCTCGTTAATCACTTGTAGGTTGCTGCCCATGATTAACATATCATCTACATAAAGACATACTATAACAAATTTGTCATTAGTATTCTTAATGTAGACACACTTGTCACACTTGTTTATCTTGAAACCGTTTGACATCATCACTTCGTCAAATTTCAAGTGCCATTGTAAAGGTGCTTGTTTCAAGCCATATAATGACTTAACCAGTTTGCACACCTTTCTTTCTTGTCCAGGTTTAACAAAACCTTCGGGTTGTTCCATGTAGATTTCCTCTTCTAACTCGCCATTTGGAAAAGCTATTTTTACATCCATTTGGTGAATCTCTAGATTGTGCAAAGCAGCAATCGCTAAAAGCACCCGGATTGAGGTAATTCTCGTCACAAGAGAGTATGTATCAAAGAAATCATAAACCTCCTTTCGGAAAAATCCTTTCACGACCAAACGAGCTTTATACTTATCGATTGATCCATCGGCTCTGAACTTTCGTTTCAGAATCCATTTACTTCCTAAAGGTTTACAACCTTCAGGTAAGTCAGTCAGAATCCAAGTATGGTTCTGCATGATCGAATCGATCTCGCTCTGTACATCTTCCTTCCAAAATGAACTATCAGGCCGTGAGAAAGCTTCTTTCAAAGAATTTGGTTCTTCATCCAACATGAAAACCACATAATCAGGACCGAAGTCCTTCGCAACTTTAGCTCGAGTACTCRTCCTTGGWGTAGGAGCTTCAAGTTCTGAACCAGGTCGTTTACGAGACTTAGGTTCAACCCCCACAAGTTCTTGACTTGTAGTTCCTTCAGCATTACAAGTATTAGAACTGGACGCAGCTTTATCCTTACAAGAATAGATATCTTCAAAGAATATTGCATTCCTTGACTCAATAGTGGTTCCGACATTCATGTCCGGAACATCCGACCTATGGATTATAAATCGATAGGCGCTGCTATTCAGTGCATAACCAATAAAGATACAATCAACTATTTTGGGTCCGATTGTCACTTGTTTCGGTAGAGGCACTTCTACCTTCGCTAAACACCCCCACACTTTGAGGTATTTGTAAGAAGGTTTCCTTCCTTTCCACAATTCATAGGGAGTTTCATCCCTTCCTTTCAGTGGAATCTTATTGAGGATATAGTTTGCTGTTAAAACAACTTCCCTCCACAAGTTCTGAGGTAACCCAGAGCTAATCAACAACGCATTCATCATCTCTTTCAAAGTACGATTCTTGCGTTCTGCAACTCCGTTCGATTGAGGTGAGTACGGAGCTGTAGTTTGATGAATTATGCCACTTTCGTTGCACAAATCCTCAAACGGAGCTACGTATTCCCCTCCTCTATCACTTCGGATAGATTTAATTTTGCAGTTAAGTTGATTTTCGGCTTCATTTTTGAAGTTCTTGAAAGCTTCAATAGCCTCATCTTTACCTCTCAAAAGATAAAGATAACAGTATCTTGTGCAATCGTCAATAAAAGTAATAAAATACTTTTTACCACCTCTAGTTTGCACAAAATCTAAATCACATACATCCGTGTGAATTAATTCTAAAGGTGTCGTGCTCTTTTCTACCGATTTGAACGGCAACTTAGTCATTTTTGCTTCTACACAAATTTCACACTTACTTTTATTAACAAATTCATTTACCTTAAGTAAATTGAGATTTGATAAACGTTTTTTTGCATTTAGATTAATGTGTCCTAATCTACAATTCCATAAACTAGAGCACTCAGTCAAGTAAGAGGAATCAGAAGCAATTTTATTAATGATTTGTTTTGGGCGTATAGCCATTACACTTAGTTTGAACAAACCATCTGTAAGGTAACCCTTACCCAGAGGTGTTCCAAACTTCAACAGTACAAACTTATTAGTCTCAAATACAAGTCTAAAGCCACGACTAACTAGTATTGAACCAGAGACTAAGTTCTTCCGGATGTCCGGAACGTGTAGCACCTCATTCAGAGTGATCTCCTTGCTGGAAGTCATTTTGAGGACAACCGTACCAGTACCAGCAACTTTCGAAGAAGCTTGATTTCCCATGTTCAACTTCCTTCCCTCACAAGGAAGGTATTTGGAGAACAAGCTCCGATCAGCACACACATGGGCGGTTGCAGCAGTGTCGATAAACCATTGACCACGGTTCTCGATCATGTTAGCTTCTTCAGTGATAACCGCAACGAGGTCATCATTAGTCAGCTCTCTCTCGGCAATGTGTGCACTTGGCCTAGCTATCTTTTTCTTTGGCTTGCGGCAATCCTTTGACACGTGTCCAGGATAATTGCAATTGTAGCATTTGCCTTCGAACTTCTTAGAAGAAGGAGCTTTAGGCATCGAGTTGCCGGGACGCGGCCTTTTCTTCGAGTTCTCTCCTCGTTCAAGCAAATTCACCCGAGGTTCATCCGAACTTTTCGGATTCTTGTGATGAACACGAACTTCGGATTCAATTCGCACCTTCCGGATAACATCTTCAAGAGACATCGCCTTTCGTTTATGTTTGAGGTACGTCTTGAAGTCTTTCCAGTTTAGTGGAAGCTTATCAATCATGGCAGCTGCCGTGAAAGCATTCGGAAGAATCATCCCCTCGGCGTGGACATCATTCACCAGCATTTGGAACTTTTGAACTTGTTCCATAACCGGGCGAGAGTCCACCATCATGTATTCCATGAAGTTCGTGACTACAAATTTCCTAGTTCCAGCCTCGTCGGAACTATATTTTTTCTCAAGTGCCTCCCATATTTTCTTGGAGGTCTTTACATCCGAGTACACATTACTCAGGCTATCTTCTAAGCTACTTAAAAGAAAACCTTTACACAGATAGTCCCCATTGTGCCAATTATCGTAGGCAGCGTGAACATGGAAACTAGTCTCATCCTTGTCCGGAATAGGTGGTTCGTCTTCTTTCACGAAGTTAGCGAAGCCAAGCATCGTGAGGTAGAATAGCATCTTTTGTTGCCACCTCTTGAAGCCTTCCCCATTGAACTTTGGAGGCTTCTCTGCCGCAGGCATGATCTGAGAGGAGTGCACCGGCGCGTTCATCATTGGTACAAAAGTCCCCATCGAACCCGTTGAATGGGTATTCAAAACAGTTGAATCTGTTTGGGAAGTAGTTGCAAACAAATTCGGAACCGAAGTTTCCGTCATCCCAATGGGATGGGTCACAGCCAGAGCTGACATGTTTTGGACCGAAGTCCCCATTCCAAAAGGGATCGTTCCAGCAGCCAAAGCTGTGGATGAGTTTGACTGGGCCATGTGCCTCGTCAGCGTCTCCAAAAGAGAATCAAGTGTTCCTTGGTTAAAGACAAATCCAGGTTGGGTAGTGTTCAAGATTGGCGTAGACATGACAATCGTCGTGGTGTTCGTGACTGCGGGGGCAGTGGTCATCGCCGAAGTGGTGGAGGTGATGGTCGGAATAGTGTCGCTCGTCGGAGTGATGGATGTTGACATCTCTCTTTTCCAGTCAGGGATTACAAATTATAGAAAATAAAATTACAAACTAACAAATATCTTCTTGCGATTGTTAAGAGAATAATACAACTCTGAGTAGAGCACGAACAGGTATGTAACTAAATAACACAAAACTAGAAAAGAGATCAGAAAAACAGAAAACAATAATTCAAGTCGAGTCGAGAAAATCTCTTCCCGCAAGACGATATTGCCCCGGTAGTGCTCTTCGGTTTAGGCAATTCGTCCCCAAAGGTAAAACAACTTTTCGTCTCTGGTTTAACAGCACTGTTAGAAACCAGAGCTCCGGCGAACTAAAAGAAACTGGATTGAGTTATGAAAGAAAGAAAAAACCAGAAGCAATATGCACTGCAGTATGTTTGTTGCTTTTCAGGTGTTACAGGTGCTATTCGTGTATAGAAAAGTAAAAAGTGAACTGGAGCTTCTCACCCTTTTATAGGGTTTCCATCTGAGAGGTTACAGCACTATTAAAGACGTTCTTAAACGCATCCAAACACTTCAATGACCCACTACAAAAAAAAATGACTTAAAGTAAACACAAAAATTATAACACTTTTTATATTAGGTACTTCTTGTAACACATGCTTGTAATATTTTTTATATTATAATATTTATGTAACATTTATGTAACACTTTATAAATATGCAACACTTCTATGTAACACTTTTAATTAGGTAACTCTTTTTAAGTAACACTTTTTTTGTTAATTTTTTTTAACATGAATCTGTATCACTTTAATTCAACAATAGTTTAAGCAACAATTTGATTTAATTAGTTGCTAACACTTTTAAAACTCATTTTGCCAAATACAATATTATGACACATAAGATAAATTCATTAAAAAAATACAAAAAAATATTAATTTTAAGTTGAGTATAATTTTGAGTTGAGTATAAATTCTTTATATTTTAAATCAATTCATCATTATTCTAATCATAGCAAATTTATTGCCTATGATTATTTAGAAATATTGACTTATTATTATTTATTATTATGATTAAAAAGTGTGTGTGTATATGTATATTACTAATAATATACAAGTACATCGCATATATTTGAAGCGGCAACAAGAAGAATTGGCGTGGCGGCCTTTTAGAAAAGGTGTGAAATTTCAAGCGGCAAATATTTTTTCAAGGGTGAATAAGCGGAAGAAACACCCAACATATTTCTAGGTTTGGTTTTAAGAGATTTGATCTTGAGTTATATCAGAATTTTCAAAATACTTGGACAAATTCTCACTTAGAATTTTATATTCAGTTCTCCTGCCTTCTCGAATTCTTGGGCGACTATTCATAACTCTCAAGAACTTGGAATTTTGTGAAGAATATTAGAAAAGCCCTAAGAGTAGAAGGGTTTGGATTCTTCGATGTTGTCGCCATCATTATCTTCTTATGTTTCTCATCTCTATCTTTTTTTTTAAGTTTCCGAAAAAATGGTTCTAGGAATTTCTAACTAGTACATTTCATGGATTTTATTTTATTTTATTTATATGTGGATAAGTTTATCTGAATGACTGCTTGAAGGCGAGATCTGGGCTAAGGGGTAAATGAATTTTATTTTTGCTTGAATCCTGAGGTCTGAGATTCATATGTTACGCCTCAAACAATAATTAATGATAACTTTTTTGTTTGTTTTTCTAATACATGTTCTTACAGATTAGATTTATGGATTTTATGTGTGTACTGATGTAGATAGATTTAGGAAGTGATTATGATTTATTTTTTATACTTTAAATTCTAAGATATCCATGTTCTTTTTTTTTTTTTGGCTAATACATGTTCTGAACAAGCATTTACATTTTCAATGACTCTGTATTGACTCTGAACAAGCATTTACGTTTTCTTGTAAATTTACTAGGCTACATTATAAATTTAAGTTAATTGCGTTTATATAAGATTATTGAGCTTCTGTTAGATGTAATTCCATGTAATAACTTTCTTAAAATGAATTTGTAATTTTAAAACTTAATATTTTAATTTATTTTGTAATTAGGCTATAAAGATCAGCAGTAGATTTTATAATTAACCCAAAAATCATCTATTCTTATAAATGCATAATTACATTGTAATTGATGCATATTAATCATTTCATTTAATAATTAGCTTATACAAAATGCAGTTTATTTGCAGCATTGTCATAAGGAGTTGCCTCAATGGCAATGGTTTTTATCAACAAAGCTGTGCTCATGAAGTACGCTTACTCAACGACCCTTCTCACTCWTCAGGTACACCAAAAATCTTCAGTTTTTTTTTTATTTTATATTTTAAACCACTTATTATTTATTTTTTTAGCTTTTATCAGCAATTGATGACAACTCTGCTTATACGTTTTGGTTGAACAGTGAGATACTCAAAAGCCAGAGGATTTAATGTAGGGGCGGCAAAATGCTTCTATTAGATTCGTTATTTTACAATGCTAATGTTGCTTTTGCATTAGCAAGCTTGAAAGGAGTAAATATGCCGATGTCCATAGCCATTAAAAGGTTGGATTCTATTTTGGAAAGGAGACCCAGGTTCTATTATGGAAAGGAGAGGCCTACGACTCAGGTTCTTATATTTTTTATTTTAAGTTAGTCTTTGCATTTTTTTWAACTATGTTATGTGGGAAAATATATAAAAATTCGCATTTTGTTTGCTTTCTGGTTAAAATAATTCTAAAATTTATATTGTATCATTTAGTAATGTTTTTTCTTAGGTATTATAGTGTCTTAATGAATATAGTCTCGCATCCTCTTATTTTMCTATATATATAATAAAATATATTTAAATAAAATGTTTTTTTTTATCAATTCTTACCTTTTCAAGTCACTCCGTCTGTGTTTCTAACTACTGGTGGAGTTCTTATAGCGGCATTCGGAGATTATTCATTTGATCTTTTTGGATATGGCATGGCCTTTACTTCTGTTTTTTTCCAGGTGCACGTTTCACGTTTTTATTCAATAAAGATAGGCATAGGAAATCATTTGCTTTGTTCTTTCAAGATTTTGTGTAGGYTGAATTATAAACTACCCCCGAGGTTTGGGGTAATTACAAAAAAGTTGAGAAATATTTCAAAATTTCAGAAACCACCCATGAGGTTTGATTTTGTGTTAAATGTAAAAGAGGGGGGAGGGGGGGGTTTCAAAAACATCTGGGGGGGTTTGGAATTTGTTGGGGGGGGGGTGGGGGGGGGGGGGCGGGGAATTTTTCAAAAACATCTGGGGGTTTTTATAATTATGCTAAACTTCGGGAGTAGTTTTGTAATTCACCCTTTTTGTGTATTGTAATAGTACCATTTTCAGCCTTTTGTGTTACATAGAGTTTAATTTGTGTCTTTACAAATGTAAAAGATGATATTTGAAATGTTTTTGATTATGATGGTAATAAAGTTTAATACAGAATCGAACCTCGATTTTTTTTTTGTTTTTTATTTGTAATTTTACTCGAGGGTAGTTTTGTAATTCACCCTTATTTTATATATATATATATATTATATTGTTATAGTATCATTTTCAGCCTTTTTGAGCTTAATAGAGTTTTGCTTGAGTCACACCCATTTTTTTCTATTTGCAGACAATGTACCTTGTATTGGTAGAAAAATCCGTTTARAATTATTTAATTCCTCTCATTAAAAGTATTGGACCAATTCRGACTTTCTAATTAATTTTATAGTGGCCAAAATAGTTTGTGATTTCAGGTCATATGTTTCTTGAGTCTGATGGTTCTTTTCTTTTTTATCCCTTACTTGTTCAGACCAAAATGTTTCTTAGCCTCCCCTTCGTTCCAATAGCGTTATTGATATGTTATTTCTAGTTATGATGGAGAAAGTTTGAAATTCCTCAAAGTTTTAACCTTAGCTAACATTGATTGTGCTAGCTTATTACTAATGAAAAATATAGTAACCAAGAAAGGTGCATTACATGGTATGAATTAGTATTATCTGTGTTATAATCGTTCAACATTTTTATACTTCATAAATCATAAAGTACCGAGTTAACTCCTTGTCTTTTCCATTCTTTCTTAGTTAATATCCCTTAGTGTGTATCTGTGTATAACTGGAAATTTTCATTTATTATTCTTCCTTCCCTTTTTTCCTTTGGCTAGTTTTGATGCAATGAATTTTTTTGAATTTTTTTTATCTTTGTAATTTTTTCATTTTTCTCACATTCTGGATACATATGCTTGTGTTCTTCCTAGTTGAAACTGTACTTACTGAGGCCACTTTCGGATATTGTGTCGTTCGGAAATTTGTTCTTAATAAGATGGAAATGTGTATGTTGGCGTAGCCTAATTTGTGAGATGGTCTATACGTTTAATTATTGTGACCTTTACCTTTAAAGTGATTTTATTCCCAATAATTGGTTAATGTATGTTCAATAATTGAATCTTATATTTTACCGACTTTATTTATTCTGCATCGGACGATAGGTTGGAGAAGTTATAATCGTCGTACAAAAGCTTTCTAACTATATAATTGTTTCTTTCTCCTGTTTTTCTTGAAAGGTTATGTGGATTTGACATTTTATTTTATTGAATCTCAGAGTACACTCGATACTTCTTTGGCAATGTCACTATTTGTTTCTCTTATGGGGATTTTACTTTTCTCTCACTTCTCTGAGMTGGTGTGGCCTTGGGTAAGCACTTCTTGCTTTATCTCTCAGTTGCTTCTTGCTTCAAGTAATTACAAATAACTACTATTCTAGTAGAGTTCCATGATGGACACTTAATTTTGATATTTAACTTTTTGTTTCAATGACTCTGTATAGACTCTGAACAAGCATTTACATTTTCTTGTAAATTTACTAGGCTACATTATAAATTTAAATTATTTGCGTTTATATAAGATTCTTGAGCTTCTGTTAGATGTAATTCCATGATATAACTTTCTTAAAATGAATTTGTAATTTTAAAACTTAACACTTTAATTTATTTTATAATTAGGCTATAAAGATCACCGGTAGATTTTATAATTAACCCAAAAATCATCTATTCTTATAAATGCATAATTACATTGTAATTGATGAATATTAATCATTTCATTTCATAATTAGCTTATGCAAAATGCAGTTTATTTGCAGCATTGTCATATGGAGTTTCCTCAATGGCAATGGTTTTTATCAACAAAGCTGTGCTCATGAAATACGCTTACTCAATGACCCTTCTCACTCCTCAGGTACACCAAAAATCTTCAGTTTTTATTTTTATTTTATTTTTTAAATCATTTATTAATTTTTTTTTTATCTTTTATCAGCAATTGATGACAACTCTGCTTATACGTTTTGGCAGATTAATGGGATACTCAAAAGCCAGAGGATTTAATGTAGGGATGGCAAAATYCTTCTATTAGTTTCGTTATTTTACAATGCTAATGTTTCTTTTGCATTAGCGAGCTTAGAAGGAGTGAATATTCCGATGTCCATAGCCATTAAAAGGCTGACGCCGCTTGCTGTACTTGTAGCTGGATTCTATTATTGAAAGGAGAGGCCTACGACTCAGGTTCTTATATTTTTTATTTTTAGTTAGACTTTGCATTTTTTTTACTATGTTATGTGGGAAAATGAATAAAAATTTGCATTTTGTTTGCTTTCTGGTTAAAATAATTCTAAATTTATATTGTATCATTTATTAATGTTTTTTCTTGGGTATTATAGTGTCTTAATGAATATAGTCTCGCATCATCTTATTTTGCTAGATATATAATAAAATATATTTCAATAAAATGTTTTTTTATCAATTCTTACCTTTTCAGGTCACTCTGTCTGTGTTTCTAACTACTGGTGGAGTTCTTATAGCGTCATTTGAAGATTATTCATTTGATCTTTTTGGATATGGCATGGCCTTTACTTCTGGTTTTTTCCAGGTGCACGTTTCACGTTTTTATTCAATAAAGATAGGCATAGGAAATCATTTGCTTTGTTCTTTCAAGATTTTGGGTAGGGTGAATTATAAAAACTACCCCCGAGGTTTGGGGTAATTATAAAAAAGTTGACAAAATGTTTCGAAATTTCAAAAACTACCCATGAGGTTTGAATTTGTGTTAAATGTAAAGAGGGGTGGGGGTGGGAGGTTGAGGGGAATTTTCAAAAACATCTGGGGTTTTTGTAATTATACTAAACTTTGAGAGTAGTTTTATAATTCACTCTTTTTTGTGTATTGTAATAGTACCATTTTCAGCCTTTCGTGTTGCATAGAGTTTAGTTTGTCTTTACAAATGTAAAAGATGATGTTTGAAACTTTTTTGATTATGATGGTATTAAATTTTAATACATAATCAAACCTCAATTTTTTTTTGTTTTTATTTGTAATTTTAAAAAAATCTCGAGGGTAGTTTTGTAATTTACCCTTATTCTATATACTGTTATAATAGCATTTTTAGCTTTTTGTGCCTAATAGAGTTTTGCTTGAATCACACCCATTTTTTTCTATTTGCAGACAATGTACCTTGTATTGGTAGAAAAACCCGGAGCTGAGGACGAGCCTTCGTTGGTCAAATCATGTTAMACAACAGGATTTTGTCACTACCTTTTCTTCTATTCCTCATCATGGCTACTGGAGAATTTCCGAACTCTATGTCTATACTATTTGTTCATTTGTTCATTATTTTTGAGTTAATTTTATTAATTGGATGTTTACACATGCACATTACTATTTGATAAATAAATAGTTCGTAATGGAGAAAAGGAGATAATTGAAAAAAAAAATTGCGTGTGTAGTTTAAAAGTGTTGCATAATCTTTAATAAAGATAGTGATACGATTACATATCATTGTTGATAGATTTAAAGTGATACGATTGATGGATAAAATGTTACCATAAGTTGAAAATTACTACATACAAAGTGATATATTTTGTAAAAAAAGTGTTACCCAAAAATTATATGTAGCACTTATAAAATGCTTACACATTGAAAGTGATACATTTTGTAGAAAAAGTGTTACCCAAAAAATTATATGTAACACTTATAAAATGCTTCCTACATAGAAAGTGATACATTTTGTATAAAAAGTGTTACCCAAAAATTATATGTAACACTTATAAAATGCTACTTATAAGTAGTGTTACAATTGAAATTTTAAATGTAACACTTGATAAAAGTGATACTAAAAATCATAAAAGTGTTAGTTAAAATTTAAGGTAGCACGGACAACTGTAACACCAATTAAAATGTTACCTATTATCAATAGTAACACTTTTTGTCTATTAAATAACACTTTCTTGGTGTTACACAAAGTCACTTTTTTTGTAGTGCATTAAATTAGAATTAATCCAATTTACAACATGATGTACATTATATTTCTCATAAACTTACAATTAAATGACAATAAAATAGGTACATTAGAAAAAAGACGTAGAATACATTACATAGTAAAAAAAAAATTACACTTTTGAACAAAAAAATTGAATTTATAATCCTCTCACGTGAGACGATCTTATAGGAGATCTGATACTATAGAGTGAAAGTTTTGTAGGCTATAGATACATTAGAAAAATTATTGGAGACTGATTGTTAATCAAGACGTTGATAACACTCGTACTAACATTTAGGTACAAAGACAGCAGAATCAAAAAGAACACAAGAATAAAATTTTGCATATGAGTTAACAACTCATAGGACATGGCCTTAGGATAAAATAGATATTGCTAGAAAACAAGTATATTTTACTAAAGGATTCAAAATAGTAAAACATATAGTAATATTTGAAAACTCCTTCACGAGTGGATATTTGAGAATCAGCTTTGAGACATCCAAACACCTTCAAAGGAGACAACATTTGATCTTGAAGTATGAAAACCATAATGGACAAAAACTTCTTCGAATTTAAGTTCTCTCTATCATGCTCTATCTCTTTTTTATATTCTTCAAAACACAGAAATTAAACCTTAAGACTTGATTTCTGTGCTTATATTAATGTTTATTATTTTTGTGTAATTGGCAATACAAGTAGTGATGGTTCTGGTGTTACGATACCTATTTTTCCATAAGTTCCCGACTCGCGAACTGGTCGTCATCATCGACCAATATTTCATTTTTTTGGCATCTATTTTAATTGATATGATTTTACAAATGTTTATATTTAATATTACATGGTTTCTTTGCATATTATTAATCAATAATCTTATTATTAATTTTATTTAAAAAACAGGAAATGAAAATCCCTCGGTAGTACCGAGAGATTTTGAATTCCCTGGATAACGGGCTTGTAAAAGAAAATGAAGGCACCGGGTTCTCCATTTTTTTTTCTTCTTCATCATTCTTACCTGAAATCAGGCGCCGCCATTAATGTGCTCCAACTATCGACGACACCTGCTTGCTCCACTAATTATAACCGCCATCTCCAGGACTCCACCCATTGGCACCACAACCATACGAGGCTATCGCTCCAAAAAATAGACTACCACCGACACACGAAACTTCTTCTCTTTTTTTTCCCCCCCGCATTGCTTACTACCAACACCCCCATACTTCCGATAACTGAGTGTCGGTGCGCCTACTTTTCTACCAGCTAAGTCCACCACTGTTAGCATCCCATTCCAACCACTATGACTGCACCAGTGGTGAGGCAACCAGTCGCCACGCAATCATCATCGACAACATCTCCATGAGCTTACACCACCACTGACTTTGATTATTTGTGCTGATTGTGTCTATTTCCAGGCCCAGGTATGTCATTGACTTCTTATTTTTATCTGGTAGAATTTTCATTGGAGGTTTTCCCACTTGTTCGTTTTGTTGATATATGTTTGAGATTTATGATGCGACTTGGGTTATCATTGATTGTATGCATTCGATTGTATTCCTTGGATATCATTTCATTTGTGATGTTTCATATATGAGCTTAAGTCTAGAATGGCATATTGTTCACTTTCCCATTTATTTTCATTACTTGAATTTGATTTGGATATGAGTTATGATTTGACGTGGATGCAATTTGATATGTTATCTACAAATTAGGGGTTAATTAGTTTATTTAGGGATTATGGTTGATAAGGTTTGAATGAATTTATTTATTAGGTCTAAATTTCACTAAGTGGTGAATGAGTTAATTTAGGTTTTAATTTCATTTAGTGTTTAATTATTATGTTATATAAAGTTTAATTTCAAATAGGGGTTTATTAGTTATGTAAACCTTCACTATATAATTTGGGTATAATTATTTTATTAGCGCTTAATTATGAAATTAGGGTTTAGTTAGTTTAATTCGGCCCTAGTTGAAATTAGGGTTTAATTTTGCTGAATTATATCCATAAGAGTTCAAATTTGGGTTTAAAGTATAATTAGGGATAAATTATTCAATTGTGGCCTAGTTATTTCAAGAAAATAATTCAATCAGGGGTTTAGGTTCAGTTAGGTATGATTGAATTAGATTAGGGTTAGTTAGGTAATTATTGCTCAATTAGGAGTTAATTCTATAGTTAGGATTAAATTAAGGATTTGTTATATAATTTGAGTTTAATTAGATTTTAGAGTTCAATTAGGCATACTTGAATTTAAATTGGGTTAATTAGGTATTTAGCGTTCAATTAGAAGTTAGTTGTATAATTAGGATTTCAATTAGGGCTTACTGCTGAAAACATTTATGGATCGTGGAATTATTGAATTATTTTTAGTTTATGAATCTATTGATGTGTTGATTCGTTGTTAGTGTTGTAATTAGCCAGTATTGGTTGTCGGTGTGGTATAAGGTGACGTGGACATGGTCTCGGTTTATCATCATTGGCTTCAGGACTATTTAAAGATCTGTTGTCATCCTCTTTGACAAGTCATGTAGAGGATGATGACAATGACTGCAGGGCTAACCTCAGCGCCATTAGCAAATACACAAGAGATGGATACATCCATGATATCTAATTTTGGTATATCGAGACTTGCAGCGACTCCATCGGATGGTCGACACTTGGTTTATTTTATTGGTAGGAGTAAGTAAATTAATAATTATAATTTTCAAATTATTGTTTTATTAAATAATATATTTAACCATAGAAAATTGTAGCTTACATTGGGCGTCGACCAAAATTTTGACGATATACCAAGAGATCATCGAGAGGGAATTTGATGTCATCGGGTGGACGTGGAAGGCGGTCTCTAATCATATGTGTAATTCATGGTGGACCATGTTGTAGGTAAATAATTTGTGAATGTATAATTCATTAATGCTTGTTGAGAATCATGTGTGTGTGTAAATTATAAATATCTTATTTTATAGAATCATTTTTATTGGGATGTGGATCAAGAAAGGGAGGCCGACATGAAAACAACATTTACAAAGGGATGCATACAAAGTACTGCCAATGAATAAACAAATATAAATAGACCTATGCGAGGAGTGAGAAGTGACTAGGGTACATTGATGAAGAGTTTGGAAGTAAGTAATTTTCTTTTTGACTACATTATAACTTTTTAGTATTATAAATGATAAATATTTTATTATTTATCAACCCTTCATAGTCCATTCATTAATGTTGGGGATGAATGAAACTAATCAGTGCATCTCAACTAGGGAATGGGAGACTTTGGAGAAGCCCGAAAACAAAGCTAAGTCCAAACAGCGCAGCGCGAATAAGCAAAGCGAGCTTACTGGCCCGGGCACAGGGATACGGGGGTATTAATTTTTTTTTGATCATTCACTGATATTGTAAGTAACATTAAATTGTAATATTTTATTTATTAATTTAATGTTTAATTATTTGATGATTTTATGTGAATACAACAATGAGAGAAGGGCTGACTGCCACTGTGTATGAGATTAATGTACATATGCACAAGAAGTAGGACAACAATTTGTAGATCACAGATCAATGAGTACGAACAATGGATTATATACTTGTTATAGTAGATAATAAAAGTATTTTGGGTATTTTGAAACTTGTTTATTTCAATCCATGTTAAGTTTTCTATTTTTTTCATTTTGAGTATTTTATACAGAAACGTGTAATAATAATAATAATAATAATAATAATAATAATAATAATATTAATAAATTTAATATTTAAAAATGAGGTAATTGGTTCCCTAGAAGTGTTTCATTTGGTAAATTTCTTAGGGACATAATTTTCGTGGTGATACCGAGGGAATGATCTCTCAGTGATATGAGACACCGACTAGGAATCTTAAGGGTGATAATAATAATAATAAACCTTCAAACTCATCTTTATGGTGGGGTCTAATGTTCCACATCATTGACACATTAAATACAAAAACTCACAATTTTTTGAATTCTTCATTCACCATCATAAACCCCAAACAAGTTTCTATTGGTCCCACTATCAACTTACACATCATTATCTATATTTTTATTTTAATATTTATAAAAAAATGTTTAATATAATTGTTTTATTATTAATAGTACATTATAAATCAAATTATTATAGTCCTTGATTGTCATTATTTTTATTTATTTAACTTCTATTTTAACTATCAAAGATCATAACATGATAAATATGTTTATAACTTAATGTTGTATTATATGATGGGTTTGTTGGAATGATATGAGAAGCTGGTAAAGAAGAACAAAAAATATGTTTAATTGGGTGTTTTCATGTGTAATATATAGAAGAAAACAAGTATATTCAGCAGCTACATCCAATTGAAAAAAAAAAAGGAATAAATTAAGACTATTTACAAAAAGTTGGGTTGTTAATGTTAACCCAATAGTTACTGTTACTGCTAACACCCACATCTGCAATAGTGTGTACAAAATATGAAGTTGACTTTGTAGGTTTCAACTTATTTTAAAAAGACATCGTTGCTATTACCCTAATTCCCTCGGTAACATTGACCGAGGAAGGTTTTACTGTAGGATTATTTCCCTAGGTATTTCCCATCACTTTCCTGTGGATTTTTAGCCTTTACTGAGGAAATAATCCCTCATAACTCTCCTTTTGCTTATTGATAACCCCAAAATCAGGAGGATTTTCCACATCAATTTCATTACAAGTATCACTTACAAAAATTACCACATGAAGGACTTTAGAGACAAGAATAGGAATCAGATCTAGGGCACCAGGTGTTATCGTCGTAGAAGCAGAATTAGGAGAATCGATGGAGACATGTTTAGGTTTAGAGATGGACCAGGTGTTGGTTCTAAGGTGCCAACATTGGTCGCGTCTGGTAGCGGCAAATTATACTCAACTTGTATTTCTAATGGAGGATGGCGATTCAGACATCAGTGATAGGATACATGTGGGACGATGGTGATGAACCAACAGCTGGAGATGGTGTTGGTTTCATGTTTTCTAGATGATAAGGAGTGGACGGTGAAGACTTCCTCAGACTTCCAAAAATCCCTTTCAAACCTGACACAGTCTTCTCCATATTTAAAGGCGAAAACAAGTAATTAATCAGTAAGTAAAGAGAGTAGTGATGAGTGGTGAGAAAAATAAGGGTAGTGTGATGATTTGAACATATAAATAATAATAAAAAAAAGGAATCCCACTAGTCCACAAATAATTTACACGAAAAAAACTTACCTAATTAAAGACAAAAAATAAACTAACCTAAAAATTTATTTAACTAAGTTAAGGAAATTCTAATTAAGGTAGATAGTATATCATCAATTATAATGAGAGTATTACACACAAGATTATTGACAAAATATTTCTAGATATATCTCATTCTTTCCAAACCAACACAACATGTATACAACACAAAAATATAATAGATCTCAAATCAACCAAAAAATAAATTAGCGAAACCCAACTTTTTAGAGAGCATGTTCTACATATGCATTCATACCACATGGATAATATTCACCAAACATGCATGTCCATAATTATGCCTAAAAATATGATAAATTTAAGAATGAAAACACATAAAATAGTTTCACAGTTGCAATGGGATGTTGTCCCTAATGAGATGACATCTAGGATGATATTCGTCCACAAAGTCAATGAATTAAAAATTCTTAACCCAAATTAATGAATTAACATTTTATTTTTATATGAGGACTCTGAGATTTGTGTGCGGTAATTGAAGTACCCCAACTTCTACAACAACAAAAATATAAACATCCCATTAGATCTCATTGATAATTAATTTTATTTAGCATGTCTACATCCCTTTGAAGATGTCTTAGGACTTCTTACATAATATAAGATATTTATTTTGCGTGAATACCAGGAGAAACACATGATTCTGTGAAAGACAACTCATAAATGTTTTTAAAAATATTAACCATTTTGACACCACACTTTGGAAACCAAACAAACTCTAGCAGCTGAGAACAATGTAAACCTACATGTGTTATTAAATAAATATGCATGCACAAAGTATGTTGTAGCAGATGTGTTTAATGGTGCTGCAGTATTCCCATTAATATTTATCAAATCACACATAATCTGAGAGATTTTCTTAATCTCTAAAATCTATCAAAGTCTAATGTTTAATGAATATGTTGGGAAGCGTAATATTTGTTCCAATATGCCAAATATTAATAATAATAGTCTCGAGCAGTTCTTGAATGAAGTGATGTATAGTATCTATGTGTTTTGTGCGAGATCATTTCCTACGATATCAATCACACTTGAGTTGTCGCAAAGAATAGTTAACACACCACTATAAATACTGATGTTCCAATCATTTTATTCATCTAAATTAATTAAGCACAAGAACTACTTGCAGCCACATATTCAACACAATCGTATATATGTCACATTAATATGGTAAATAATATTAGCACGGTCCGATAGGTTTCAAGATATTTAAATTAGATTTGAATAGGCAAAAATGATACATGGCCATTTATTTTGGCATTGTCGAGGTCGGTACAGAAAAGAAGGTTTTCTAGTATGGTTGAGGCTAGCTCGATCTGTGAGTAATACCACTTAACCCAAAGTTGGCTAGGTCGTCGTGATAAGTATTTAGCTCGAAGATTTGCTAATTCGTCCTCATGAGAGGTCATCCCAATAAATAGGATTAGGCCTCCAGAAACTTCAACTCTAAGTTTAATAGGGATCCGAGTTTCTACGATAAAGAGTCTTTAAAGGAAGAAATCTCCTTTTGGTAAGCGGAGACTTTATTTTCTTTTGAAAGGTGGATTCCTTACTTAGTTATTAAGTTTTTTACTTCTTATAAATAGAGACTCGGTCCCTATGAATTAAATGACAACATTGTTTATTGATTTTAACTCTTGCATACTTATGAATTAAACATTAGACGCATCGATTTTGCATCACAAATCTAATGTTAAACTATGTAGAATAAATCTTACGGTTCATGATCACATGATTTCATTTTTGAACTTATTAAAACTAGAGTTATCTAGTATGTGAATATTTGAGTAAATTACATGATGATAAGGGTTTACTTTTTCTAGAGAAACTCGTTTGGCAATGTGATGAGCACCACCATATGGGATTACTGATTAATACTTATGAGAAAACATATCATTTGGATTTTAGAAAAAATAATAAAAACTTACAGAACTCCAAGGCCGAGCACATTCATACATGAGCGAGCTCAAATTGCCAATCAAGTTAGGAAAGTCATACATTCCATGTGTGCACGATGGAAGCGTCAACCTACTGTATAGTTTGCATCTAGAATTGTGAAAGAGAAATACATGAATGATGTGAACTGAAGTAGACCTACGAGAGAAATCAACCCAACACGTTCGAAAGAAGATAAGTATCTTTTTATTAAATAATTTCGCATCTACATGAATCATGATTTATAAACATATGATTTACTTAGTCAATATACATGATTGAGTAATTATTACAATGGTTATGATTTCATTTCGTGATAAATTACGTATATGAACTTGCATCATGGAATTTGGCTTTTATTTCACAGTCCGACTATAAGTTAGGTCTTGCGACCCATTGATTATGCATCAAGAATTGATATGTTATTACGAGATTACATTGTCTAAGTGGTTTTCTATATTTGCAAACTAAAGTATAGATTTTTACCTGATTCATGATTATGATCCAGACTACATTAGTCTCTTTAACTGCCTAAATTTATTTCTAGACGAACTCTTGATTTTTCTTATGAGCTTATTATTTTCGAATCAAACCTCTTCCGGGTAATAATACCCTCTCATAAGGTTTTCTAGACTATTACGATTATTTAAACCATTATGATAATTTCACAGTGTGATATAATCTCCTAGCACTTACTAGAGTTGAGAACTTTTGATATGTGATTATTTGGGTAACTATGTGATGGTTTATCTATTTTGGGTAACAACCTTATAAGATTATGAATGATTTGTTACTTGAGTTTCATACCATTAAATTATGACAAACTAATATGCCATATATCATCTATGAGTTATTGATTATGATGTCCCAATTGTTAATACATCTATATTACTTGACTTTAATATGATCACTTGAACATGAGTTCAATTGCTTGTTGGATTTCTTTATATATTATGAGTTGGTTGATTATGCTTATGCTCTTCTTGAGGAAATCCTTGAGAGATATATTTCAAATCTTATGACTTCATCGACCTGGAGTCCTTGTGGTATGACCTCACTTATTTACATATCTAGGAAAATAGTCCAACAAATATTCTTTAGGTTCCGAACTATTAAACGGTCCCGTTGCTTAGAAATTTAATTCTCTTGAAGAGGTTAGTTTATAAGGATTCAAACTAATCTTATACTTGCCACTGAATGGACTTAGTGAATGAATGGAAATCTCCTTCACGACTTGGTGGTGAATCTATGCCCAGAAGATGAATCAGGCTTGCACAGCTTATTAGTGGATCGAGCAAGTCGAGATCTGCTGTACGCCATTGAATTGACTTAGTGTTTGACTTATCGTATACTACTTGTCTTAGTTGTCGATCCACGCCCAGTAGGGGAACCCGACTTTCATATCTTATGTCCAGCTTGATTGTGATTGAATATACCCATGTTTCCACTTCATCAACACCAAAAAAAATCCAGGATAAAATTCGTGAAATCGTTATGATAAGATTTTCCGATCGTGTACCAAATGATAGATTTGTTAATCAATTTAATATTTCATATTTTTGAATCTCAAATTAATAATTAGATTAATTTTTTGTTCGATTCTCGGTAACTAATGAAGCACTAAAAACAGGGCAATATGATTGTGAAAATAGGCTTAGAGATCGAGGATCTGAAGCATGAGAAATCAGATGCTATTAAGACGATCAAGGAATGGACAATGTCTAACAAGATTATAGGATAAATATTAATTTAGTATGTGAAAATAAAGAATTTAGGAGAATTGTTATGAATTATTGGAGGTTTGATTTATATTTATTTAAGTATGTTAAATTATTTTTTCTTGGGTTTTATTATTATTATTATTATTATTATTAATTTGGTTATATTATTATTATTAATAATTTTATTATTGGTTATACCGTTATTATTAATTTTACTTTTCTAGTATGTGAAATCAAGGAATTTAGGAGACTTATTATAAATTATTGGAGGTTTGATTATATTTTACTTAAGTATGTTAAATTGTTGTTTTTTTTATATTATTATCATTATTATTACTATTAAGTTTAAATTGGTTATATTATTATCATTATTATTACTATTATTATTGTTATAAGGTCTAATATACGTATTGTAAAAGGAAACATTTCATACTTAATACTTACTACGAAACTTAATCAAACTCCCTATTGTTCTTATTATATTAATCATACAAAGTTTAAAAATGACAATATTAATCGACAATATCAGCCAATCAATCACATGTATACAATATCAACAAAATATAATTAAACATAATATCCATATACAAAATCACCACATTTCATTTCAGAAACCCCATCCCCAACAATTTCAAACTTTTAAATACCACCATAATTAAAAAAAAAGTTTAAAACCGTTAGTGGAGGGTCGGAACCTCTTGGCCGGCGCCGTACACCACGTCATCACCGACGTCTACCCAAACAATCTCAACATCAATCAATCATAATATATATAACAAAAAATAATATCATACATTAAACACAACATAATTAGCCCTAAAATAATTACAAATTAAACCTTAAAATAAAACTTAATTGCATAAATGGACCCTAAACCTAAAATCATTCACAAATACATAAATTAAGCATAAATTCATAAATTGAACCTCAATTAAATTTCTTAAAACATGATTCCTAAATTCAAATCAAATTAAATTGAAATCCTAAATTAAGAAAAATATTAAATTTGAATTAAAAAACTAATATACCTTAATAGATGATGTTGACGGTAGTTCGACGGCGACCCGACGGTGGAGACAAATCTGCCAGCTCCGGCAGCAGCGACGGCGGCAACGACAACTCCAGCAGCATCGGTGGCGGTGACTCTCGCGAGCCGTAAACCTATTTTTGTTGTGGCGTGGTGGAATGAATTTGTCCGCTGAGGGGTATCCTTATAACAATGATACCGATGGGCAAAAGCCGTCGGTAATTCCGTCAGTAAAATGTCCGGCGATGCCGATGGAAGATATTCTGCCGTCAGTAAATGGAAATCGGCGTTGCCGATGAACATATTTTTGTCGACAATCAATATCCGATTTTTTTTTGAAATATAGCCGACGGACAATTTCCGTCCGCATATATGGAGGACTTTGTGGTGCCAAATTCCCGAGGGCATGCCGATGGACACATACACCGATGGCAGCTTTCCGTCGGTAGTCCATCGACAATTTTATCGTTGGGAAAGCCGTCGATAATGCCGGACTTTTACTGATGGGTGGCTGTCCGTCGGTAATATCCGTCGGCTTTTTCGATTTTTTTGTAGTGATACCTGTACTCGATATAATCTTGGACTTCATCATAATTCTATAGAACATACTTTCTTGAAACTTCGAATTCTTGTTCATTTCCCACTACTACAAAGGTTTGATAAAAGTCTTTGCACACAAAGGGAAACACCTCATCGTCATCTAAACCATCCTACCCATCATCATTTTGAGGTAAGTTTTTTCTTTTCATGGACATGTGGTCTTCAAGATAGTATGAACTGAAAGTTGAAGCCTCTTCAATAAGATATGGATTAACTATCAAGCCTTCAACACTACCTTATTCTTAACATTGTTCTTAAATTTGAAAAGATACCCCTCAAATGGATACATCCATCTGTATTGCATTAGGCCAGTAAATCTCGCTTCATATGCTAAAAGAACAGGCAAATGCTCCATAGAGTTGAAAAAACTGCGCATAAAGATCTTCTCACGTTGGCACATGATTAGAGGAATATCACGCTCTAGATGCTCATATAACCAATCCTGATGACCACGGAAGTGAGATCCTTGAAGAACAAACTCACCTTATTAGGGCATTCCATATTAGTTAGGGAAGTAGTTCTTTAAAGGCTATTGGGATTAACCTTTACATGAACATAAGAAAGCCATGAATTTGCATCTAGTTATATCGACACAACACCCAAAGTTTGATGCACGTCCTTCTATGAATTTAAGATCTTTTACTAATTCACAGAAGGAAACTTTTGACACCTTATCCAGTGTGTAACAAGGTTTAAGATACTTTCCTGAAGTGTCTTGCTTAAGCTCACGATGGAGATAATATTTATTCAAATCATTCTCTTGACTTCGAAGTGTATTTTATCTTCACTTCCACATTCATCACCGTGTTAAACATATATTTGAAGACATTTTTGTCTATGTGTAGATCGTCTAAGTTATATCGATTAAATTTGTGCTCTAGTATGGCAAATGCCAAAAGATGATTCTTTTCCTCCAACCACTTATCTTGGATTTATGTGAATTAAAGCGTGTTTCATATGGATCATTGAATTTAAAAAGCTTCAATCTTTCAATTTCTTCTAAAATCTCTGTTCTTAACTACACGCTGGGCAGTGGAGTGTCAAGAAAATGTCATTTGTAATTTCAAAAAGGGTGACCACAATCAAGAAACTTTCAGTGATTGTCAAACCAAGAGTTATTCCCGCTTCACCCTATAGTGAATGCATCCAATTGTTCCATACAGTATGGCCAAGCTATTCGTCCAGTTATACTCCAACCAGTTAACATGGAATAAAATAAGAAAATTGCTAGTTGTCCGCATTAAGGCTACTCACAATTAGAAGTCTTGTTTCTTAGAGATATTTTAAGAGGGAGAAACAACCGTCCATAACTAGTTCAACTCGACTGATTAAAGGCTGCAAAAAAATCTAGACTATCATTAGGTTTTTTTGGTCCGGGAACAATAACACTTAAAAACATGTACTCTTATTTGATACACATAGAGATGACACTTCTACAGTGTAAATATCACCAGTCATAAGGAATATTGTGAAACAAAGAGTCCAAAATTGAAAAGTTCTATATTACGAGTTTCATCTTCAAGATCTTGATGAGTTTGATGGAGATTTTTTGAGGACTCTGAATCTTATGAGTGATGCATGACACCATCATTAATAAATTTTTTTTCATGCCACCTCATGTCCTTTGCAATTTATCATAGATGCAAACAACCTCTGCAATAGGGGAGTTAATGAGAAATAATACATATTCTTATATGCAACATTGATCTTCTGGTATTTCTCTATCCCCTATCTAGCGAGTGTAAATTAGGCTGGTCACATAACTTATAAATGGTTAGCTAAGAATTATCTCTCCATTAGATCATACAATTATTCCGAAAATAATCTATCTTCTTGATCGATAAGCCCATACCCCTTAATAACCTTTTGCTGGAGTAGAAGTTATTAGTTATGAGGCTGTGTTTTGGAAAAACTACTTTGATTAGATTAAGTACTTGGTCCTAACACTTTAGAGACATGCAATACTCTGACTTCAAACTCATCGAAGGAGAAACTAGAAACAACTAAGAATACATCTCGTACCCAGAATACAAAGGTTGATTTTGAGCTCTCAGCTTATCGTAGAATTTCTAAGTCTCGGGATTTGACGGTTGATAGGCACCAATTTTAACAGTGTGTGTGTGTGTGTGTGCGCGCGCGAGCGCACACACAAAAGAATTTAAAAAAAAATACTTATTAGAATAAAAAGTAGTTGGAAACTTTCAAATTATTTAATGCTAATGTATTTGATTATTTTTGAAAATCCATCATTATTTATCTAAATTAGTAATTATTTTCCTAATGATCTAATTTGATTACTAATTATTTTTTTATTTGTCAAACAAAGTATGAGAAAAGAATTTGAGAATGCATCCTTTTCAAAATATTGTTCCAAAGTTGGTATAACTCATGAATTTTCTTCACCCATCACCCCCCCAAAAAATAGGATAGTCGAACGCAAAAATAGATCTCTCATAAAAATGACTAGGACTACGCTTGTTTCAAATGGGGTTGCTAAACGCTTTTGGACAGAAGCAATGAACACTGCATGCCATATAACTAATAGGGCGTATTTTAGACCAGGTTCTTGTGTTAATCCCTATGAATTATTGATGGACAAAAAAATAAATTTGAGTTATTTTTCATATTTTCTGGTGCATATGTTATGTGCTAAATGGAAGAAATCATATTGCAAAACTTAACTCAAAGAGTGATAACTGTGTTTTCATGGGATACTCTCGAAATAGTCGTGTATATAGATTGTTTAATCTTAGAATGCTTTGCATGATTTAGTTGGTTAACGTCAAGTGTGATGATTTGATGAGTGGTTTTAAACCTGCTGAGGATGATGATATGGTTTATGATCAAAATCCTCAAGATAATGTCACGGTTGGTGTAGATGAAAGTGTAGGTTGAAACTGGAGAAACGAGTGATGTTGGTATCGGTGATGGTTCTGGGAACACAACATAAAACCCAACATCTGCTCAAGCTGCTCCAGAATCAGATTCTGATCCGCATATGGAAGATCCAGCTGAACCCATTGACTTACATCAGAGAAATATTCTTTAAGAATTCTGAAGAATCATCTTATGAGCCGAATCATTGGAGATATCGATGAAAGAACTACAAGAAAACGACAAATAAACTTCAAAGAGATGGTAAGGTTTGTTTTCTTGTCTACTAACTGCTCTCAAATTCGAGAATCTTTATTTCTTGCCAAAACAGACCCCAAGCGGGAAGAGGATGCTCTTAATGCCGAGTATTTTCAGCTGGAAGTGCTTGTACATAGTTATTATGAATGAACCAAATGATAGAGGACTATGGTCTACATAGAAGAATATTGACTGTGCACTGTGATACTTCCAGTGCTATTGATATCTCGAAAAATCTGGTCCAGCATTCTCGAATCAAACACATTGACATAAGGTACTAATTTATTCAAAACTTGGTTGAGAAGAAGATTGTTAGTCTTGAGCATATAGGAACAGACAATCAGCTTGCTGACATCTTCACAAAGGCATTAGATTTAGAGACCTTCTCTCATTTGAGAAGAGATCTCGGTATGTGCATTGTTTAAGTCAATGTTGGTTTTGATGTTGTGACACCCTAAACTGACACTAGTCACAACATCTGTATACTTTTGCATGCATTTTTATTTTCTTTTTCATACATAATATGGATGCATTGGGTCTGGTTGAAAGTGCAATAAGGTCTATTGTTGTAATAAAAGTGATGACAAAAAGACCAACTTCTTCAATTAGGTTATTGTGGAACTTTCCCGCAAAAACTGGTTTTCTCCCAGGTCCAAAAAAAAGAGGTGTTAACAACAATTGCTGAAGATAAGCTATTTCTCTTCAAATCACTAAAAAGATGAAGAAATTTTGGATTAAAAAATGATCCAATCTTTAAATTTCACCTCATTGAGTGATTTTAACGTAGTCATTAACTTGGGTTAAGGGGTCTGTGATCGCTCGTCGTCAAGCGTCAAATTAAATATTTATTTTTCCTCAACTTTTCTCTACCAACTAGTAGTAGCGATAAGTAAGGGTCGATTCCACAAGGAGTGTGGTTTAGATTTTGATAGTTCGTATTTCATTAAACTAAAAATATGGGGTTGAAGATTTTGAATTAATCTAAGAGAACTAAATAACAAAATAAATAAGCAAGTAATTAAAACGAGCAAGAAAGTGATTGATGGAAAATTCAATAATAATAAAGCTCTAGTTCTAGTTCATTTTCCACCCTCGTTCCACTCATCTAACCAACCACGATATCATAATCCATTCATCTTATGCGACTAAAAACCCTAAGTAGCAATAAGCTCTGCTACTCGAATTTGCCCTTATCGATTACTCAATCAAAATAAGTTCTTCAATTGATTCTAATTATTGAACAACCTAGAATAAGCTCTCTTGATTTAATTCAACAACAACATTAATACCCAAGCAAATAGGCTAATCTAAGCAATAAACACATACGCTCGGTTTATTTAACTTATGTTGTGTTATCCCTAACGATGCATAATCATTAGTTGCTACCGATGAAATAGAGATTACGACAATTACACGGGAAGCAATCCTAGTTTTAGCAATAGATAACCAATCCCTAATCTAGGTGATATAGCCAAATTAAGAATCAAGAAATCATAAATTACGAATAGAACAACACAAACAATCGCATTAGAAGAACGAAAGATAATATTGCATGAATTAATTAGAACATAGTTTCACGAGGATTTCAACATCCCTAGAACTAGATAATAAGTTTACTCACTAATGGAGTTAATAAAATAAAAAAAAAAGGTTCAGATAAACAAATATAATCCTTGAGAAAATATGAGAAACGATATGTAGAACTTGAATCTTGCGTTTTGGTTCTCGAATCTTAAAGTTCTCTTGCGTATGGATGATTTGGGATGACTTGGGACCTCTATGGAACTCCTTGGAACCCTAGGATATGTTATATATGTCTTTGGGATGGAATTGGATCGGGTTTATATAGGAATCCTCTTTCTTTTCGCTCAAGTTTTCTTCCAAAAATAGATTCAGCACGTCGGCATCGACCCGCGTCGACCGGCGCATGCGTGCCCTCGGCATCGCGCGCTTCACCCGCTCGCATCGTCCCGCATGTGCGTCGACCGACTCACCTCCAATCGTCGCAATAGAGAGTTCCCGTTGAAGGGGCGTCTTCCAACGGACCTTGAATAGACGCTACTGCAGCTTCTCGTCGACAGGGCATCGACCGATGCGCGCATAATCGACGCGACAGAGATGCATTTTTGCCCATCGCGTCGACCGGCGCGAACCATTCTCGGCAACGACGCGAGCCATCAATGCAACCTTCTGATTTTCCTATTTTCTTTCGTCGATTCGTTGATCCTCGTCTCTCAACTTTCTTGTGGGACATCATTTACTTAATATAGCACCAAATACTGCAAAATAGAGAAGAAATATACAATTGGTGTTCCTCCAATCGTAATAATAAATATATGAGAAATAAATATATGAGAATATTAATCACATAAAAACATAGAAATTAAACCATTAATTATCGTACAATTTCTCGCCTATCAAATTCCCCAAACTTAAAACCTTGCTTGTCCTCAAGCAACATAGAACTAAAGCATAGGACAAACATGATATTAGTAAATCACTCAAATTGACCAAATGAATTCATCCAGACTCTAGACACCGGTATATTTCTAGAAATCGTAAGCATTTCATGTGTTGACCTAAGTAATCCTAGTAGTTTGGAAACCCCTTTTTATATACGCCACGTCAACGTACTATGGTGCCCCCTCGCTAATCAATGGTTTGACTCTATCCATTATTGGTCATGATCAAATATCTCGTCCATCCATTTATTTATTTATTTATTTTTCAATTGAGGCTCGCAGCTCCGCACTACCGTTCTTGACTTGATAATGATGATAAGGCGCTGAATAGGAGGATCGTCTTGATTTCGTATTTGATTTTTTGAGTTCACCTCCGTCATGTTTGATATTTTGATTGGATTTGCGCCACTTGAACATTTGCATAAGTTTTGTTGAACTACTAACATCTTTATTGGATTTCACCCTTGGTATTTATAAGCGAATTGCACTTGGTACATGGATAGGCAGCTGTTTTGGCACCTCAATTCTTTTTTATTTTTCAATTTTCTGCTTACGCCATGCCGGTATACCCCAACCGGACTTTAATTGACTTCTGTTTTGACTAACAAGATATTATCACACAACCGCCAACTTCAAGGCCCCACACAACTCATATTGAGGACGGCAACAACAAATACACATCAACAACGCAATAATCTAGAATTGACGCCTGACAAATGAATCATAAAAGTACTAACATGCGTACCTTTGACCTCTAAATCAAACGACGACTAAAGAATTTAACCAAAACATAATTCATCCAAGCAATTCAAGCGATACTTTTAACATAATTTACTGTTCAATCCCCCGGTATTTATCACACAAATATTCAAAATTTTAAAATTCCATGCGTTTTTTACCCACTCCCCCAAACATAAACATTAGCTTGTCCTCAATATTACGAGGGAAGATTAGGAAGAAAAATCACCCGAGGTAAATGTCGAGGGGGTCACGGTCTTATAAATTACGACACATGTTACTTTTAGGATTGGCCCAATCATCTAAAGCACGTCACCGCCTCCTATAACTACAAGAAAAAGAAAAATAAAAAAAGAAAATAAAATGAGTAAACATTGGGTTACCTCCCAACAAGCGCCTTTGTTTAAAGTCTTTGGCCCGACTCAGTCCCTTAATCAAGTCGTAGGTGGTGCTTCCAACTCCATCCGTTCCTCGTCAATAGCGCGAAACCCTTCATAATAATTTTGAGTTGGTGTCCATTCACCTTGAACGTCTTGTTTGTCTTAGGGATAAAAATATCCACCGCACCATGTGGAAAAACGTGGGTGACAACAAACGGTCCAACCCACTGTTAACGCAACTTAACGGGAAATAGCTTAAGACGAGAATGAAAAAGCAACACCTTCTCGCCCTCCATGAAATGTTTCCTTGAAATTTTTAAGTCATGGAATGTCTTCGTCTTCTCTTTATAAATTAAGGAATTTTCAAATGCCTCATTCCGAATCTCCTCCAACTCCCGTAGTTGTAGCTTCCTTCGCACGCCTGCTCCATCAATATCAAAGTTGCATTGATGCACTGCCCAAAACGAGTTGTGTTCGAGCTCTACCGGCAAGTGACATGGCTTCCCAAAAAACGAGGCGATACGGGGACATTCCAATTGGGGTCTTATAAGCCGTGCGATTATTTTGCATGTAATTATTGTGTTTTTCCTTCTATTTTTAGTTAGAGTTTTATGTTGATTTTAGTAGTTTTTAATATAATTTTATTAAGTTTTTATGTGGTTTTTCTTGTTTTGTTGTTTTTCACTTGACTTGTTAATTTTACGTTTAATTGGGTTAAATGGTTTCAATTAATTTAAGGTTTGGTGTAATTTTGGATTTTTATGTTTAAAATTCCTATTTTTATAGGCAAAGGCATTGAAGGCCAAAAATACTAGCCAAGGCAAAGCCAAACTCCAAGCCAAACTTGAAGCCAAGAGAGGCTTAAAAACACCCAAACTTTCTGGAATACTTGCCAACTCACGCCACCACTTGCCAAGATAGCTGCCAGGGTCCGGCGCTTGCCACATAACTCGCCAAGCTCTTTGCCAAGCACCCGCTGGCGCTTGCCACAGAACTCGCCAAGATCCTTGCCAAGCACCCGCTGGCACTTGCCAGGATGCTTGCCACAGTACTCGCCAGCATGCAAGAATGCGGTCAAATCCCGGTCAATACGGTCAAAATTGGGTCAAACCCAGGATTTTAAAGGCTCTAAGACTATTTTGGCCCATTTAAACCCAATTAAATTAGTATAAATAGACTACAACTCTCATTTTTTAAAAATACCTCTCATTTTCTCCCAACCCAAGCATGGGTTAGGGATTAAAAATCCTCTCTCCAGTTTTTAAGATCTATTTTCTCTCTCTTAGGTTTTAGATTGAATTTCGAGCTTTGATGTAATTTCTTTTCTAGATTTAGATTTACTTTCATGCTTGGCCTTGGGTTTGTAAGCCTAAGAAGAATCCAAATAATCCTTTGGATTGTTACTTTTGATGCAATTTAATTCAAGCTTGCTACTCTTTCCTTTAATTCAAGTAAGTTTCCTTTCAATTTCATGTTTTTATGTTTTATTTCTATGATTGTTATTCATTTCCATGCTTTGTTCTTCATTTTATGCTTTTGGCTTAGCACCTTGAATTCATGATGAAACATATGAATTGGCTATGGAATCTAGATGAGTGACACATTTAGATCATAGATCGGCTCTTGGATCGTCTTGATTTTGAGTTTTACACATGCTTTATTTTGAATTAAATTTTTGTGATTTTTTTCATGCTTAATCTTAGATCTAGTCTTCATTACTTGTTATTTTTCATAAAGTTTTAAACTTCCCCATCTATTTTCATTGCTTTATCCATTCATGCTTTCAATTTTTGCTAATTTGCATTATTTGGATTTTTATGCATAGTTGTACCTTGTGGTTGCATGCTTGTACTTGGTGAAACAATGCATTTTCTTGCTTATTTCCTTTATTGCTTTGCATTTTCAATTAAGGCATACGACCGAGGCATCCGACCAACTTGCACTTTCATTATCTAGGATAGTTTAGATAGTTTAATTGCTTTATTTTCATTTTCTCTTTATTTCCAAAGCTTGAAACACTTTGAATCTCACAATTGAATCGATTACCGATCATACCAAGCCATGAACCTTTAATTTTCCAAAACCACGAAAAACAACAACAAAATGGCGCCGTTGCGACTCGACTTGGTTAAGGTTTTTGATTTGATTGTAATTTCAATGTGTTTTTTAGCTTGCTTTGTTATTTGACGTTTTTATTTAGTATGCAAGGTTCTTATAGCTATGGTGGGTACATTCCCAACATGGGAGGTCATGGTGCAAAGCATGTTGGGAATTGGATGTATAATGGATTTGGTAACGTGGGAGGGAATGGTGCAAACCACGTTGCCAATGGTGGATTCGGCTATGGTCAACCCAACATGGGAGGGCATGGTGCAAACCATGTTGGGTCGAGCGGCTTCTTGGGTTCAAACGGTTCATATGGAGGTTACGGAGCCCCTACTCTTCAAATTCTGAACATGTATAACGGAGGCTTTGTTAATCTAAATGGGATCGTTGGTAACCAAAATCCGAATTCCTCTCCATATGGTGGCTATAGTGCCCCCACGCCTTATCTGAATACTTATAATGGTGGCGTTGAGAGTCCCAACTCGTATGGCTATTCTCGTTCTTCCAATTTCAATCAAGCCCCAAGTGGTGCCACTACTAAGTCCCAAGCTCTCGAGGCCTATGATCGTTTTGGAGGTTTTATTTCCGATGCACCCCCCGTCCGCACAATGAAAGACTTTAGTAGACCCTTTGTGGGGGGGTTTCCTCTTGAAGAGCCACAATCTCCTCCACCAACACATGAGGTGTTTCCACCCTTATCGTCCAAGGACTATGAGTTGGTTACGAAAATTGCGGCATTGAAGGCTCAAATCGCTCAAATGTCTAGCCCGGGACCGACTCCTCCTTGCGTGGGACCCAGTTTTCCTACTCCACCGCCGCCTCACGATCCTCTTGTTACTTATCCCGTAGACCCACTACCTTCACCCACTCTTCTGTTCCCATTCCTTGATAAGTGTGGGGTAGTTGACATTACGGTCGTCTCTCCATCGGAAGATGATGTGCTTTCAAATCCGAGTGTTCTTCCTCCTCTTGATTCCACCCCCGTGGACCTCACTTTGCCTTCTCTTTTAAAAGATTCTATTATCGATCGGATATATATGGACATGATAGAAGGTATAATCGAGCGAGCTTATATGGAGGAAAAGACCAATGAGGAGGTGGTTGGCCCGGTTGTCGATATAGAGGGATGTTGTGAGGATGAGCCCCTTGTTCTACATGATGAGTCCGTTCTGCCTCTATGTGACTTTGATTTTTGTGTTAATGACTTTCGGCGCGTCGTTGAGGTCAACAACGACTTTTTAGAGGGGGATATGGGGGTAGTTGATGATAGGATTGGAGAGTTTGAAAATTCGCTTGGGGTGGAGATTGTTGATGATGGGATTGGAAAGCTTGATGATTATCTTGAGGAGGAAGAGGTGAGCATGCAAATTATCATCTTTGAAAATTCGGATCGAGAGAAGGAGGAGAGGACGGTTAAAGTGATTGAAATTCTTAAGGGGGTTATTGATTGGAAACCGAGAGTGGTCGAGAGAGTTAGCGCTTTGAATTCGAGTCTTGGAGATATGGTAAGAGTCGGGATGAGGAGGTTGCTATTGGAGGGCTTGATGTTCGTAATGTCCAAAAGTGAATGGGTGAAGCCCATTGACTTGGTGCCCAAGACAAGCGGCTTGTTAGCTCTTAAGGATAAAGAAGGAGGGTTGTTGGCCACAAGGGCTACAATGGGTTGGAGGATGTTGATCAATTTTAAGAAGTTTAAAGTGGCTACCAAGAGAGATCGTTTCCCTCCCCCATTTATTGACCACATGATGGACAAGATAACCGGCCAATATTCCTTTTGTTTTATTGACGAGTCGTCGGGGCATTTCAAAACCACCATCCCACCCGAGGACCTAGCTGAGACGAGTGTCGTTTTCCCATTTTGAACGGTTTCTTTTTGGCGGATCTTATATGAGCTATGCAATGCGCCAAAGACGTTCCAGAGAGTGGATCCTCCTGACAAGGAGGAGATCGTTTTGATGGACCCTCCCATTATCTTCCCACCTTGATCGGAAAAGGAGTACGTCGAGCTAATGACGTAAAACAAGCGCTTCTTGGGAGGCAACCCAAGTTCTTTCCATTTCCTTTTTTCTTTCTTTCTTTTATTGAAAACCCCAAAAACATTCAAAAATTCAAAAATCCAAAAACATTTGAAAAATTGAAAAAAAAATATTTTTTGTTTTGATTCGTGTACATATTGAGTTTTAATTTCGTGTGATTTTTTTTATTTTTTTAGGTTTGGTTTTTCGACTTCAACCTTGGGCGATTTGATAAGTTAGTAGCGTTCATGAAGCCGGGAGATACTAGCCATTCTTGGTTTTTTGCTTGGATTGCTTAGATACTCAAGTGGACCCCATCGAGCTCGACCAAAACTAGCTTGGTTAAGAAAGTTTCTATTCACCCTCCTTTTACTTGGTTTTCATTAAAATGCGGGTATCGCATGGTTTAAGTGTGGGGTGGGTAGGTGGTTAGGGTCCGGGTTTTATCAATCATGTTTTGTTGTTCTTAAATCGAGCCTTGGCGAAGTGACGCATTCTTGGCGAAGTGACGCTTACTATTTGTGCTTTTAAATGGTTGAGTCGATTTTTGTGTCTTTTGTGTGTTTATTACATTGTTGGACAACTCCACGTGCTTGGAAGTTCGAATAGTTTACTTTTCGGGTTTTTGCATGTTTATGGCCTCTTGTGTGAGGGGTTGAATTTTTGTGCTTCGTCTAAAAAACTAAAGAAAATAATAAAATATAAATATTACGTATATACATATATAATCAACATTTTTCTCGTGAAAAGATTGCAAAGCTCTAAAAGCTCTTTTGATTTTGCTCCCAAATTCGGTGCAAAACTAGTGAGTAGCCTTGTGTGATTTATCGGCCTTGCTTGCATTTT
>BMAC01000264.1:511876-551850 GCA_014905375.1 Phtheirospermum japonicum | reverse complement strand
TGGCCTTGGGTTTGTAAGCCTAAGAAGAATCCAAATACTCATTTGGATTGTTACTTTTGATGCAATTTAATTCAAGCTTGCTACTCTTTCCTTTAATTCAAGTAAGTATCCTTTCAATTTCATGTTTTTATGTTTTATTTCTATGATTGTTATTCATTTCCATGCTTTGTTCTTCATTTTATGCTTTTGGCTTAGCACCTTGAATTCATGATGAAACATATGAATTGGCTATGGAATCTAGATGAGTGACACATCTAGATCATAGATCGGCTCTTGGATCGTCTTGATTTTGAGTTTTACACATGCTTTATTTTGATTAAATTTTCGTGCTTTGTTTCATGCTTAATCTTAGATCTAGTCTTCATTACTTTTTATTTTTCATAAAGTTTTAAAATTCCCCATCTATTTTCATTTCTTTATCCACTCATGCTTTCAATTTTTGCTAATTTGCATTATTTGAGTTCTTATGCATAGTTGTACCTTGTGCTTGCATGTTTGTACTTGGTGAAATAATGCATTTTCTTGCTTATTTCCTTTATTGCTTTGCATTTTCAATTAAGGCATACGACCGAGGCATCCGACCAACTTGCACTTTCATTTTCTAGGATAGTTTAGATAGTTTAATTGCTTTATTTTAATTTTCTCTTTATTTCCAAAGCTTGAAACACTTTGAATCTCACAATTGAATCGATTACCGAGAATACCAAGCCATGAACCTTTAATTTTTCAAAACCACGAAAAACAACAATAGCGATACGCCAACAGTGCATCCTTCAGTTTGATGCTTCAATCCTTGCGGTTTGCATTGACGGTCTTCTCCAAAATGGACTTGATCTCTCGATTCAAAGTCTCGGCTTGCCCATTCATTTGTGGATGATATGCTGTAGAGAGCGTATGAGCAACACCGTATTTCCAGAGCAACGCCTCCACTGTCTTGTTACAAAAGTGGGTGCCACGATCACTTATCATAGCTCGAGGGATCCCGAACCTTGAGAAGATCCGAGATTTAATGAATCGTGAAACAACCTTCGAGTCATTAGTTGAGGTTGCTTTCCCTTCCACCCACTTGGAGACATAATTGACCGCAAGCAAAATATAAATATTTTTGAAGGAGTTTGGGAAGGGCCCCATAAAGTCAATGCCCCATACATCAGAAATATCACAAATAATTATAGGCGCTTGGGGCATTTGGTTTCTTTTCGAGATGTTCCCCGTTCGCTGACAATTATCACAAGACTTGCAAAACTCATACGCATCCCAAAATAATGTTGGCCAAATGTCCCCTTCATACCTTGTGTGCAGTCTTCTTCGACCCAAAGTGTCCCCCACATGCATGAGAATGGCAAAATGATAAAATAGCATGGAACTCTGATTCAGGGACACATCTTCGAATGACTTGATCGGCACAATGCTTCCAAAGGTATGGATCGCCCCATACATAGTATTTCGTGTCACTCTTTAGCTTGTCCCTCCTTGCTTTTTCCATTGTTGTTGGAAACAAACGAGCAACTAGAAAATTAATTAAGTCAGCATACCAAGGTTCCAAGTGCTCAACTGCAAGTAGCTGTTCGTCCGAAAATCTCTCATCAAGTTGTAGCTCGTCCCAACATAATAATTGGTGATGAGGCATGAGGTTTACGTGCTTCAATTCAACCATTTTTTAAATGAGAAATAGCCTGTAGGTTGCAAAGAGAAAAACTCGCATACTTTGGGTTGTTAATAAAAACAAAAGAAACATTAGGTTGCAAACCATAAAAACGCTACAAGTACAGGTGGCAAAGAATTTTTTTCCCATTCCATAATAATAAAGCTCTAGTTCTAGTTCAGTTTTCACCCTCGTTTCACTCATATAACCAACCACAATATCATAATTCATTCATCTTATGCGACTAAAAACCCTAAGTAGCAATAAGCTCTGCTACTCGAATTTGCCCTTATCGTTTACTCAATCAAAATAAGCTCTTCAATTGATTCTAATTATTGAACAACCTAGAATAATCTCTCTAGATTTAATCCAACAACAACATTAATACCCACTCAAATAGGCTAATCTAAGCAATAAACACATAAGCTCGGTTTATTTAACTTATATTGTGTTATCCCTAACAATGCATAATCATTAGTTGCTACCGATGAAATAGAGATTACGATAATTACACGGGAAGCAATACTATTTATAGCAATAGATAACCAATCCCAAATCTTGGTGATCTAGCCAAATTAAGAATCAAGCAATCATAAATTAAGAATAGAACAACACAAACAGTCGCATATAAAGAACAAAAGATAATATTGCATAAATTAATTAGAACATAGTTTCACGAGCGTTTCAACATCCCTAGAACTAGATAATAAGTTTACTCACTCATGGAGTTAATAAAATAAAAGAAAAGGTTCAGATAAACAAACATAATCCTTGAGAAAATAGGAGAAACGATATGTAGAACTTGAATCTTGCATTTTGGTTCTTCAATCTTCAAGTTCTCTTACGTATGGATGATTTGGGATGACTTGGGACCTCTATGGAACTCCTTGGAACCCTGGAATATGTTATATGTGTCTTTGGGATGGAATTAGATCGGGTTTATATAGGAATCCTCTTTCTTTCCGTGCAAGTTTTCTTCAAAAAATAGATTCAGCACGTCGGCGTCGACCCACATCGACCGATGCGTGCCTGCCCTCGGCGTCGATGCGCTTCACCCGCTCGCGTCGTCCCGCATGTGCATCGACCGACGCACCTCCAATCGTCGCCATAGAGAGTTCCCGTTGATAGGGCGTCGACCGACGAACCTTAAATCAACGTTACTACAGCTTCTCGTCGACAGGGCGTCGACCGACACGCGCATAATCGACGCGACAGAGATGAATTGCCGCCCATCGCGTTGACCGACGCGAACCATCCTCGTCATCGACGCTAGCTATCGACGCAACCTCCTGATTTGCCTATTTTCTTAGGTCGATTCGTTGATCCTCGTCTCTCAGCTTCCTTGTGGGACATCATTTACTTAATATAGCACCCAATACTGCAAAATAGAGAAGAAATATACAATTGATGTTCCTCCACTCGTAATAATAAATATGCGAGAAACAAATATATATGAGAATATTAAGCACATAAAAACATAGGAATTAAACCATTAATTATCGTACAATTTCTCGCCTATCAGAAAAGCAACACTGATCAAGTCACTAAAACCATAAATTGTATTTTTAACCTTTTTAGGTCATGATTTTTAGGCATCAATTAGGAAATTCATACTTTGTGAAGTTGCCTAATTGTTGTGTGTTCTGTTGCTTGCACTCGTGTCTTTCCTGAATTCTCTTAATCTTATTTTGAATCTTGCTAACCAAGTGTTTCAGTGGTGTTAAAATTGGAGGATTGGACAGGTAATAAGGGGTTTATTTGGTGAGTGAAAAATTACTTTGCAAAGGCTTTGTTCAACTATGGTGATGGTTTATAAAAACCTAGCGCTATCTCGGTTTAAGTTTGTAATTGAGATTTGTGGTTTTTATTCTCCAAATTAGAGATAGTGGGTTATTTAAGCATAAAGATCGTGTGTCTTATTTTGAGAAAGAGTGATCTTTTTTTTAAATGAAAGAAAATTCTTCGGTCTTAAAAGAAGTAGTTTTAATAGGGGGAGTTCTTTTTTAACATTACTTTGTTTATCTTCTTCCTACTTCTACCGCATACTTTTTATCCAAATTGGGAAGTTAAGTTTTTTTTTAATCTTTTTATCTCTCAATTTTACTGCATACGGCACCCGATCTTGTCCTTGTAGTTGTTTCCAATCTCTTGCAGGATGTCAAACTCTTCATCACACACCAAAGCCAAGGTTCTCCAAGTGAACTACTCCTCACCTAAAAGAGACAGTGCATCTGGATGATAATAAAAATCCACCCACAGTCCAAGTAGAAAAGTTCTAAAGTTGCCTAGAAAGTCGATGTTGATTCTGGTGTTGTGTCACCAAACCTAACATCACCCACTGCTGTTCCAATTTGACCTTCTAGCTCCAACTCTGATACGTTTCATCTGCAAGTGCACATATTCTTTTATCTGCCTCTGATTATTCTGATACCTCTGATGAAGCTCCATCTCAGGCCATTGAGATTGAAGACATGGAACCAGTTTCCACGAGATTCCTGACGAGCAAAGTTGAGGAGTTGTTCTCAGAATACCAAAACCGGGGCATGATTGCTAAGTGCCTAGTTCCAGTTGATGTTTTGGTTCTTTTTGAGTGGTCAGGACATGGCTGGAGCCCGAGTTATTGATCTCCCATGGCAGGCGCCTGTTCAAGCTGATGTTCCTTTTGGTGACGGTTCTGGAGTTACTGACACCGATAACAACATGGTCCGTTTTTCTGTTGCGATTATTCCGGCCTAGATTACTTTGCTTGATAACCAGGTTGACCAGTTGCAGGCATTTTGGGAATCGTTTGTCGAGACTCTTTTGCTTTCCGAACAAAAATGGGGAGAAGATGTAGAAGACGCGGATGAGGTTCGAGCTATTAATTGATTTGTGGTTTGTTGGTTCTAAACAATGATTATTTTTTTAGGGGGAGTTTTTAGTCCTTTGAACTTTTATTGCGCGTCTAGGTTATTTTGTCCAGAAAGGCAAAAGGGGGAGATTGTTGGGAAATTTATTTATGGAATTTCCTTATTTTTTTATTTGCCTTTCTTGGGCCTAGAATATATTAGGGAACTAAAATTAGGACTCTAGATTTGTTTCCTAGATTGTGTCTAAGATTTTATTTAGTTTCCTAGATTATGTTTAGGACTTGTTTAACATGTCTACCAAGTTTAGGACTCTTGTCTATTTAAGACAAGACAAGGACACAAGAGAAAGATATCTCTCTTATACATGGCTTATCCCTACGAAAAGAGAAAGAGAGACGCAAGGTTTTTGAGACGCAAGAAACAAAGCAGCAGGCGACGCAAGTAAAGGAAGAACACAAGCAAGATAGCTACTTGGAGCCACTGTTGGAGATCAAGAAGTTCTTCGAAGTTGCGTAACCAACGGAGAAGATCTTTTCATCCAGGCGACAAGTATTTAGTAATATGTGTTTGATACTTTAGTTTTCATATATTACTTCTTATATTTTTGTATTGATCATGAATAAAGAAAGTAAAATAGTTTTCGGGTTTGTACACCCAAGTTCACAAGTACTTTTACTTGTGAATTAAATTTAAATTGTTGTGTTCTTAAGTTTAAATTTTCGTTGCATATTTTTAGTTAAACTCTGGTTGATGTTGGTTTCAGTGTCGGTTAACATTGAAAACAACATCACATACTGATGCTTAACCATAGACCTTCAAATTTACAAAACATAACACCAACACAGATTGTTCCAGAATCTGATGATGAAGATCCAGGTGAACAAATTTATTTACATCAGAGGGACGTTCCCTCTGAAATTCAAAAGAACTATCCTACGAACAAGATAATTGGAGATCTCGATGAAAGAAATACAAAGAAGAGTCAAATAAATTTCCAGGAGATGGTCAGATATTTTTGTTTGTCTACTAACTGCTCTAAGATTCGAGAGTCTTTGTTTCTTTCCAAGACAGAGACAAAACGTGTAGAGGATGCTTTGAAGGATGAAGCTTTCATAAAGGCCATGCAAGAAAAGTTTGATCAATTTTACAAGAACGATGTTTGGGATCTAGTTCCTCGTCCGGAAAGCTCACATGTCACAGGAACAAAGTGGATCTTCAAAAAAAAAATGGACGAGGCTGGAAATATTGTGAGAAATAAAGTTCGATTGGTTGCATAGGGGTACACGCAAATAGAAGGTATCGATTTTGATGAGATGTTTGCTCTAGTTGCTCGCATTGAATCGGTAAAACTCTTACTTGTTGTAGCTTGTCATATGAAAATGTATCTAAATCAAATGGACATAAAGAGTGATTTCTAAATGGAGTTTTAGGTGAAGAAGTTTTTGTTGAGCAACCTAAAGGGTTTGTTGATCCTCACAAACTAGATTTTATTTTTAAATTGAAGAAGGCTTTATATGGATTAAAACAAGCTCCTGGAGCTTTGTATAAAGGTTGACTCAACACTTGTTGTTCTTAAATTTTATACGAGGAGAAGTTGAGAAAAACTTATTTCTCCTTATATTAAATAAGCATATCCTGATTTTTCCAAATTTATGTAGATGATATAATTTTTAGATCTACTAACGAGCAGATGGTGAAAGAGTTTATAACTCGAATGTCTGACACATTTGAGATGATCATGGAAGGTAATCTCTCTTACTTTTTTGGTTTGCAAATTAAATAGTTGGATAATGGTATTTTTCTCTCTCATTTCAAATCTGATAAGAACCTTGTTAAGAAATTTGGGATGGAGAATGATACGCATAAGAAAAATCCATTAGGAAAAAACATGAAACTATCCAGAGATGATCTTTGTAATGGTGTTGATAACACAATGTATAGGAGCATGATTGGAAGTCTTGTGTATTTAACAGCTAGCAGGCCTGATATTATGTATAGTGTGTGTATTTGTGCTAGGTACCAGTACAACCTTAAAGAGTCACGCTTAAAGGCTGTTAAATGAATTATTAGATATGTAGATGGTATGACTGATTTAGGTGTTTGGTATACTAAGGAAACAAGTACTGAACTTGTGGGATATACGAACTCGGATTGGGCTGAGGATGTTGTAGATTGGAAGAGTACTAGTGGGGGTTGCTTTTTCTTGGGTAATAATCTTATCTCATGGTACATTAAAAAGAAAAATTGCATCTCTCTTTCTATAGCTGAAGCCGAGTACATTGCAGCTTGAAGTGCTTGTCCACATTTGCTATGGATGAACCAAATGATAGAGGACTACGATTTACATAGTAGAATTTTGACTGTACTTTGTGATATTCCCAATTCCATTGATATCTCAAGAAATCCGGTCCAGCACTCTCGAATCAAACACATTGACATAAGGTACCACTTTATTTGATACTTGATTGAGAGGAAGATAGTTAGTCTTGAGCATATAGGGATAGACAATCAGCTTGCTGACATCTTCACAAAGGCATTAGATACAGAGACCTTCTCTCGTTTGAGAAGAGATCTCAGAATGTGCATTGTTTAAGTCAATGTTAGTTTTGATGTCATGACAACTAAAATGTCATCAATCATGACATCTTTAAATTTTGCATGCATTTTTTATTTAATTTTCATACATTTTCTAAATGCATTGGGTCTGATTAAAGTGCAGAAAAATCATGTGTTGTGATAAGAAATGGTGACAAAAAGACTAACCTCTTCAAGTAGGTGATTGTGGAACTTTCCCGCAGGAACTGGCTTTCTCCCAGGTCCAAAAACAAAGGGTGTTAAAAGCAATTGCTAAGATAATTTCTCTTCAAATCTATAAAAAGATGAAGAAAATTTGGATTAAAAAGATTCAATCTTTAAATTTCACCCTCTTGATTGATTTTGACGTAGTCATTAACTTGGTTTAAGCGGTCTGTTTTCATTGACTTCACTGAAGCAATGTTGGTTATAATGTCATCACATAAAAAGCAACACCGATCATGTCCCCTAAATCAATTGCTGAATATTTTTTATCTTCTTAGATCATAATTTTTAGGCTTCAAGTAGGACATTCATACTTTGTGAAGATGCCTTTTGCTGTGTGCTCTATTGGTTGTGCTTGTGTCTTTCCTGAATTCTCATAATCTTATTTTGAATCTTGCTAACAAAGTGTTTCAGTGGTGTTAAAATTTTTGGATTGGACATGTAATAAGAGGTTAATATGGTGAGTGAAAAATTACTTTGCAAAGGATTTGCTCTACTGTGGTGATGGTTTTTCAAAATCCAGCTCTATTTCGGTTTTTTAAGTAGTTGAGTATTGTGATTTTTATTTTCCAAAATTGAGATAGTGGCTTAGTGGGATTAAGATCGTGTTGGCCTGTATTAAGGAGGAGTGAGTGTTTTTCCAAGGAAAGAAATCTTTTTGAGGCTTAATTATGGTATTTAAGAAAAGTGTGGTTATTTCTTCTCTTCTTTTTATTTACCCTCTCTCTCTCTCTCTCTCTCTCTCTCTACAGGCAATCGTCATTTTTTTGGCCAATATATTACTAGGGATTCTTATTGTCTCTCTCTCACAATTTCACTCCTAACGGCACTAAATCTCTCTCACAATTCTCTATCTCAAATTTTTGTTTTCTCCTATTTTCTGTATCAATATCTTTGTAGAATGTCGAATCTTTCATCTTCGAGCAGAATTCCAGTGCTACAGGATGGCGTGTGTTGCCCAGGTGAACAATTGCCGGTGACTTTGCCAAGGTTCGGTGGCTTGGATATCCGTGAGGAAATCAGTGATAGCACACCACAAAACCCATCACCTCCTACAACTACTGCAGCAAAATCTCCTCCAGTCAGTTTTCAAGAAGTGGTTCCTGTCGCTGTTGCCTCCGACGTTGTTCCAGATGAACAAGTGTTTCCCGAGAAAGCGGGCAATGATATTGATGTGGACAACCCGCCCGACTTGTCATTTATTTCTGAGGTTTTTGGTCCAGTTTGAAATCCAACTTTGAAACGTTCCCGCCGTCTGCACAATATACCTCCAGGTGCGATTCCGGCTGCTGTTCCAAAAAGTCGAGCAGGGCACGACGTTATGTACCTATTAAGCACATGAACATGGCCGAGGACGTCACTACCATGATGGACTCCGATGATGAAGATATTGTACCCGCTGAACCTGTTCCTGCGCTGCCGACCACTTCCACTCCTCGATTGACTCCTCACCATAAACAAACCGTGAGCTTGGATAAGAAGAAGAATCCACCAGATTCTATTAAAGTTTCACCCGCCTCGTCTGAGATAGTCTATTCTGATCCCCCGTATGAATTTAGCTACTTCTTCACAGGTGAAGTAGCGAGCTTTTCCACCCCTTTGGTTGCTGATCCTCCTCTGAACCCATTTAACATGGCTCATCCTGAGCCTTAGTCTGAGCGTGTGTATGATTACTCGCCTAATTCTGACGATGCGTTTCCCCTTCGTGATTATTTTTCTACTTTGAGGAGAGAAAAGAAGAAGTCCAGATCTGCCAAGAAGGGTGATGGTAGTTCGAATCTTGTGTCACCAATTGAAAAACCATCTGCAGCTGCTCCGTCCGCCAATGTTGGTTCTAGTAAGATTTCACCGAAAACAAAATCCCCTGCAGACGATCCTACCTCATCTTCTAGCTCCGAGTTTACTAATGTTGTTGCCCCTGAACCTGCACCGACCGCATCTGACCAGGTTTCAGATGATGTTTCTTTTCACGGTGTTGAAATCGAGGACATGGTGCCTGTCTCATCAAAGTTCCTGGCTATGGAAGCTGAAGAACTATTTGATAGCTATCAAACCCGTGGCATGATCGTTGAGCGTCGTGTTCTTCTTGATGTCTTTGAGAAGCAGAATTTAATTGCCTATTTTGGCACCGAGGTATGTACTCCACCGTATCTAGAGCTGTGCCATTTGTTCGAAGCGTTGTGCTAAAATTATATGCAAATATGATGTCATCTGTTGTTGATCCCAAGTCAGTGAACTTTGGGAAAATCTTTGTGCGTGGAAGGGTGTTTTCTTTTACTCCTTCCTTGATCAATGAACTGTTTGGCACTGATGAATACCATGGTGATTCCACGGTGGATTATATGAATGAAGTGGTTGACTTCTTTTCTAGTGGTTTGATGAGGTAATGCATGAGCAATTACCGGTCACTCACCTATCGCCTTTTTATTCGGTGTTACATAAGGTGGCTGTTTACAATTGGGTTCCTACTAAGAATGCTACATTTGTCACTTAGCCTCAGGCTCTGTTTTTGTTCAAACTTGGGCGTGGGGTAAAATTCAATTTTGTCCAGCATGTGTTTGATGCTATCATGAGATTCTCTACGACAAAGGCCACGTCCTCCTTCTGCGTTCCGTCACTTATTTACAGTGTGTTGGAAAACCAGGGATTTCAGCCTACCGTAGAGGATGTGTTCACTGGTGAGCCTGAATGGTTCTCTTTGCGTGGTCAGCACATGGCTGGATCCCGGGTCATTGATCTACCATGGCAGGCGCCTCCTCGGGCTGGTAGATATTCTTGTGATGGTTCTGGTGTTACTAACACCGGTACCAACATGGTTTATTCTTATGCTCTGGTTATTCGGGCCCAAATTACTTTAATCAATAACCATATTGCCAGTTGCAGGCGCTTAGAGGCTCATTTGTGGAGGCCCTTTTGCTTTCCGAACAAAAAGGGGGAGATTGTGCTACCAATGACGACGACGCTGGTGATGATGCTAGAGGCAATGAAGGCGATGATGATGATGGCGTTGTTGCGGAAGTGCTGGCGAGCTTAGCCAAGGCCAAGAAAAGGACGAGAAAGATCAAGTCAACGAAGAGGATGATGAAGAAGTTGAAGAAGATGTTGAGGAAGAGGAAAGCTGAGGATGATGGGATGACTTCTCGCCGATCGAAGAGGATGCACAGTCATTAATTCCTTATGCTTATTTAGGTTTTTTTTTGCCTGATAAATAATGTTTTTTAATTTATATATTTGTGTTTTGTGTTTTTAAACAATAGTTATTTGTTTAGGGGGAGTTTCTAATTTAGGGGGAGTCTTAGAGTTTTTTTTAAACATTTTGATGCATTGTGGTATTTTCAGAAAGGAGAAAGGGGGAGATTGTTGAGAATTTTATTCTTGAACTTTTTTGCTTTTTTAGTTATTTGCCTTTCTTGGGATCAAAAGAAATTAGGACTCTAGATTTGTTTTCTAAATGGAGTCTAGGACTTTATTTGGTTTCCTAGTTTATGTCTAAAACTTGTTTACCAAGTATAGGAGTCTTGTCTATTTAAGACAAGAAGAGCCAAGAGAATGATAACTTTTGATACGACTTTTAAAAGAGAAGCAACAAGCAACGACGCAAAGCAGAGCAAAAAGAACACAAGCACATATAGTACTTAAAGCCATCCGAGATTCATAGGTCTTTGAATTTGCATGACTAACGAAGAAGATCATCATTTGTGGCGACAAGTATTATAGTATCATAGTGTTTTGATACTTTAGTTTTCATATATTACTTTACATCTTTTGTATTTGATCTTGAAGATGAAAAGTAATATAGTTTTCAATTTTGTATACCCAAGTTCGTAAGTACATTTACTTACGAACGAAATTTAAATTGTTGTGCTCTCTTATTAATATTTATTCCGCAGCATATTTTAAAAACTCTGTTTGACGTTAGTTTCGGTGTTTTAACACCAGTCTCAACACCTGTTTTAAAATTGTTTGATGTTAGTTCTAGTGTTGTAACACTTAAGTTAACATCGTTTATGTTTAGACCATAAGTAGTCTAAATCATTAAAACCAAGAAATAAGCAGTTCAGCAATGGAAAAGTAGAAAACCAAAAATAGGAAAAAGTGCTTGACTTTTATTCCTTAAAATCGGGTCGGATCGGCCTTGACCGGATCCTTTTACAGGGTAGAGGCCTCTCTCTCTCTAACTCTATGTATTTCTCTCTCCAGCAGATTGGGGATCCATCTCTCTCTCTTGGAGAGGCTATTTATAGTTTTCCTTCCAAACCCTAATTGGACACGTGTCACCACCTGAGTGCATCGACTTACTTGGCCAATAAGCCAGTCACAAATATCCTAGCCCTAATTAGACACCTGGCACTTCCTCATTGGCTGCATATCCCTTTCCGAGTCAGAGAATCAAACCTCGATCATATCTTTTTCGCCGCCTCGGATCCGACCTGGAACTGTCTTGATGTCGAGCCGACCTTTCCTTACAAATGGTCAATCTCGCCGAATCAGTTTTCTCTTTCCGAGCCTACTCCTGGCGAAAGATGCTCGACAGCCCGGCAGGCCTCCCAGCAGCTCGGCAGGTCGCCGACTTGGCCGCTCGGAGGCGACCAACTAAGCCTGACCAAACCAGCTCACTGAGGCGCTCGGCTGCTCGATAGGTGGTCAGATCGGCTCGACCGAGACAGCTCGGTGGATGATACACTTTGAATACTTTGATCGAATCGAATTCCGATAATACCAAGCCATGAACCTTTGATATATTCAAAACCACGAAAAACTATAACTACAAAATAGCGTCATTGCCGGGGATCGAACCCGGGTCACACGCATGACAGGTGGGAATACTCACCACTATTCTATTCCCCACCCCCCACCCCACCCCATATTCTGTAGTTATAATTTTTCGTGGTTTTGAATATATCAAAGGTTCATGGCTTGGTATTATCGAAATTCGATTCGATCGAAGTATTCAAAGTGTTTTAAGCTTGGAAAATGAAAATAAAGCAAATAAAATAGTTAAACTATTCTAGAAATTGAAATAGCAAGTGGGTATAATGCCTCGGTTGTATCCCTTCAATGAAAATGCAAGCAAAATCAAAAATTTAGCAAAAACAAGCAATGTTTCACCAAGTACAAGCATGCATGTTCAAGGTACAACTATGCATAAAATCCTCAATAATGAAAATTAGTAAAAATTGAAAGCATGGATGTATAAATCAATGAAAATAGACGAAAAACTTCAAAACTTTAAGGAAAATAACAAGCAACGAAGTCTAGATCTGGGATTAAGCATGAAACAGAGCATGGAAATTAAATTACAAACAAAGCATGTGAAAAACTCAAAATCAAGACGATCTAAGACCCAATCTATGATCTAGACGTGTCACTCATCTAGATTCCATAGCCAATTCTTAAGATCTAACATGAAATCAAGGTGCTAAGACAAAAGGCATAAAATGAAGAAAATGCATGAAACATATGAAATTACTTGAAATTAAACAAATCAAGGACTTGATCTATGATCTAGATGTGTCACTCAACTAGATTCCATAGCCAATTCACAAATCAAACAACAATTCTAATAGCTAAGGCAAAAAACATAAAATAAATGAAGAACAAAGCATGAAATTAAAAGAAAGCTTACTAGAATTAAATGGAGAATCCAAAAGCTTGATTTAAATTGCAAGGAATTAAAAATCCAAGGGAGTACTTGAGTCCTTCTTGAGCTTACAAACCCAAGGCAAAGCTTGAAATTAAATCTAAAGAGAGAAAAATAATCCCAAACCCAAACTTGGGTTGGGAGGAGGTGTCTTACAAAATGAAAGAGAGGTTCTATTTATACAAGTTAATTAGGGGTAAATGGGTCAATTATGCCATATGACTTGGATTTCCATGTATTGACCAAATTTGACCCAAAATGGTCAAAATAGACATTTTGGGTTGAATTTGGCTCGAGAAATTTACGAGGTGGCTCGACATGGGCCGAGATGGCTCGGCGCTCGGCAGCGTGCAGGCAGGCGCGCGCAGATGCGCGCGGGTCTCGACGGGAGTTGTGGCTGTGCTCGGCAGCTGCGTGCGAGACTCGGCAGGCATGCACACGCAGTCGATTGACTGGCTCGGCAGTCGATTGGCTGCTCTCAGCAGGACGGGCATAGACGATAACTCTCTGTTGAGCAGTCGATTCAACTCTCGGCAGTCGATCGATTGCTCTCGCCAGTCGATGCGCTGAGTCTCGGCAGGTGCGCGCGGGACTGGGCGAGCGGTGGCTGGCAGTTCTCGGCAGCTCTCAGTAGTGTGGTTCGGCAGCTCTCGGCCACTCTCGGCGGGACTGCTCGGCAGCGCTCGGCAGCTGCGCGCGGAAGCGCTCGATTCGGGCCGACTCGGTTAGATTTCCGAGCCTCGATGCCTTCACCTATAAAATGGGAATTTAAATCATAAAATACCATGATTTACCACAAACCTCAAGATAATCGGACCATTTAACCAAATTAAATATAAAATTAACAAGAAACACGAAAAATAATAAAACGAGAAAACAAACGAACAACCTAACGAAACTCGATTAAAAAACTACTAAAATCAACATAAAAATCTAATTAAAAATAAGAGAAAAACACCACAATTACATGCAAAACAACTACCCCACACTTATCAGTTTGTTCGTCCTCGAACAACGAAAAGAATCGAGAGTGTACATACAATGAACATAGTGTAAAAAGAAAAATTCTCGTGCTTATCCGTATTAATATGATGGGATTATCAACATAAACTCGCTAGTGTCAAGCATTGCTCGTATTACTCTTTCTCAGATGCAAGTCAAATCGATGACTTCCTCACGAATGGAAATTTGAGGGTATTCGCTCAATTCGCTCAAGTGTATATAGGACGCGTATACGGTCGAATCGGACAATGTATGCACTCGTCAAGATTTCACAAATTAGATGCTCAAAATTGCTCGTGGTACATGACTATATAGGAATCGAAAGAGGTCTTTATTATGGGTTGTAATGTTGGCTCTTTGGTAAGGTATGGAATATTTGGATAGAGTGGCTAACACACGACCAAACGTGATCAATAACAAACAAAAATCCTATCTTCTAAAACCCGAAGCTTATGATCGCTTCACCTTTCCCAATTCACCAAACTCTCATTCGAAACCCTTTCGTATACTCACATGCTTTTCCGAATTTTATTTTACAACATTTCGAAGATTTTTGAATTTGCTTCTTTTTACTAAACTTAGCCTTTAAATTAGGCTTTTTACTTTAACGCACGCTTTATCACTTTTCGTGATTTGTGTTGGAGTATTATTCTTTTTTTTTCTTTTTTTTTGTATAAGCAACTCAAAACCTGAAACAATCAATTTATTTTCCACTCATTCCGAGTCAACTAATGACATACCATCTCACCTCACAATTTATGGAGATATAAGAGCTAAAATCGAGCTCGGCTAACAAGAAACGGGACATAAGATCAAGAGGGCTCATTTAGGATTTTTAAGTAGCGCATATATATGGATATGGCCGGAAACAAGGGTGATATGTGTGCCTCGAAGTCATTTTCAAATTTAATCATGTACAAGCAAAATCAAAACTCCGCAATGCAATTTCCACAAAAATGCAACCAAGCCGATAAATAACACAAGGCTACTCACTAGTTTGCACCGAATTTGGGAGCAAAATCAAAAGAGATTTTAGAGCTTTGTAATATTTTCACGAGAAAATGTTGATTATATATATATAGGCGGATTTTTGGACTAAGCACAAAAATTCAACCCCTCACACAAGAGGCCATAAACATGTAAAAACCCGACAAGTAAACTATATAAACCTTCAAGTGTTTAGAGTTGTTTAATAATGTAATAAACACACAAAAGACACAAAAATCGACTCAACCCTATGAATGTGCAAATAGTAAGCGTCACTTCGCCAAGAATGCGTCACTTCGCCAAGGCTCGAGTTAAGATCAACAAATCATGCTCGACAAAAACCCGGACCCTAACCACCGACCTACCCCACACTTAAACCATGCATTACCCGCATTTTAATGAAAATCAAGTAAGGGGGGTGGGGGAATAGAAACTTCCGTAACCGAGTGGGTTTTGGTCGAACTCGGTGGGGTCCACCTAAGCATCTAAGTAATCCAAGCAAAAATTGAGCATGGCTAGTATCTCTCGTCTTCATGAACGCTACTAACTTATCAAATCGCCCAAGGTTGAAGTCGGAAAACAAAAAACTATACAAGAAAATCACACAACAATCAAAAACACAAGAAAATATGCAATTAAAATAAATACACGAAAAGAACATGGGTTGCCTCCCAAGAAGCGCTTGTTTTACGTCACTAGCTCGACGTACTCCTCTTTGGTCAAGGCGGGAAGATAATGGGAGGATCCACCAATACAATCTCCTCCTTTTCGGGAAGATCGACTCTTTGAAACGTCCTTGGCGCATTGCATAGCTCTTATAAGATCTGCCAAAAAGTGAATGTTCCAAGCGGGCTCTCGACACTCGTCTCGGCTAGATCCTCGGGTGGAATGATGACTTTAAAGTGCCCCGATTACACATCAAAGAAATGATAGGAGTAATGGCCGGATAGCTTCTTCAACCTTTGATCGACAAACGAGGGCATGCTGGCTCGGTAGGACTCGGCGCTGGTCGGCAGGCGCTCGGCAGCAGGCAGGCAGGCACGCGCAGATGCGCGTGGGTTTCGGCAGGAGTTGCGGTTGTGCTTGGCAGCTGCGTGCGGGATTCGACAGGCATGCGCGAAGTCGATCGACTGGCTCGGTAGTCGATCGACTGCTCTCGGCAGGACAGGCGTGGACGACAACTCTCTATTGAGCAGTTGATTCAGCTCTCCGCGGGTGTCAAGGCCGGCTAGACCGAGACAGCTCGGCGGGTGACCGGGTGCATACGTGAGGCAGGTTGGCGGGAGGCATTTGTTTGCTCGGCGGGTGTCCAGGTCGGCTCGACCTAGACAGCTCAGCGGATGATCGGGCGCATGTGGGCGGCAGGCTGGTGGGAAGCATTCGGCTGCTCGGCGGGTGGCCAGGTCGGCTTGACCGAGACAACTCGATGGGTGATCGGGTGCATGCGGACGGCAGGCTGTCGGGAGGTGCTCGGCTGCTCGGCGGGTGGCCAGGTCAGCTTGACCAAGACAACTCGGCGGGTGGACCGGGCGCATGCAGGCAGCAGGCTGGCGGGAGGTGCTCGGCTGCTCGGCGGGTGGCCAGGTCGGCTCGACCAAGACTGCTCGGCGGGTGACCGAGTGCATGCACGCGGCAGGTTGGCGGGAGGCGCTCGGCTGCCTCGATAGATATCCAGGTCGGCTCGACCGAGATAGCTCGGCTTCTCGGCGAGTGACCAGGTCGGCTCTACCGGGACAGCTCGGTGGGTGATGCGCGGATGCGCAACCTTGCGCTGGGATGTGCTCACGGATGTACGATCTTGAGATGAGGCATGCTCGGCCGACAGTTCAATTCGAAAGGTAACGCGCGGGAGCGTGCCCTCGTTCTGGGCGTGCTCGGCCGAGACCCCTGCTCGGCCTCGACACTTGACACGTGGGTGCGCCCCCTTTCACCGGGCCTTCTCGGCTGAAACCCAGCTCCGCCTTGACACTGCCCGACGGGTAACGTGGGGTTTTGATTGATCAATGGGCCATAGTTTGTTGACCCGAAATGATTCGGGTTGGCTCGATGCGTATTAGGTAGTCATGCATCTGGGGTCTGATAATTCCTTGCTTGTCTCAGACTTTTACTTGGCCATATGGTATCCTTAATCTCCATATAGTTATTTGGGTCAGGTCGACCATCAACAAGCCCTTGAGTGCGGAGTCGTCTATCAGTTAGGCGAGTTCGGACTCATCAATTTTTTTTGGGATGGGTCGACATTGAAGGCCGAATTTGTGGTGTTCGGAATTTTATCCCCTTCGTTATTGTACGCTTATTGCCCTTTCCGGTTCGTCGTGTTCGTGGTCTGTTCCTCCAGTCGTACGCTGTACGGAACATCAGCGAGTTGTACAACATGAAAAAAGCCCTCGTCTTTTTCTCTTTGTCCTTTTACTTTTGAATGATTGTGGGGGCCTCTTATCCCCTTCCCTCTTGTTGGAATGTGTGCCTTCGTCCTCTTCCTCTTCAATAATGTTGGTGTGATTGAATTCCCCTCTTTATAAATATGCTGCAACTCATTTTCTTCCTCTTTCATTATTCACTCCTCAAGCTTCCTCTCTTCCTCATTCACTTGTCATCACTCAAGCTTCTTTATTTTCCCATTTGTTTTTAAATTTGTCTAGAAATCAGAAGCCCCTTGTCTTCCCTCTTCCTTTTGTTTTGTGCTCGGCTTTCTTGCTTGCCCATGTCTCATGTTTGTCTTCTCATTTTTCCTAAGGTAAAAAACTTTCTTCTTTATACTTTGTTGGTCAAATGTCTTATGGCCCGGGATATTCTCCGGACGGATCCGACGAACATTATGGGGGGACATGAAGTATGGTGGGGTTCGTCCCGAGCTGGGGGGGCTACGGCTCCCAATTCGGCCTGAACGAGTATGAAAACTTTACCTTCGGCTCTACTCAGCCTTCCGATTTTGGGAGGTTTGACGGTGCAGACAAGTTCGGCTCAAGTGCTCCGTTCGGTCCTGGTGGGCAGTTCGGGGTCGCTTGCGATTTTGGGCCGAGAGTAGAGGTGGGTGCGGGTTATGCACGTGATGAGGCTGGTCCCCCAGGCTTGACTGAACGACGTGCGAGGGATTGGCTCAACGACTTGAGCCCGGATAAAACTGGGCTACCGAGTGGTTTGGTCCTTCATTGTAAGGTGGCCAAGAAGTCGAAGGGGGCTCAAGTCGAGGACGATGATTCTGAAGAACCGTTTCCCATTAAAACGGGGAGGCGCTCCAAGACTAAAAAACTTCTGCCCGGCCCGCTGTTGGCTCGGCCCAACGAGCCTGTTCCTCCTAACCATTGGGAGAGGCCGGCTCCCTTGGAGAGGGAGGAACTGATGTTAGAGATTGCTGTGCAGAGTAGTACCTTGAACGAGAGGCATCTCGAGGAATATAGTAACGATCATCTTGTTTCTGGTGATGTTCACTTATTTTTGCCCTACCCGGCTGAGTAGATAAATCTCGCGCCTCGTTCTTGCACAGCTATGTTTCGTGATAGCCTTGATTTCGGCATCTCTTTTTTGCTCTCCCCCTATGTCACCTACTTGCTTAGGAGGTGGGGCATTCCCCTTGCTCAAATCCATCCACTATCGTTGGCTCGTATCTTGGGCGTCGCGGTCCTGTTCAGCGAGAATGGCTAGCCACTTTCTACTTTTAACGAGCTTAACTGGTTGTATCAGTGGAAGCCTTCTAGGGGTGCTAGGTTAGGAAGTAACGAGTTGGGAGGTATTGGGTCGGGATGGTTTTATGCCTCTGTTTGGGACGGTACTTTCAAGACCTTGGTGACTGGTCTTTTAGAGACCCTCCACACATGGAAGCCTTACTGGTTCTATGTGGGGGGTGATTGGCAAGCGCGGATACCTGATGGGCGTGTCTATAACCCACCGCTTGCTTTCATTTTTGCACTTGGTTGGTATACGTCCTCATCTTTCACTGCTTTCTTCTATTCTAATCCCTCATTGTTTTCTTTTGTTTACAGATATTCCGGAACATGCTGAGCCAAATGTTGAGTTCATTGAGCATCTATATGATATTCTGAGCTCGGATTCTAAACAACTGGAGTGGAGAGAACTTTTCGATCCTGCCAGGTGTTACAAGTCTAGTTTGCGTGTTGTTCTCCTGAATTGGGTCTTGGTCGAGTCCTTCTTGGTATGGTCGGCGATTTATTTTTTTTTACGTCGACCTCATGAGGTCGACTTTCTAATTGTGGCCTCCTTTCTTGCAGTGTTCTACCCTTTTTTTGACCGAAGCAGAGCTATGGATGCAATGGCGGAAGCGCGAAAGTATATGGAGAGGTTGAAGAAGAAAGCAACCAAAGGTGGCACGAGTAAGCGCTAGAAGTCAGCCCATTCTGTTGGCGCGCCGCCCGAACCTGAAGCTTGACTAGTTGCATCCCTTGATGATGGCGAGTGAAGTTCTCGTGGTGGGGGAGCGGGTCTTCGCAGGCATCGTCCTGAGGTCGACATTAATCTCGACCCCGAGCCCAAGGTATTTGTGAGCTCCTATCCTCAGCCTCAAGCTATTGAGCCGGTCTATCCGACGGCGTATGCGCCATACCGTGGAAAAGGGTTTTCACATGGCTTTGTCGTCAACGAGTTCATGGATCGTGCTTGGGCGCCTGATTTATATAACTGGGCTTTGGGTCTTCCTCCTCAGGAGCAGTTCGGCCTCATTGAGACCAATCTATTTCGGGCTATGGGTTCGATGATGCTCCTATGTCAAGACTTCACGAATCTCTGAAGCGCTTACATTCAACTTCAAAACGACTTCCAATCTCTATAGGACACTCATGCTGCTTATACTGAGCTTGTTCTTGACCGTGACCAGTGGATGGCGAGGGCCAAGAAATCCGACCAGTCCTTGGTCGAGGAGCGGCGTTCGACGAAGGTGTTGTTCAGCGAATTGAACAAGCTCAAGAAGAGATATGCTGAGCTAGTGAGGAGCCATGCTGAGCAGGTCAATGCTTCTTTTGAGAGGGGAAAATCGAAGGGGTTGATCAGTATGAAGCCGAGACGATAAACCCGATGATCAGTGCCTCCTATCTTTCCACCAAGCAGAAGGCCTATGACATGCTTGCGGGGGGTTCCTCTCTCACGGACCTTGCTCAACATATTGCTGAGAGGAAAGCTGAGTTTAGGATGGGTGGCTCAGACGATGACATGGGCGGCTCGGGTGAAGAAGGTGATGACCAGGAGGGTGAGGGAGATGAGTAGGCTTTGGTCTTGTAGTTTAGGTCAGCTTATCACTTTTGGGCAGCTCGACTTTAATTGTTGTACTGTTCTATTTCCGAATAATTCGCTGTGTAGTGAACTATTGTATGATCTGGTCGACTTGTTTTTGGTCGACCTAATTTGGCTTATGAAATTGGCTTTGCCTTTGGGAATTTTATCATTTCTGCTTCTACTTACTTTGCATTGTGGTCGTCCTCTTTTGGCTAGTTCACTTCAGAGTTGTGTTCCTTAGATGGTTTTATAACCTTAAGATCTTTTCAATCTTTTTGACTTACTTTTCAAGCCGACCTCTTTGTTGGGTCTGATTGTCTTTGGCGATTCAGCCTTACTTTTGTTCGGCTTTTGAGTGGCTTTCAACCTTCGATATTTTTTCAGTTTCATAAACTTGTTGGTCGGCTATATTGGACTGGTTGGTCCTAAATTTGGGCCTTTGGAGTGGCTTTTAGCCTTGATAATTTTTTCAGTTTTGTAAACTTATTCGTTGGGCCGACCATGTTGACTTAGGTCGATCTTAACTTACTTAAGTTGTCGAGTTCCTTTTGGCTACCTGCATTGGAGTTCTCTTAGTTTTTGTGAAACGTCCTGAAAGTCTTGAATTGACTTGTTTTATTTGGACATGCATTTGAAGTCTGGTGTTGCTCTGATGAGCTTGATCTTATATAATGACGTCGAGCTATGTGTGGTCGACCTATGAGGTCGACTCGACATTTTAATTAATTTTTTTAGGTTGACCATGTTGTGGTTGACTCGGTGAGGTCAACCATACTGAGGTCGACCAATGTGGTCAACTTGACATCCCGACAGTGCTTTTCTTTTTCTTTTCTTTCTTCTTTTTGAGGTCGACCACGCTGGGTTTTCCCTTGTGTCGACCTAGTGATGCTGGTTTCCAAATTTTGGAATCTCTGGTCGACCAAAATTGGTCAACCTGGTGAGGTGAGTGTGGGTTACCCGCAAGTGATCAAACGAAAATAAAATTTTATTGATAATACTTTTTGAGGTACACTGCATTCCAAGGGTGTGGCAGCTTTGTGCCGTCGGGGAGTTCTAATTCATAGGCGCCATGCAGAAGGGTTTCAGCTATGCGAAATGGTCCTTCCTACTTTTGTTTGAGCGGCCCTTGGTTCGTTCCTAGTATGCGCTTAAGAACTTGGTCGCCGACCTTGAAGATTCTTTCTCTTACTTTGGAGTTGTAATAATGCTCGCTCCTTTGTTTGTAGATTGCGTTCTTCATCTCTGCTTCTCTCCTCTTCTCTTCCAATAGGTCGAGCTCGGCTCGATACGCCATGTTATTCTTTTCTTCTTTGAAGTGCGCCACTCGATAGAACGGAGTGTCAAGCTCAAGCGGTATGACTGATTCTGATCCAAAAGCCAATGAGAAAGGGGTCTCATCGGTGAACGAGCGATGGGTCATCCTGTATGACCATAAAACGCCTGGAAGCTCCTCGGGCTAGCTACCTTTCAGGTCTTCCAACCTCTTCTTTAGCATGTACTTGAGGATTTAGTTCACAGCTTCTACTTGTCCGTTCGATTGGGGGTGGTATGGTGTCGTAAAGTGGTTCTTGATGTTTAGCTCCCTGCAAAATGCCTTGAACCTCTTGCTATCAAATTGTATGTCGTTGTCTGACACTATTGAGAGTGGGGTGCCGAACCTGCATATGATTGACTTCCAAACGAAGTTGATTTTCTTCTGGTCGGTGATCAAGGCCAAGGGCTCGGCTTCAGCCCATTTTGTGAAGTACTCAACTGCGACCACCGCGTGTTTGACTCCTCCTTTGCCCTTTGGTAGCGGGCCAATCAGGTCAATCCCCCAGTTGGAGAATGGGCACGGCGAGTATATTGAGTTTAGGGGCTCGGCTGGGGAGTTGATCTGAGGTGTGAATATTTGGCACTTCTCGCATTTTCTGACCATTGACATCGCATCTTTCTTTAGGGTCGGCCAGTAGTATCCTTCCCGGACGAGCTTGTGCACCAATGACTGTCCTGCTGCATGGTTCCCACAAACGCCTTCGTGCACCTCCGTCAGCGCGTGCTCGGACTCTTTCTCACTTCAACATCTCAATAGGGGAACTGAGTATTCTCTTTTGTATAGTCGACCGTCCAAAACGGTGTATCAATCTGACTTGGTTCGAATTGAGCGAGCCTCCGCTCTGTCTTTAGGTAGTGTTCCTTCTTCAAGGTATATAAGGAATGGATTCATCCAACAACTTTTTTCATCTTGGGTTTCTTTGGTTTGGTCGGCTTGACTTGCCGAGTAAGCTGCGGCGGCGTCGAGTGCTGTCGTGGAGTGGTGGTGACTGTTACTGTGTTCAGTTCTTCGATACCTAAGCTCGACGCAAGATTGTCGAGTGAATCGGCTAGGACATTATCGTTTCTCGGCACATGGATTACTTCGGCCTCAAACTCACTAAATTTTCCTTTGGTAAGTTCTAGGTATTGTGCCATCATAGGCTCTTTTGTCTCGTAATCTCCACTGATGTGGTTTACCATATGTTGGGAGTCACTGTGAATTTTGAGATTTTCCATCCCCAGAGAGGATGCTGTTTCGAGACCATCTAGGAGGGCCTCATACTCGACTTTATTATTAGTCAATGAGAATTTGAAGCGGACCGCCGAGCAGTAGGGCACCTTCCCAGGGCTAATCAGCACTATCCTGGCACCAGCTCGGCTGGTGGTTGACGATCCGTCAATGTATAGGTGCCATTGTTTGGCCTCTGCTGGAACGAATTCGACGGCTGGTGTGAAATCGGCTACGAAGTCAGCAAGGGCTTGTCCTTTGATCGATGTTCTCAGTTCATAAGTTATATCAAACTTTCCAAGCTCGACAGCCCATTTGATCATTCTTCCGGATGTGTCAGGTCGGTGCATGATCTGCTTTAGTGGGAAGCTCGTCAACACAATTATTCGGTGCTCGAGGAAATAAAGACGCATCTTGCGCGAGGAAATGATGAGAGCATAAGCGAGTTTTTCCATGGCTGAATATCTTAGCTCGGCATCATGCATGGCATGGCTCGCATAGTATACTGGATGTTGTCCGAACTCGTCAGATCGTACGAGTGCCGAACTGACTGCTACTGTCAAAATCGCCAAGTAGAGGTAGAGAGGCTCCTCCTTGGTTGGTTTTTGCAAGGTCGGCACGTTTTCCATGCAGTTCTTCAATTCTTCGAAAGCTATCTGGCATTCTGGTGTCCATTTGAAGCTCTTATTTTTCTTGATTGCTTCGAAAAATGGTTTACACTTGTCTGTCGATCTGGATATGAATCGACTTAGGGCGGCCATTTTGCCGGTAAGGCTCTGCACCTGTTTCATACTTCGAGGAGGTTCTAATTCGGTTATTGCTCGAATTTTGTTTGGGTTGGCTTCAATGTCTCTTTGACTCACCATGTATTCTAAAAATTTTCCAAACCCGACTCCGAAAGAGCATTTCTTGGGGTTTAACATCATTCGGTAACCACGCAAAACAGAAAACATTTTATTAAGATCATCAATGTGATCGGAGGAGTACAAATATTTGACGAGCATGTCGTCTACATAGACTTTTATCGTTTTCCCTATCATACTAGCAAACATTTTATTGACAAGACGCTGATAGGTAGCCCCCGCATTCTTCAAGCCGAATGGCGTCATGGTATAGCAGTAGAGGCCTCTTGCTGAGTAGAATGACGTGTGTTCCTGGTCATCCGGATGCATCGGGATTTGGTTATAACCAGAGTAGGCATCCATAAAACTCATCAGCTAGTGCCCGATAGTGGCGTCGACCATAAAGTCAATGTGGGGAAGCGGGTAGCTGTCTTTAGGGCATGCCTTGTTGAGGTCCGAGAAGTCAATGCATAGACGCCATTACCCTGTCTGTTTTTTGACTAGCACTGGGTTAGATACCCAGACTGGATACCTGACTTCTCGAATGAATTAGTTATTCAGTAACTTGACGACCTCCACTTCCAGTGCCTCGTATCGGTTTGGGCCGAGCTTCCTCCTCTTCTGGATGACCGACCTGACATTTTTATCAATATTGAGTCGGTGACAAGCTTGCTCCGGATCTATCCCCTTCATGTCAGCATGTGTCTAGGCGAACACATCCTGGTTTTCCTTCAAGAAATTGATAAGCTGGGATCAGGTCGGCTCTTGGAGGTCGTGGCCGACCTGGAGTTGTTTACTCAGGTCGAGCTCGTTGACAGATATCCAATCTAAGTCTTCGAATAGTTCGGCATGGGTAGCCTTTCTCTTTAAGCTCATCCTTCGAGGATCAAGCTCGTCCTCCCCTGTTTTCAACTCGATCTTCTTAGCTCGGCAAACAATGTTTTCTAACTCCAATATCGGCTCTTTACCTGGCCGCCGACCTCTGTCCCTTTCCTGGTCTACCTCTGTCATGTCGGCCTCAACAAAAAAAAATTTCATTGGTGCTATGTTTGTTTCGTTAGCTTTTTCTGCACTCAGGCCGAACTCCATCACGTCGACATCTGTGTTCGACCCCTGTTCCTGAACTGGTTCTGGCTCTTTTCTGCTCGACACGGGAACTGGGTGGTCGACTTCGGACATAAGGTTCAGTTCATCTACGTTCATTGTGTGTTCCTCTTCATTTGCAGGTTTGGGTTCATCCGACTCTTCAATGATAATGTCCTTCAAAATCAGACTGTCGGGCTCATCGCCTTTCATCTCCTCAGGCATCTCTTCTCTTCTCGATAGTTCAACCATGTTTATCTATTTTGGTATGATCGACCAGCTGCATTCTCGAGCAGCCACTTGATTGCCTCTGTGTTCGCATTCTCCGAGGGCACCTGGGAACTTGATCGAATAGTGATATACTAACATTGCTCCTTTAAGATCGTATAAAGATTGTCTACCTGTAAGGGCATTGTAGTCGCTTGGAACGTCGATCACTTTGAAAGTTGTGAGAATCGTTCTCTTTTCTTCACCTGTGTCGAACTCGACAGACAGCTTCACCTGAAACAAGGCTTGCACATAATTGCCACTTATCCCTCTGATTCTATCATCGCATGGCTCGACGTATTCTCTGGGTACCCTCATTCTTTGGAATGCTGGTAAGTAAATTATGCTTGCATATGCGCCGGGGTCTACGAGCACTCGGTGTGTTCGGATCCCTAGAATAGGCATGGTGATGACAAGAGCGTCAGAATGGGGGTGGTCCAGCGGGGCTGCATCTGATTCGTAGAAAGTGAAAGATGACACTATCCTATCCTCTTCTTCAGACTGGTCGTGAAAATGAAAGATGTCAGACCTTACTACTTTAGTTTTCTGAATAGAGTTTCTCGCCTCTCTGACCAGGGTCTTCCTTTTCCGATTTGATACTTCCTCCTCTGCTCGGCTGGTGTTAATGAAGGTCAGGATCTCTCTCAGCCCTCCAGCTCCAGCTGGAGGGGGTGGGGGTGGCTGATTATTACCCCTTCTATCCTACCGAGATTGGTGGTTCTTGGAGAAGGGCAGCAGATTTCTTTCATCGCAGACCTTGATCAAGGCGCAGACCAAGTCATGGCATTCCTCCGTGTTGTGCCCGATCAATCCATGATATCTGCAATATCGCTTTTTGTCGAGCAGGGAAGGATCCTTCTTAATTGGCCGAGCTGGGGGAAGGATATCGATATCCTTGATCCGTTCGAAAATCGTGGTCATTTGAGGACACATGTTCTTATCATTTTGCCTTACGGGCTTTTGACTCTGTTGGAACGATATGACTGGGGCGGCCATATTCTGCTAGGCTTCAATTTGAGATGCGGCCAATGCGAGGAACTCCTGGAAAGTTTGGGGGTCCTGCTGATTGTTGATCCATTTGAAGAAATAGTTATCAGATAGTCCATTTTGGGCTGAGATAAGTAGGGCCTCATCGCCACAAGGTTGGGATTCTGAGACTTGTTTTGTAAAACGAGATATATATCTCTTCAAGGATTCATTAGGCTGCTGAACTATTGTGGTGATAGCTCGTTTTTTAGCGAAAGTGGCTTTGGAGACCATGAAATGTCCTCTGAATGAAGACCTCAACTGAGGCCAGGAACAGGTCGAGTGGCGTGGTAGGGACCGATACCACCTCAGCGACGCTTCCTCCAACGTCATAGAGAACATACGACATCGATATGTGTTTGACGCGCTGAGCATATCCATGTAATTCTGTTAATGGCTTATATGTGAGTAGGGATCACTGCTCCCTTTGTATAGTGCAATGGGGGGAATTTTCAATTTTCCAGGCAGGGATTCAAAAAGAAGTTGGACCGACAAGGGGGACTCGTCATCGCAAGCCGAGCTGATTGTGACAGGCCGTGACATTGGGAAAGTGTTCTGGGCCAGGGGAGTAACTTGTTTAGCCTCCATCTCGGATATCCACTGCTTCAGATATTGCAACTCGGCTGATTCCTCAACTAGCATTCACTGTGGACGCACGTTTATGTTAGCATTGTTCTTGCTGTTGGACGACCTGGTAGGACTGTCCTCCTGGGCCTTACCAGTTTGATGTCCGAGCCGAGCGAAGACATTCTGAGGGGAAGAAAATGTGAGGCGTCGCGCAATTGGGGGTCAGTCGAGCCTGCTCTTGGCATTCAGCTCGGCCTCCTCTTCCAATTTTCTTTTTTCGATGTTCCTTGCTGCCTCCCGAGCTGGGTCCGACTCTGAGTGCCCTTCCAGGAGGTCGACATTTTTAGCGTTGCCGACCACAACCTCTGGAGTCAAGATTGATTTCGAGGCTCTTTTCATCATTTCTTCAAACTCCTTGGCGAAGATGGGGTGTTGCATGAACGACCTCACCTGTTCAGGGTCGAGCTCATTTGGCCCGACTGAACAGTTTTTTCTTGACATTCTCTTGCAGGGTTTCTTCTTGAGCTCTCCGACGGTTCATGATGACGACCAGGGTCAGAAACTCCCTACCTCTCTCTTTTTTTTTAAATAACCTCAACCACGTTAAAGGTTGACGACCAGCAGCTTGCGTAAAAACACAAATTGAACACAAAAAATAGGAAACAAAATAGGGCGAGCTGATCGCGCGAGTGGAGCCGTAGATCACAAGAGACCTTCTTCTAGCGCCATTTGTTTAGACCATGAGTAGTCTAAATCATTTAAACCAAGAAAATAAGCAGTTCAGCAATGGGAAAGCAGAAAACAAAAAATAGGAAAAAGTGCTTGACTTTTATTCCTTAAAATCGAGTTGGATCGGCCTTGACCAGATCCTTTTACAGGGTAGAACTCTTGTTACAAGCCTCTCTCTCTTTAACTCTATGTATTTCTCTCTCCAGCAGATTGGGGATCCATCTCTCTCTCTTGGAGAGGATTTTTATAGTTTTCCTTCCAAACCCTAATTGGACATGTGTCACCACCTGAGTGCACCGACTTACTTGGTCAATAAGCGAGTCACAAATATCCCAACCCTAATTAGACACCTGTCACTTCCTCATTGGCTGCATATCACTTTCCGAGTAAGAGAATCAAACCTTGATCATATCTTTTTCGCCACCTCGGATCCGACCGGGAACTGTCTTGATGTCGAGCTGACTTTACAGACGGTGTCAATCTCGTCGAATCAGTTTTTTCTTTCCGAGCTCCTGGCGGAAGACTCTCGACAGCATTGCAAGCCTCCCGGCAGCTCGGCAGGTCGCCGACTTGGCCGCTTGGAGGCGACCAACTAAGCCTGACCAAACCAGCTCGCTGAGGCGCTTGGCTGCTCGACGAGTGGTCAGGTCAGCTCGACCGAGACAGCTCGGCGAATGACCGGGCGCATGCGGGCGGCAGGCTGGCGGGAGGTGCTCGGCTGCTCGGCGGGTGACCAGGTTGGCTCTACTGGGACAGCTCGACGGTTGATGCGCGGATGCGCACCGTTGCGCTGGGATGTGCTCATGGACGTACGCTGTTGAGCTGAGGTATGCTCGGCCGAGAGTTCAGCTCGGCAGGTAACGCGCGGGTGCGTGCCCACGTGCTCGGCGTGCTCGGCCGAGACCCCTACTCGGCCTCGACACTTGGCACGTGGGTGCGCGCCTTTGCGCCGAGCCTGCTCGGCCGAAACCCAGCTCCGCCTTGACACTTCCCGGCGGGTGATGCGGGGTTTCGATTGCTCAATGGGCCATAGTTTGTTGACCCGAAATGATTCGGGTGGGCTCGATGCGTATTGGGTAGTCATGCATCTGGGTCGGGTAAATCCTCGCTTGTCTCGGACTTTTATTTGGCCATATGGTATCCTTAATCTGCATATAGTTATTTGGGTCAGGTCGACCATCAACAGTTTACTGATACTTATTTCAAAACATTCATAAACCTACGAATTAACACCATCCCATCTGTCAAGTACACATAAAAACTGAGTAATTAGTTTTAAGAATTTAAAATAAATAGATTGTGATCAGAATCATTTTATTACTAGATATTCTTTAGAAAAACCACTCAAATTGAAGTTAAGTATCTTAAAAACAATATAAAATATACTTGCACATTGTGATTGTGGAAACCCAAACAAAAATAAGCTGAGAACCGAATCATTTGTTGTTCTGTGCAATAAAGTTGACCTTATGATCACTCCATAGATGGAAAAGTCTAACTACTCTGAAACTAATAATATCCACAATAATAAAATAACTAGGATGAAATATTCTTGAAATCTTTTCACATATTCTATTGCATAGTTACACACAATCTTGACTTTTAGATTTTTTTAGAGGAATATAATCATTTATTTGTGCTACATAACATAAAAGTAAAATATTAAAATAAGCAGACTATTAAAGCATTCTAAACTGTTATATTTATAATTTAAGTGATAGCACTATGCAAAAGTAACAACTTTGACTGCAACATTGACACTTTGTATAGTAAAATGTGACAATGTTAACTGTGTGAGTTATCAAAAAATACTCATTTGCAGTTGTTATCAATATCTTGTTCTCGATTTAGAACCAAGACACATGAGTCAACGATATTAGTAAAATCGAATGTTTTTGATTTGACGATAGAATCTCTTTATTTGATATAGAAGCGAGAATCGTGCATAAAGATAACATTGTAATAAGATCTCCAAAAACAAATATATAATCATGACTAACCAAAAATGTCACATTTCTCATTATTACAATCGTTTGTGGCTCCAAATATTTTTTTTTCTTATTTTCATTTCCAATTGGAGTTTTTTTCTCAATTTTATTTTTTTGTCTTTTGTGCCTTAGGCCTATACGGAATATCACAGTGGAAGAGGAAAAAATCCGCTTCAGGAACTACTAATGTCACAGAATTCAATAAATAAAACAAGCCAATTATCATATTACATAGGATATTGCTCATGTGTCGAAAAAGACTTTGCGGCAAATATATGTAGCATGAGAGAAGGGGCGGAAAGTTGACAAAATCGCTAAATTGCTTGGACAACCAGATGTCCATTTTAGCCAATATTCGTGTTATGTTACAGTTGGACGCACGCATACACACATATTATGTAGAAAAAAAATAAGTAACAATTTTTAAGAATTAAAAGAAGCCGACTTTGACCACTAGAATGTTGTTATAAGATATTATGCGAAATCAATAAGGGCATGAGGATGAGTTTTGATTCTAATTTGAACTTTCCAATGCAGTTATTATTATTTTTTTGGGCAAAATTGACCTTTTATACAGTTTTATTTTGTTGCTAAGGCACTCTTTTTATTATCGAGGAAATTTAATTTTGTTTAAAAATGAAGAGATTTGTCGTTAAAGTAGAAGAAGGAAATGAAGGTCGGGCAACCGTTAGTGGGCCCCATTTATCGGAACCTACTAGACGAACATGCTTATCTGCTCATCGATCCTAAAATGTACACTACTTGGGATATTTTGAGGTAAACTTTTTTATACTTTTTTTATCAATAATAAATGGTTAAGTTGTGAATGTCGACATGAAATTTCATTTTCCTTATCAAAAAAATATCTTTCTCGGACTCATAAAATATAATTTACTTTCCAAATACTAAACAAAATGTTGAAAACCAAAAATCACATAAAAATAAATATATATCCTAAACACTCTAAAAGTCATAAATAAAACTTATGTATAAATTATGACAACAAAACCTTAAAATTGATCATATGGGAACAAACCCCTAAAATTCGATCCAATATGCAATAATAACAAGAAATATGTGATGCATATTTAATAATAAGAACAATGTCTGAGATAGTGAGAGATTCAATTGCAGATAGTGACAGGCGATTGTATCATGTGTGCTACAGTTTTATCCGAACAAAGGAAACGAGAAAAGAGGAGATTGAACAAAAGATGAGACTTTGCACGACGTTGGACTATGATTTTGGCCGGAATTTTGCGGCTCTCCGATGAGGCATGACTAATTTTCCTGCTGAAGTTTCTTCTAGGGTTGGGGTCGGGGGAGAGAAAGGAGAAAAAGAAAGAAAAATAAGGCAACTAGCCGATTTTTTTATTTTTCTTTGTTTCGAATCTTTTATATGTTATCCAATTTGCTTGGTGTGGATCCGAGTATGAGCTCCATCACACAATATAATACATGTGTGATCGTCACATTTCTGTGATTGCCTGCTTGAGTATACCTAATAATTTTTCGTCTCCGTGCTTTCTAACTTACTACTAAAGATATACAAATAAATACGTACATCATATTGTAAATAATAAAAATTAAGAAAACTTTATTTGTAAAGTGGAATGGACATATGCAGATCCTCTATTTTAAATGGTATTTTATCTTATATTCCGGTGCCTATCACGCATTTCAAAAAATACTTCTAAAAGAAATTCCTCTTTTATGATTGATTTATATCTGCAAAACTCATATGTTATTTTTAAATACATGTCTCGATCAATTCATAAAGTGGAAGACCCTATTAGTAGATATACACAATCGGTTACGGTTAATCATCGAACCACTGATTTTGGTTCGTGATCAATTATTCGGTTAATCGTGAACGGTTTTGGATGGTTCTGTTTCGGTTTGGGAAAACATTAAACCGCTAATCGGCGATTCTTGGATAAACCTTTCGGTTCTCGGTTTTTGGCAAAAAATTCAACGGTCGAGATCAAATTAATCAGCGGTAAAAAACCCCAACAAACCGGATGTTACACACCGTAACCAGTACAAAGCCGAACCGAGACTGTTGAGGATTTTATTCTTGGGAATAATTCCTTATTTACTTGTTTGCCTTTCTTGGCCCAAAATATATTAGGAACTAGAATTAGAAATCTAGATTTGTTTCCTAGATTATGTATAAGATTTTATTTAGTTTCCTAAATTGTGTTAAGGACTTGTTTAACTTGTCTACCAAGTTTAGGACTCTAGCACTCTTGCCTATTTAAGACAAGACAAAGCCAAGAGAAGAGGATACCTTCGATACACTTACATACACGAATTCTCGAGAAGGACGCAGCAATAAGAGACGCACAGAAAAGCAAGGAACGAGCGACACAAATCATCAAGGAAAATAACACAAGCAAGTATTCATACTTAGAGCCATTGTTCGTAATCAAGAGAGTCTTCGAAGTTGCGTAACCAACGGAGAAGATCATCCTTCAAGGCGACAAGTATTTTAGTATCATGTTTTTGATACTATAATTTTCATATATTACTTTATATTTTTGTATTGATCTTGAATAAAGAAAAGTAATATAGTTTTCGCGTTTGTACACCCAAGTTCACAAGTATTTTTACTTGTGAACGGATTTTAAAATGCTGTGTTTTCGTTTATATTTTCGCTGCATATTTTTAGTTAAAATTTGGTTGATGTTGGTTTCAGTGTTGGTTCACATTGAAAACAACATCACAAACTGATACTTATTTTGAAAACCATAGACCTAAAAATTTTACAATTGGCATCTAGAGCGGGTTACTTAACCTTTTAAATAGTGATCCTTATTTGTCTAGGTACTATGGATACTCTGAGGAAGAAGAGCTTGATTGCTACAGAGTACATTGAAGATGACGATGAGGTTGATGAATCTCTTGACGAGTACGAGAAGCTGAGCATTGAGTATGAACAATTATATGCTAGTTGGGGAAAACAAGTACTCAAAGTCAAGGATATTAGAATCGAGGTGGACAAATTGACTAAAGAAAAGGATGATCAACTCAATATAATTGTCCGATTGGAGTCATCCCTCACCAAAAAAGATGATGAGCTAGAACGAGTAAAGACCGAGTTGAAGAAGGTCCAAGAAACCCTCACAAACCTCAACAAGGTCAAGGCCAAGCTAGATGTAATTCTGGAATCGAGTATCCCGAATTGTTCAAGACACGGGATTGGATACAAACCTGTTCAAAATCCAGATGCAAGTCAAAAGATGAAGTCGACCAAACGACGCAAAAGGAGAAGAAGACAATATGTGTGACATCACTGTGGTGAACTTGGGCACATTCGACCATACTGCTGGAAGCTTATTGGGAAACAAAATCAATTTAAAAGGTCGAAACTATCTGCTGAGTTCCGTGTTAGTTTTCATGATGGTTTATGTGTTCTCAACACCAAAACCAACACCAGAGTCAAGCATGTCTGGGTCAAAAAGAACGAGATCAAATGCAACATGATCTATTCCCCTCTGAAGTCTCACATCCATGGAGCCTGGTATTTTGATAGTGGATGCTCTAAGCACATGACCGGCTCGAAAGACCTCCTCTCGAATATTGTCAAATTTCATGGAGGAAAGGTGAAGTATGGTGGAGGTGCAAATGGACAAATCATTGGCCAAGGAACTCTTCATGTCCCTGGTATTGCGAAGCTCGAGAATGTGTTACTTGTTTAAGGCTTAACTGCGAACTTGATAAGCATCAGCCAACTGTGCGATGGTGGTTTTAATGTCAAGTTCACTAATGAAAAGTGTGAAGTTTATGATGAGGGCAATACATGTATTCTTACTGGTCAAAGGACATCAGACAACTGCTACCAAATCAAAGATGCACGTGTTAAAATTGAAGAAATAGGTGATGTTGGTTTCGATGACGGTTCTGGGAACTCAACATCAAACCCAAATCGACTCAAGCTGATCCAAAATCAGACTCAGATTCAAATAAGACGTTTTCTCCAGTCACTCGTATTGAATCGATGGTAAGTGAGTTTATTACGAAAACGTCTAATACATTCGAGATGAGCATGGAAGGTAATCTCTCTTACTTTCTTGGTTTGCAAATTAAACAACTAGATGATGGTATTTTTCTTTCTGAGTACAAATATGCTAAGAATCTTATATCTTGGTATAGCAAAAAACTGAATTGCATTTCTATTTCTACAGCTAACGCCGAGTATATTGCAGCTGGAAGTACTTATACACAGTTATAGTGGATGAACCAATGATAGAGGACTACGGTCTACATAGAAGAACATTGAATGTGCTATGTGATAATTACAGTGCCACTGATATCTCGAAAAATCCGGTCCAGCATTCTTGAATCAAACACATTGACATAAGGTACCACTTTATTCGAGACCTAGTTGAGAGGAAGATTGTTATCCTTGAGCATATAGGAACAGACAATCAGCTTGCGGACATCTTCACGAAGGCATTAGATTTTGAGACCTTCTCTCGTTTGATAAGAGATCTCAGTATGTGCATTGTCTGATCCAATGTTGGTTTGTGAAGTTGTGACAAACCATATCAACATCGGTCACAACATCTGTACAATTTTGCATGCATTTTTAATTTTCTTTTCATACATAATCCAAATGCATTGAGTCTGGTTGAAAGTGAGATAAGGTCTAGTGTTGCAATAAAAGTGATGACAAAAAGACTAACCTCTTCAATTAGGTGATTATGGAGCTTACCCGCAGAAACTGCTTTTCTCCCAGGTCCAAAAACAAAAGGTGTTAACATCAATTGATGAAGATAAGCTATTTTACTTAAAATCCCTAAAAGGATGAAGAAAATCTGGATACAAATTGACCCAATCTTTAAATTTCACCTTCTTGAGCGATTTTGACGTTGTCATTAACTTGGGTTAAGGGGTAAGTTTCCATTGAATTTGTCTGAGGCAATGTTGGCTCATATTGTTGTCAGTAATAAAAAGTAACACTAATCATAGTCACTAAAACCATAATGTGAATAATTTTCACCTTTTTAGGTCATGATTTTTAGGCATCCAATAGGACATTCATACTTTGGGAAGATGCCTACATGATGTGCGAACTGTTGCTTGTGTTTTTTGTCTATCTTGAATTCTCTTAATCTTGTTTTGAATCTTGCTAACCGCGTGTTTCAGTGGAGTTGTAATCGGACGGTTGGACAGGTAATAAAGATATTGATTTAGTGAGTGAAAAATTGCTTCACAAAGGCTTTGTTCAACTATGGTGATGGTTTATAAAAATCTATCTCTATCTCGGTTTTAATTTGTAGTTGAGGTTTGTGATTTTTATTCTCCAATTAAGAGATAGTGGGCTATTTAAGCATAGATTTCATGTGTCTTATTTTGAGAAAGAAAATTTTGGGTTTTAAAATTGGTAGTGGGGGTTATTTTTTCAGTTTATTCTTTGTTTACTCGTTTCCTTCCATACTTAGGTCATATTTACCCAAATTTACAAGTTAAGGTTCTTTTTACTTTTCCTTTCTCTCAATTTTACTGCCTACGGCACTCCATTTTGTGTTTATGGTTGTTTCCAATTCTCTTGCAAAATGTCAAATTCACCGTCACCCAGCAAAGCTCCGGAAACATACTGTGCGTCTAGCTAATAAGAAAATTCCACCCAAAGAGAGAAAAGACGCAGTCTAAAGCTGTCGTGCCAGCCCATGTTGGTTTTGTGTTTGTGTCATCGAAACCAACATCCCCTGCAGACAATCCTGCCTCTTCTCCAAGCTTCGATTCTGACAATGTTCCATTTGCCAGTGCATCGATTTCAACATTTGCCTCCGACCAATCTGCTAACTCTGATGAGGCTCCGTCTCAAGCCGTCGAGATTAAAGATATGAAACCAATCTCCACGAGGTTCTTGACGAGTGAAGCTGAAGAGATGTTCTTGGGATTTCAAAATCGAGGCATGATTGATGAGCGGAAAATCCTCGTTGATGTTTTCGTGAAGCAGAACATGATTGCCTTCTTTAGGATCCTAGGCGCCTCTTCGAGATGGTGTCATGTCTAGTGTTGGTTCTGGTATTCCCAACATTAGTACCAACATGGTTCATTTTTCTGCTCCATTTGTCCAAGCTCATATTACTTTGTTAGATAACCAGGTTGCACAGCACCAGGAGCTTCGGGACTCATTTGTTGAAGTCCTTTTGCTTTCAGAACAAAAAGGGGGAGAAGAATGTGAAGACGCTGCTGTGAATATGATTCATTTTTGTTTGTTTTAAACAATGGTTACTTCATTTAGGGAGAGTTTCCAATTTAGGGGGAGTTTTTAGTCTTTTGATCATTTTCATACGTCTTGGGTATTTTGTCCAAAACGGCAAAATGGGGAGATTGTTGAGAATTTTATTCTTGGGAATAATTTCTTATTTAGTTGTTTGTCTTTCTTGAGCCCAAAATATATTAGAGAACTAGAATTAGAATCTACATTTGTTTCCTAAATTATGTATAAGATTTTATTTAGTTTCCTAAATTGTGTTTAGGACTTGTTTAACTTGTCTACCAAGTTTAGGACTCTAGGACTCTTGTCTATTTAAGACAAGACAAAGCCAAGAGAAGAGGAGACCTTCGATACACTTACATACATGAATTTTCGAGAAGGACGCAGCAACAAGAGATGCACGGAAAAGTAAGGAACGAGCGACGTAAAGTATCAAGGAGAATAACATAAGCAAGTATTCATCTTTGGAGCCATTGTTCGTAATCAAGAGTCTTCGAAGTTTCATAACCAACGGAGAAGATCATCCTTCAAGGCGACAAGTATTTTAGTATCATGTTTTTGATACTATATCTTTCAACCCAAAATATGACCAGCGTCAAGAACAACGCCAATAACCTTGAAAACCTTCTTGACCTGCGCACAGAAACACGTTAGAAAGGACCACCGGTGGTTCTCCAGTGGAAACCTCTCCGATGCTTAAGTCATTAAAGCGTATGAGGTTTCTCTTAGCAAGCAAAGAAGGAATGCACAAAGAATGACATACCTCTCTCAGCCTGGGGGCTGAGATATTTATAGTTTCTCTTAGTGGGGACCCCAGCTGGGATTTCGGAGAACCAAGGCCGCGAATCAAGGGCCGTTTAAGCAACCAATTCAGACAAGTGGCCCCACTTGTCTCCTCTAATGGGGTTCAAGGAACCTGATCTGTCATGATCCAGTTCTCTTTTCCTATCAGTGATCCTGATGCCCGAGCTGATCAGCTCTATCTCTAAGAGGGCTCAACCAGGTCTTTCGCTAAGATCAGGCTTGACCTTGTTTCCTTCCACTTAGCCCGTATTTAATTTAGAGCTCCAGCCTATCCTGAACTACTCTTTTAAAAATTCTCCAAGGCTTTACCAGGGAACAAGTCCAACGCAACTTCCCCCAAGGAGGAGATCAAACCCGACTGTTCTGGAGAGAAAGGTCTCGTCAAGATCTAGCCAGAACCATTGGTCACCCTAGTCAGGTCTACCCGCACCAGCTTCTGGCTAAGAACCATGGCCTCAGCGAAGATCTGGATCTACTCCAAGAAGAGCTGGCCGGGACCAAGGCAGCTTTGGCGGCGTCGCAAGAGTCCAATGCCAGGAAACATGCTCGGATGGTCCTCAGCAAGAGGTGAAGGAGCTCAAGGAGAAAGACAGGGTGGCCAGAGCTGAGGGCGAAGTTGATGGAGAGGCTAAGGGTCTCTCAGAAGGTGAGGTGAAGGGAAGGCTCGGGTTCCTGAACTCGGAGGAAGGCCTGCGCTTGATACAGCTAACTCGAGCAACCACGCGCCGAGCCTTCCTCGGGTCAGTCGAATTGTACGACCTGCTGGTACCTGAGGTTGAGGCCTTCTTCCTCCTCGGCGTAGATGCTCACGCCAAATGGGTGTCCGAGAACCCCTCTCTGCCATTTGACCGAGAAGCACCCTTCACGGGCGCATCCGAGCCCACGTCGTTTACTCATGTCGCCGAGGACGACCGCCTGCATTCGCTGGATGATCTGGCCTTCGCCGACCATATCCGCCAGACTTTCTGCTCCTCCAGCTTGACCTCTTCTCCTCCCCCCGAGCAATCGTTGGCGATGGTTGTAGCAAACTCTCCAAGTTTCGCCAACTTTGGTGACTTGCAAGAGTCCACGCAGTTTGCAAAGGAATTTGCTGAGACGTCCCAGGCTCCAGATTAGGCGTGAAGAAGAGCTGAGGCCAGCCATTCTTGGAGTAGAGCTCATGTCGCCCAAAGAGACATGTCTGCTTTGTTTCTCTAATTTTGTTTTCTTTTTAAAAGATATATAGTTTGTGGCCTGTGTGGCCGATCTGTTTTGCAAATGTTTATCGCATGTACTTGAATTAATCATGAATTTTCAATAACAATAAATATTTTTGTTCTGTAGCAACCTTTGATATTCTAGGGTTTCCTTGATTCCCGGAAACCCTAGTACTTTTTTATTCTCTAGCACGTGATTTTTTCCTCTTTAAATACATGCATGTACTCCTCATATATTCTCAAACTTCTACAATGGCGTCTTCTCCTCTTCTTCAAGAAATCGACGTTGTGAAAAGAAAGAACATTGCTTTGGTCGTTGAAAATTTTAAACTCTTCGATCAAGTAACTTTGCTGAAGGAGAAAATGGGCTACCTCTACCGCCTGCTGGAGAGGAAGAGGCAGAAAAAACGCCATTACAAGAAAGAGTGGTCTGAGCTTCGCCAGATAAATCGCCAGATGTGTGAAGAGAGGGCTGACTTGAACGAGTCAGTGAATCGTCTTACTGTCGCCTCCGGCGAAGCTCATGCGCTCGCCGAACGGTCTGACAAGTACTGCCGCCATCTGCACGAAACAGAGCGCGAGCTCTGGCCTCAGATCGGAGGTCTCCTTCCAGATGAATTTCTTGTTTTTCTGAAATTTTGTAATCGAAATTGCCATCCTTCTTGGGTTTGTGCAATCTGCTCTTGTATCTTCTGAAATTTCGATGTAATGAAAGTATGTTTTGAATTTCTTCTCTTGGTTTCTGCATTTCCATATGTGTTTGTCTTTTTTACCAGAATATTATAGCATGCTTGAGTTTTCTTCAAAACTTCGTCTTTTTGATCGATCTTACTTGCTCAATCAACGCGCGGTTTGTGTTTTTGGGCTTATCTTCTTAAATTTCTGAATTCAGCTGAATCTGTTCTGGGATCCAATCATCCAGAGCTATTTTCCTCAAGTCTTAGACTAACAAATGGGTCAGGCGCTAATACAGGTCATCCTAGGGAACCTGTTCAAGTTAAAATATTCAATAAATATTCAGGCAAAAGAAATCAAAGGTGTCCACCCTTAGCCTATTTTGGCGTTAACTGCCGATCAGGTCGGGTAAGATCAAGGATATCCATCCTTAGCCAATCCTGGCCTAAACTGACCATCAAGTCAGGTAAAATCAGGGACATCCGCCCTTAGCAAATCCTGGCTTGAACTGACGATTAGGTCAGGTAAAATCAAGGACATCCGTCCTTAGCCAATCTTGGCTTGAACTGACCATCAGGTCAGGTGAAATTGAGGACATCCGTCCTTAGACAATCCTGGCTTGAACTGACCGTCAGGTCAGGTAAAATCGAGGACATCCGTCCTTAACCAATCCTAGCTTGAACTGACCATCAGGTCAGGTAAATTCGAGGACATCCGTCCTTAGCCAATCCTGGCTTGAACCATGTACTTTGATTTTAGAAACGGAAATAGACCTGCAATTTTACTAAAATAAGGGAAAAAATTATTCAAATGTTACAATTATGCATAAAATTTCCGTAAGTTAGAGATGTTCTAGACACGAGGGATCTCGGTTCTATCGATCTCTTCTAATTTATAAGCACCCCCGGCCAAGATTTGGGTAACTCGGAGCGGTCCCTGCCAAGCAGCATCTAGTTTTCCTTTCACTTTTGCTAAATCAGCCCTTTTTAGGACCAGGTCTCCTATCTGAAATTGCCTTTTGATTACGGATTTGTCGTACGTGGCCTTTATTCTTCCCTTGATATGCGCCATTCTGGTCGCGGCCCGGTCTCTTTTTTCCTCAATCAAATCCAGAGCATCTTTTATTAACAGCTCGTTCTGTTCTTCATCAAAATTATGAATTCGATGGGTTTCCATGCTTATCTCCGCAGGTACCACAGCATCCATGCCATATACCAAGTTGAAAGGCGTCTCCCCGGTGCTCTCTTTTGGGTTAGTTCTATACGCCCATAGAGTTGATCTCAGCTCTTCTACCCAACTTCCTCCAGCTCTTTCCAACCGCATCTTTATCCCTTGCACTAAAATGCGATTGGTGACCTCTACCTGGCCATTGGCTTGGGGATGATAAACAGATGTAAAGTGCTGGTTAATTTTAATTTTCGTGCACCAAGCCTTAATCTTGGCACCCATGAACTGGGTGCTATTATCTGAGACCAAGATTCTGGGGACACCAAACCTACACACCACATTCTTCTATAAAAATCTCATAACCGCATCCTTCGTAATTTTGTCCAAGGCCTCGGCTTCCACCAATTTGCTAAAGTAATCAATTGTGTAACGCCCCGATATCACAGTAGTTTAAAAAAATGATTTATATTTTTAAAATAATTAGATATAAGAATTCTTGGCGTCACAATAAATGTCAAATTTCGTAATTTTAATATAAAAGATCAAACGAAAATAGAAAATTTTCTTTAGGTTCAAAATCACGCAGCGAAAAATAACATTCATAATATAAATATCTAAAACTCCACCAATGGAAAATAATTTAAAAACACGCATTTATGTCTAATTCGACTTGTAATCAAAACAACCAAGACGGTTCCACAAGTGATAACAGCAATGAAGGCCAT
>BMAC01000264.1:481908-496447 GCA_014905375.1 Phtheirospermum japonicum | reverse complement strand
TTCGGGTTTGTACACCCAAGTTCACAAGTATTTTTACTTGTGAACGGATTTTAAATTGTTGTGTTTTTCGTTTATATTTCCGCTTCATATTTTTAGTTAAACTTTGATTGATGTTGGTATCAGTGTTGGTTAACATTGAAAACAAATCACAAACTGATACTTTATTTTTAAAACCCTAGACCTACAAATTTTATAGAGACTGAATTCATCCAGTTAGGTTATGATTACAAAAAAAAAAAAAAAAACAAGTTTTAAAAAGTCGATGGTTCGTAAATGCCGGTTAAACAAACCGACAGTTTGAACTGTTTGTACACGTCTACCTGTACCTATGTTTAAATTCCATCATATATAATCTTCACCCAAGCTAGAATAGAGCATACCTTCGTGCTCTCCACAGCACTGGAAACAAATAAAATTTACTAGCACACCACACCACCACCAAAAAAGAAAAGAGAATGAGAAAAGGAAAAGGCAAAATAAAACAAAAAAGGAAAATAGAATAATGAAAGTGGCGAAGACCGACCAGATAGGAACGAGTCAATCCCCAGTCCTATCCCTCCATTGACGATGATCATTTCTCAGTCCGTTCCTCTATTTATTACATGGGATCATCATATCCTCTTCTCCGCCGGGTCAGATCAAATGGCCGCCATACATTCCAACATGATCACCGCCTTCACCACCTACTTCAGCTACCTTCTCCTATTCGCTTTTCGGACACCTCCGCGATTTTTCCCGGAAGGTTGTCGATTGGTGCTCTTTCGCCCATAACAACTCTTGATCAGGTACGTATGCAAACAACTATATTAATATTTTTATGATGGAAGTGGAAAAAAAAAAAAGATAACTGAGATACAGAAAAGTTATGTATACGTTGTGTTTTAAAAGTCCATTTCCAACTAATCTGGAAATATAAAATTGTTAATTTAATCCGAATCATTTCAAGAATTCTTTTTCTTTTTTTCATTTTTTTTTTTTTTTTTGTGTTCCCTGGTAAAGCCTTGGAGAATTTTAAAAGAGTAGTTCAGGATAGGCTGGAGCTCTAAATTAAATACGGGCTAAGTGGAAGGAAACAAGGTCAAGCCTGATCTTAGCGAAAGACCTGGTTGAGCCCTCTTAGAGATAGAGCTGATCAGCTCGGGCATCAGGATCACTGATAGGAAAAGAGAACTGGATCATGACAGATCAGGTTCCTTGAACCCCATTAGAGGAGACAAGTGGGCCACTTGTCTGAATTGGTTGCTTAAACGGCCCTTGATTCACGGCCTTGGTTCTCCGAAATCCCGGCTGGGGTCCCCACTAAGAAAAACTATAAATATCAAAAAAAAAAAAAAAAATGAAAAAAAGAAAAAGAATTCTTGAAATGATTCGGATTAAATTAACAATTTTATATTTCCAGATTAGTTGGAAATGGACTTTTAAAACACAACGTATACATAACTTTTCTGTATCTCAGTTATCTTTTTTTTTTTTCACTTCCATCATAAAAATATTAATATAGTTGTTTGCATACGTACCTGATCAAGAGTTGTTATGGGCGAAAGAGCACCAATCGACAACCTTCCGGGAAAAATCGCGGAGGTGTCCGAAAGCGAATAGGAGAAGGTAGCTGAAGTAGGTGGTGAAGGCGGTGATCATGTTGGAATGTATGGCGGCCATTTGATCTGACCCGGCGGAGAAGAGGATATGATGATCCCATGTAATAAATAGAGGAACGACTGAGAAATGATCATCGTCAATGGAGGGATAGGACTGGGGATTGACTCGTTCCTATCTGGTCGGTCTTCGCCACTTTCATTATTCTATTTTCCTTTTTTGTTTTATTTTGCCTTTTCCTTTTCTCATTCTCTTTTCTTTTTTGGTGGTGGTGTGGTGTGCTAGTAAATTTTATTTGTTCCAGTGCTGTGGAGAGCACGAAGGTATGCTCTATTCTAGCTTGGGTGAAGATTATATATGATGGAATTTAAACATAGGTACAGGTAGACGTGTACAAACAGTTCAAACTGTCGGTTTGTTTAACCGGCATTTACGAACCATCGACTTTTTTAAACTTGTTTTTTTTTTTTTTTTTGTAATCATAACCTAACTGGATGAATTCAGTCTCTATAAAATTTGTAGGTCTAGGGTTTTAAAAATAAGTATCAGTTTGTGATGTTGTTTTCAATGTTAACCAACACTGATACCAACATCAATCAAAGGTGGGAAATAGGATTTGTTAAATCTATGTGAAAAGCACTTTAAGGGCTATAACTAAATAATTTTCCTTACACTTGAATGTATGTCAAAAACACTTTACAATCTAGTCTTTACTTATACGGCTTTAAATGAAGTTCAACAGACAGTTGACTAACTACTTTCTAACTAATCAAACAACAATATTAAAATTGTGCTCTGTTGTAACGCGTGTTTTCTGTTTATGTACTAACGATGTGTTTCTGAATTTGAAATGTTAGTTTATTCATTTCTTTTTATACTTGTTGTTTTCTTTAATGAAGGGTTATGCACCAATCTGTTCGGGAGCTGAGGATTTCTACATACGTCGATTATACTCTAGAATTCAGGTTCTTCAAATCAGTTTCGATATGAGAACTTTTGTGTTTATTTTGTTACGCTTTTTGGTCAATTGATCTGAAATTATGATTGCTGAAAATTAGTAGAAATTCATATTGCGTTTAATGTTACTAAAGTTCATGTCATTTGCAGGATTGCTTTAACCGGCCAATATCAAGCCCTCCTGATGCTTGGATTAATGTGGTGGAGCGTATCTCCGAGGACAATAACAAGACATTGAAGTAAGTACAAGGTCAGGTTCAAATAAGAACAAACAATTATAGGGCCAGGTTCACATGGAACTATGTTTGGGGGGCCTAAGCATAGGCACAAGCTTAGGGTCCCCAAGACATTAAACAAATTAAGGGGCCCCATATCCTATACATGATTTATTTTTATATGCACAACTCCATACGGTTCTTCCCTATTCTCTCTTTTCTTTTTCTTTTTAGGGTAGAAAATCCGAACGACCATTCCCATTTGAAAAAAATAAAAAATATTTTCCCATCATTGTGTTCTGTTTTTCTAGTATTGAGAGTTTTTTTTTTTAATTTTTTTTATTTTATATGTCATATCCGAACTCTTTTGTGGTTTTTTTTCCTTCAGTTTTCATATATTTCATAGAATAATATTATATATTTATTATTATCTTGGAATTATTGCAATACCATGACTCCAATGAGAAAGTATTCTTTGAACTGTGTTATACCAATATTGTAAATTTATGATTATTTTGTATGATAGTAGAAAGTTTGGGCTCCAATTTTTATTTTTTATTTTTGGGCTAGAACCATGGGGAACTCAAGGCCGGCCCTGCCATCAACCATCCATTGGTGTGAGAACTAGGAACTGTGTTATACCAATATTACATTATAGGTGATGTTATTTATCACTCATGTGCATTTCAAAATGAGGGATAACAAAAACCAAGGCATGCATAAATAACATTGCACATGGCTGAAAATATATAAATAGCATATATGGCTGTAAAATAGGAGTAGCATCTAACATAATATAACATAGTAATTCCTAGTTCCACACATAGTTAATTTGTTGACAATGATTGTCGAAAAAAATGATTGTCGATTTAGAGCTATATATATATTTATAGCTAAGCATAGGCACAAGCTTAGGGTCCCCAAGACATTGTCGACAATCATTTTTTTCGCGCCTCCTGGACTAATTCATATTTCCTGCAGAAGAACCACAAAAGTCATTCGATGTCTCAACTTGGGATCATTTAACTATCTTGGATTTGCCGCGTCAGATGAATACTGCACGCCTCGCGTTATTGACGCCTTGAAGAAGTTTTCCCCGAGCACATGTAGTACTCGGATTGACGGAGGTTAATGTTTTTTCTTAAAAGTTTTTTTCCTAATGATTATTTCAGCATTTCTGAAACCGTGCATGTGAGCAGGCACAACGACATTGCATGGTGAAATGGAAGAGTGTGTGGCTAACTTTGTAGGAAAACCGGCAGCGATAGTATTTGGGATGGGTTATGCAACAAATGCGGTCATTCTTCCGGCATTAATAGGGAAGGTACTTTGGCGGTTATATTGTTGGACTCATATTGACTCTAATGCTTTGTAATTTTGTTTTATTATATCTATTTATATTTGGCCATTGTGATTTGTAGGGAGGTCTGGTCATCAGTGATTCTCTTAACCATCGCTCTATAGTTAATGGTGCTAGAGGTTCAGGGGCCGCCGTTCGAGTTTTTAAGCATAACAGTAAGTTTTCATTTTAATTTATTTTGGAAAGATATTGAATAATCGATGATACGCGTTTGATTGTTAATCATCCTTCTTGAAGCACCATCCGATTTGGAGAGAGTTGTGAGGGAACAAATTGCTATGGGACAGCCGAATAGCGACAAACCTTGGAAAAAGATAATCGTTGTGGTGGAGGGAATATACAGCATGGAAGGGGAACTTTGCAAGCTCCCTGAAATTGTTTCCATATGCAAGAGATACAAGGTAGATACATATATCCATACAAGAAAATGTGCATGTTCTCTTGTACGGTTGCTAACTAGTTACATTTCTATAATATTGTATACGAAACTTGCAATTTAATTACCTTGGGAGACTAGGAACAGTTTTTGAATGAATTTCACGAAAAGATTAACTGACTAGCCTCTTCATCAATAAAAATTAACTCGTCATCTTGTGTACCTATTTATTCAAAACGAAAATCAAGATTTTTTTTAACATTAATAAAAGTGTGTGTATATGTATGTATATTTCAAAAGAAAAAAAAAGTATTATATATTTAAGCCATAAATAAAAGTATTATTGAATTTATAAAAAACTATGTTTGCAACCTGTAGGTGTTTTTATGCATTGCAATATTGTTGTCACACGGAATTTGTTAAATGCAACCTCCGTCTCATTTTCTATCCAAAAAGTTACCGGCTCATGCGCGTGTGGTGCACACGCCATTTTGGTTGGTTTTTTGACGAAATACTAGATGAAGGTTGCAGATAACAAATCATGTATAATACGAATTGTTACTTGGGATAAAAACACTTTAGGTTGTAAACTAAAATATATATAATACAGGTGGTAAAGAATTATTCTCCCGAAGTAAGAGAATAATTTTATTGTAATCATTTATTGTTCATTAATAATAATATATTATGTTATTTTTATTTCAATATATCTCATCAATATGTTTAATAACAAACAAAATATAAAACAAATGTTTAAAATTTATAAAATTAGTTTTAAAAAATCTATAAAAAAGTTCTAATGAATCATTTAGAATTTAAGTTAACAATAAAACATAAAAAATTTAAATAAAATTTCTATAATAATATTAAAGTAATCAGATAAAATAAATATAATAATTTATAAATAGATTATGAATAATTATTTAATAAATCTGAAAACTAAAAAAGAAATCATAAAACACATAAAATAAATATGTAAAAAATTAAAATTATGACAATGTCCTAAATAATTATTTATAATGTGAAAAAACACATGAAAATACATATAGATATTATAAAAATATAATAAGTAATACTTAAAAGATCAAAAAAATACATAACTAAAATATAATAACTTATATGTAAATTATAAATACTTATTTGTAATGAAAAAAAAAACATAAAAAAAACAGAATTTTATTAAATGGTAAAAAGTAATACGTAAAATTTAAATAAAAACACATGAATAAAATACAAAAACTTATAAATTAATTATAAATACTTATTTAATTAATCTTAAAATTAATAAATCATCAAAATATAATATAAATCTAGTAAAACAATTCTTTGCAACCTACGTTTTACGGGTTTTACTCTTTACAACCTAATATATTTATGTTGTAAATAACAACCCGTTCTAGATTTGTTATTTGCAACTTTCATCTAATGTTTCGTCAAAAAAACCACCAAAATGGCACATGCATGCATAACATATGTGTGGGTCGGTGACTTTTGGTACGGAAAATGAGTCGTAGATTGCATTTAACAAATCGCGTGTAGTACAGATTGAAACCGATAATAAAAAATAATTAAAAACGCTTATTATACTGGTCGCAAAAGATAATTTTTCCCTACAACTTTCGTGGTTGAACAAAAAAAAAAAAATGTATGTCACATCCGTCCCAATAGTGTGAGTGTGTGTGAGACGGTGACACCAAAGACCTGTTGTATTATAATCCTTTGATGCATATTCGTACAACAACAGGCATATGTTTATCTAGATGAGGCTCACAGCATGGGAGTTGTTGGGAAAAGTGGAAAGGGTTTGTGTGAGCTCCTCGGCATTGATACGTCGGATGTGGATGTCATGATGGGCACTTTCAGTAAATCGTTTGGACCGTGCGGTGGTTATATTGCAGGATCCCAAGTGCGTGTCATTACCTTCTTAAATCAAGCTTTTAAGCATAGCACACCAATTCAATTGACATTCATTCCACTTTTTCCAGGAACTAATTCAATACTTAAAATACACCTGCCCGGCTCATATTTATGCCACGTCAATGTCACCACCAGCTGCCCAACAAATTATTTCTTCGATGAAGGTTATCCGTGGAAAAGATGGCTCTAGCAGAGGTCGAAAGTTGTCTGCCATACGGTTGTATCATTTTTATTAATGAAAAAAATTGTCTGATTAAAAGCGCTTTTTTGGTGAATGCAGGGCCTCAGAAACTAGCAAAGCTTCGCGAGAATGGAAATTTTTTCCGGTCCGAATTGCGGAAAATGGGCTTCGAGGTTCTGGGTGATAATGACTCTCCTATAATTCCCATAATGCTCTATAATCCTGCTAAAATTCCTGCGTTCTCACGCGAGTGCCTAAAACGGAATGTGAGCCTTGCGTTCCGATCTATTATCTAGTTTTGTTGTTTCTTTCTATTTATAACCTTCTAAGTTTTCTGTGAAAACGTATGTCTGCATGTAGGTGGCCGTTGTGACGGTTGCTTATCCAGCCACACCTTTGTTGCTGGCCCGTGCTCGCATATGCGTTTCCGCTTCTCATTCAAGGGAAGATCTTGTTAAAGCTTTAGAGGTTGAGCTAGCCTTCTACATTTATTTGCTTTACAATTACTATATTGACGTTTCTACCTTTTTCTCTAACTAGTAAGACTATTTGTGATGCCAATATATATTGTATTCTTAAAACACACTATGGGAGTGTTTCTCAGCTTCTAGTTTGAAATAGAAAGAAAGAAAGAAACGAAAACAAACATATTTTAGTGTTTGCAAATGTCAAGCAGAAGGAGATGTGCTTTAGAATTCTGATTTTACTTCAAATTTTAATTTTCTCTTTGCAAATATTATCAGATTCTTATTATCAACTATTTGCGCTCTCTATATACTATGCAATATTTTTTAAAGTATTTGTTCTTTCCTCCCCAATGCTAGAATTGCAGAACATGACAGAAACCATGTGATGAGAGAGTTCCAAGAATATGCAATTTACTATTCATCAGCCTTGAAATAAACTTTGTATTTGTATGCAGGTAATCAGTACAGTGGGAGATATGGTGGGTGTAAAATACTTTGCTGCCGAGCCTAAGAAACAGCAGTTGAAGGGAGTAATTAAGCTGGATTGATGAGCATATACAATCTTTTGTTAATCGAACTACCATGCGCTGGTTCATGTGCCTAGGGATGTCATTCTAATTATTTTTTTATATAGAAAGTTGTAATATATTACAATTGATAAGTGGTATATTGAGGTGTCGATTCTAGTAATTATTAGGTCTTTAGGTCCATTGATAAAAAATGCTCCAAGTGTATTTCACTTTCTAAAAAGTTATTAGACGCATCATCGAGACACCAAATTCAAAACAGACATTTAAACTAAAAAAGTATAATTTAATAATTTAAATAAAAAAAAAAACAAAAAATAATATAACAAAGCCTTGAGATAGGAATATTGATGTCCTATTAGAGAATAGAAATTTAGACTCAAAACAAAAGGGTAAATGCTAAAATGAACTAAGAGAGAGACCCGTAGTGCTATGTACTCTGAGCCATCGGGACCCTTGAAATCGTTGCCCGCATATATCGAGTATAAAACTGTATTTCTTTGAGCCACTGACAATGGCTTTCTCGTCAAGTGGGCCAGGCCCCACTGCAATAACTGTGCCAATCGAAGGCTTCTCCTTGCTTGCGTCTGTTAAGTACAAACCACAAGCCGTTTTTTCTTCGGCCACAGCAATCTTAATTAAAACCCTGTCGTTAAGAGGCTTCGTATCTTTCACATCATCAGTTTCCAGAATGCCAACAATATCATCCTCCTTCAGAATTAGATGATTAGTCCCATCGAATTCCACTTCTGTCTCAGCATACTTGGAGTACACCACTTGGGCACCACTCTTCATACTAATCTCCACATTGTTCTTTCCAACTGCACGGCCCTCTCCGACAGCACCTGCTTGAGGTTTGTGTTGTAAGTTGGATTTATTCTAATTAAATGGTACAGCGAAAATTCGTGTTAACAAATTGTATAGGCTCGTTCTACGTGTCGTGTAGATAATTATAGTCTTTTGATTTCTCAAATCCATTTATTGGTGAGTGAGAAATGATGCTTGGAAGTTGAACGGTTGCTTTAATGCAATTTCTTTTATCCCACATTGAATGATGGTCAATGCTGAAGGGAGTTTAAAATTGATTACATATCTTTAGTGTACATCAAGTGGGTCAGAGAGTGTTGTGGGCTTTGTGTATACAAAACTCACACGGGCTCTTCGACTTGTGTTCGCCCGTCCGCCTTCGGCAGAGCCGAGCGGATCCGAGCCCGAGCACGGTCCCGAACCTTGGTCTTTCAACATGGGACATGGGCAATTGGTCTGATTGTGGTGGTCCGTGTGTGGGGTTCTGTTCGACCCAGGCTTTCTTTTTTGAACCTACACGCACCTTAGAAGTTGAGATTGAACCCACTCCTGACCGTTCAGACGTTACCAAAATGTACGAATTCAAACATTCAATGCATCTGCATGCTAAAACTGTCCAAGTTCATGCTGCCAGATGACTGCTTGTTTGAATGACTTAAGGACGTCATTAAGCAGGTTGTTACCTCCCGCTGGAACCCCTATAAAAGGGTGAGAGGCTCCACTTCATTTCTCACCTGAAACACCTGAGAAAACGAACAATACACAGCATATTGCTTACACATACTTCTGCATTTTATTTCTTACCTAGATCATACCATATTCATCTTGTTCGCCGGAACTTTGGTATTTACGGTGCTGTAATATCAGAGACGAAGTCGTTTCATCTTTGGAGACGAATAGCCAAAACTGAAGAGCACTACCGGGGCTATTTCGTCTTGCGGACAGAGTGCTTACTCGACTCGACTTGACTTTTGATTTACAGTTTTCTGTTTTATATTTTTCCAGTTTTCTCGAGATATTTAGTTACATTCCTGTTTGTACTCGACTCAATTGTAATAGTTTCTAACAGTTTGGTTTGTGCTGCTGAAGGTAATAAGATGCCGCCTGAGGTCTTCTCCTCTGCTGTCTTATTTTTCACCAACACTCTATCACCCAATGGCTTCAGAGAAGTGTACTTAGGGGCAACGGTTGTAGCAGCTTTGATTGCAAGGCCACGAAACCACCCGAGAGGATGGCTGTTTCAGCCTAAAAAGTGAGCCACCCAAATAATACTTATATAAACCAGAGCTTCCTGAACCTGCACCACAAAAACAGATTAGAAAGGACCACCTGTGATTTTCCGGTGGAAACCTCTCCGATGCTTAAGTTAGTAAGCGTTTGAGGTGTTTTCCAGAAAGAACACAAGAATGCTCAAAAGAATGACGTACCTCTCTCAGCCTTAAGACTGAGATATTTATTGTTTTTCCTAGTGGGGACCCCAGCCGGGATCCCAGGAGCACACGCCGCGAATCACGGGTCGTTACGTAACCAGTTCTGACAAGTGGTCCCACTTGTCTCCTTATTAAGAGTCCGGAGAACAGGTCTTCCCCATTTCTTTTCTCTGTATCACCTCAGTGTCAATACCAGGTTTGACTCTGATCAAGCATTTTCTGGTAAAGCGCTTCTATCAGCTCAGGGGAAAAGGAGAGCTGTATCCATCTTTCCTGGTGTCCTATTTTCCCAACACTTCAGCTCGGCATAATCCTCAGGGCTTAGTGATCTCCTCAATATAGCTACCTTCAGGGGGGGGGGATACGGGTGATAATCACCTCTTCCTGATATTCCTGACGTCAGCAGGGGGATTATTTAGATCTTTCTCTAAGACAGAGCTTCTCTAGCCCTCCCTTAATGTGTCTAACTACTCTAAGTCAGAGTTACCCCAAACCGGGTCTGGCGTACATATATTGCCCTATCAACTCCTCCCCACGAACAGTTGGGGTAGATCTATAATATTCTAATGCTCTTTTTGAAATAAATGAGGTCGCTTCGTTTTTATGATTTCTCGTACTGGGAAATCCCGAGATATCCGCCTACCAAACAGCCCCAATTATTGGCATTAGTGGCGTCGACCCACATTCCCCAAACGGTTGCCATACTCACACGTCTTTCCAAGTACTATACTCGGTTAGTCAGCGGCACGTGCCTCCTTCCAGGACGATTAGCGCTCCAGCTCATTGCCTAGGGTACTGTTCCTCTGTCCGTATTAAATGCAAGGATCCCATCAAATCCCGCTTTTCCTCGATTTTCATTTTCAAAAATTATCAACTTCCCTTTGTCCCTCCAAATTTCCTTTTCTACCCTACTTTTCAAATTGTATCTCTCTCAAACTCCTGAGTCCTTCTCCTCACTTCTTTTCAAACTCTCTCTCGTATTTTCCCAAATCTCCCCTTTTATTTTTCCGACCGTTCCGGCGATTTCTGCGATTCTGCTCCACTCGACTTCCTGTAGGTATCTTCAACTAGGTACTCTCTTTGCCCTTCCTCCATCTTTCAATTATGTCAACTTCTTCTACCGATTCCTCCGGGGAAACTCCCTCTGGTTCCCTGGAAAATTCCACCTCTTCGATAAACATATCTTCATCTGAGTCTCTGRCGATGGTCCCTGTTGAGAGGCCCATAATAGCCCAAGTTCCTCCTTTCCTTGATAACGTACCCTCCATAGTCAGTACCAGCACACTTAGGGATATTCGTGCAACCTTCCCCATCTCCGACCGGTTTTCTTTTACCAGCCCGGCGCCTGACGAGAGGGCCTCAGCGCCTCCCGCCGGTCACCTTACTTTATGTAGACCAATTCCACGCAGGGCTTAGCCTGCCCGTCCATCCCTTCATATTGGCCGTATCCCGGTTATACCATATCCCGGTTCAACAATTTTAACCTAACGCTTTTCGTGTCATGGCCGAATTTCACCTTGCAGCCCAATATGCTGGCCTTGTTCCTACAGCCCAACTTTTCTTTTCCTTGTTTCAAGCGAAAAGCTCTTCGGGCTTTTTCTATCTCTCTGGACGAACCGACGTCCATTTTTTAACTGGTCTTCCCTCATCCCATACGAGCTGGAAGAAGAAGTTCTTCTTCGTCCAAAGCTCAGAGGACTGGGGCTTTCCCACTGAGCCCATTACCTATCTTCATCCCCAGGTTCGCATATCCCGGAGCGACAGACCATCCCATCTGAGCGAAGAAATCGCTGTCTTGAACCAAACCCCTTTTGATCTATCCAAACTTCTCAAACCTAAAATTCTAAACTTCTTCAACTCCCAACGAGAAAATGGACCTCTGCCTTCCCACATGGGTATATGCCTAACACGGCTTGTATTATTCTTCTGGTACTACTTTCGTGTTTTCTATTTGCCTCATTCTTTTTTCTCTTCTTTTCAGTAACCATGATGCAAGCACTTCTAGAGGCGAAGGCAAAGAAAGCGATAGGGAAAAATCAGAGAAGTCCCCTGGGTGAGCCTGCCAGAACTTCCTCTACCCCGGAAGACGTGACCTTTGCAGCAGCTCCCTCCATTCAACCGCGAGAGCGCAACCCTCCAGAGCAGACCTCAGTAATTCCCCTCAGAATTGCTCCGCCAGAGGCGACAAAAAGGAGTACGGGTCAAGGAGAGAGGGCTCTGCCCAGATCAGCAGCCCATACTCAGGAGGCCCAACCCCTATCTGACCCCGAGGAGGGGCAACTACAACCTAGGATGAGGAGGAGGGAGGAAAGGCCCGAAAACAACCCTGGGGGGACTCCACAAGTTCCTCCCTATCCCAACCAGACCTTCTTTAACAGGTCGGTGATGAATTGTACCGGCGAGGTGGCCAGGCAATACATGATGGGGCTTGCTCCGACAGTTGATCGTCGTGAGACAGAGAAACTGTCTGATCCTACTCTGTTGGATTCATATTGTCAATCAGAGGCGTAGGTAAGGCATCTAACGCTGGTTGTGATTCCAGTCTTTGTTGGGACTTTCACTTATTCCTTTGTCAAATTTCTTTTTATAGGTGGTGGTGCTCAGGGCTACTCTCCTAGCCCGGGCTCAGGGCTCTTTACTCCAGGCGGACCTTAAGAGGGAGATTGAGGGTCTGAAAAAACAGAAGCAAGCACTACTGGCTAAAAATCACGGTCTTAGTGCCGATCTGGAGCTGCTCAAGGCAGAACTGGTAGGAAGCAAGGCTGCTCTGTTAGCTTCGCAGGAGTCCGATGCAAAAAAGCATGCTCAGATAGTCATCCTGGAGCATGAGGCGAAAGAGCTCCAGGAGAAGGTTCAAGTTGCCAGAGCTGAGGGGGAAGCTGACGGGGAGGCGAGGGGTCTCACAGAGGGCGAAGCGAAGGGGAGACTTGGATTTTTAAAATCGGACGAAGGTCTTCGCTTGATCCAACTAACCCGAGCGACCACACGCCAGGCCTTTCTAGAGTCGATGGATTTGTACCGGCTTTTGGTGCCTGAGGCTGAATCTTATTATCTCCTTGGTGTGGATGCTCATGCCAAGTGGATATCAGAGAATCCTTCTTTACCCTTTGACCGAGAAGCACCTGTCCAGGGCGCATCCGAGCCTACTTCCTTCTCGCACGTTGCTGAAAGTGACCGGTTGCATATGCTGGATGATCTGTCCTTTGCTGATCATATCCGCCAGACTTTTTGCTCTTCCAGCTCGACCTCTTCTCCTCCCCCCGATCAATCGTTGGCGATGGTTGCCACTAATTCTCCAACCTTCGCCGACCTGGGAGATTTGCAAGACTCCACCCAATTTGAGAAGAGCTTTGCTGAGAGATCCCAGACCCCGGAGCAGTCATGAAGAGGTGCTGGAATAGAGCTTGTGCTTTTCGGGAAGATCTGTCTGCCTTGTCTGTATCAGTTTTAGTTTTATCGAACAGACCTGCATGTTATAGCCTGTGTGGCTGGTCTATTTGTTATTTTTTTTTCCTGGATGTTTAATTTGTACCCGACTATTTCCTGTTTAATGACAATTAATGCTTTCGTCGTGTTGCGATTCTTGAACTTTCTAGGGTTTCCTGAATATCCGGAAACCCTAGTACTTTTTGATTCCTCTCATGTGCCTTTGATTTCAATATATATTCGTATGCATGCTTTATTCTCATTTCATTARCCATTTGCAACATGTCTTCATCTCCTKTYATCGAAGAACTTAATACAGTGAAGAGAAAGAACATTTCCCTGGTTGTGGAGAAATTCAAGCTCTCCGACCAGCTGGTCTCACTCAAAGAAAAAATCGGCTCTCTTTATCGCATTTTGGAGAGGAAAAGACAGAAGAAGCATCACTACAAAAGGGAATGGGCCGAACTCCGACAAGTCAACCGGCAGCTGCAAGAAGAGAAGGCAGATTTGGTTGATTCAGTGAACCGCCTGACCATCGCTGCTGGTGAAGCTCGTGTCCTCGCCGAGCGATCTGACCAGTATCGCCGCCGTCTGCATGAGACAGAGCGAGAGCTTTGGCGCATTCGCCGAGCCTTAGCCTCCGACCGAAGGTCTTCACCCAGATAGGCATCTGGGTTTTATCTTTATTTATTTCCTGTTATTTTATTATAATCAAAGTCGCCAACCCTCCGGGGGAAGGTGTGCAACCTGTACCATGTTCTTGGTCAGTAATATATATGAGCTTTTTGCCATTTCACACGTCAAAGTTTCCTGAACAAGTTTTGAATCGGATCTTGTTTGATTGTTTTCATCGCTCAAACTTTTGTGTTTCATGCCAGTGCTTGAGCAACAATTCAACATTTACCTCATAAGATATTCTATCTCGCTGTATGGTCAAGTTGACAATCAGATCAGGTAGACCAGTACATTCGTCCTTGAGCTGTCAATCAGTTCGGGAAAATAGAGGACTTGACCTGATCAGTCCCGACTTTACCGATCAATCCAGTTGGGCGAGATCTAGGACATCCGTCCTTAGCCAATCTTGGCTTTAACTGACAATCAGGTCAGGAAAATTTCAGGACGTCCGCCCTTAGCCAATTTTGGCTTAAACTGACAGTTAGGTCAGGAAAATTTCAGGACATCCGTCCTTAGCCAATTTTGGCTTAAACTGACAATCAGGTCAGGAAAATTTCAGGACATCCGTCCTTAGCCAATTTTGGCTTAAACTGACAATCAGGTCA
>BMAC01000264.1:452249-481053 GCA_014905375.1 Phtheirospermum japonicum | reverse complement strand
TGCTTTTGATGTAAGCTCTTTAATTATCAATAAGTATGTTTATCAGTATTTCGAATGCCTCTCATTGGCTACGTCCACCATGGACTGCATTTTGTTCAACTGCAACTTTATTTAATCAAATAAACACAGCATTACAATTAGGTGTAAAATTTTCGTAAATTAACAACGTTCCAAACGCGAGGGACTGCCGTGCCATCCAATTCTTCTAATTTGTAAGCTCCCCCAGATAGGACCTGAATAATTCGGAAAGGTCCTTGCCACGCGGCGTCCAGTTTTCCCTTGGACTTTCCTAAATCAGATCTTCTCAAAATCAGGTCTCCTACCTGGAATTGTCTTTTCACCACAGATCTGTCATACATGGCTTTTACTCGCCCTTTGACATGGGCCATCCTTAAGGCAGCTCTGTCCCTTTTTTCGTCGACTAAGTCCAGAGCGTCCTGCATCAAAGACTCATTCGGCTTCTCATCGTAGTTCTGGAATTCGATGAGTTTCCATGCTGATCTCTGCAGGTATCACAGCGTTCATACCATAGACCAGGCTAAAAGGCGTTTCTCCCGTGCTTTCTTTAGGGTTGGTTCTATAGGCCCATAAGACCGTGCTTAACTCATCCACCCATTTGCCCCCAGCTCTGTCCAAACGAGTTTTGATCCCCTGGACTAGTATGCGATTGGTGGCCTCTACCTGTCCATTAGCTTGGGGATGGTAAACAGAGGTGAAGTGCTAGTCAATTTTCATTTTCTAACACCATGCCCTGATTCTAGAGCCCATGAACTGTGTTCCATTTTCTGAGACCAAAATTCTGGGGACGCCGTACCTATATACCACGTTTTTCCATAGGAATTTCATAACTGCGTCCTCGGTAATTTTGGCCAAGGCCTTCGCTTCTACCTATTTACTGAAATAATCGATTGCTACTATCAAGAACTTCTTTTGAGCATGGGCCATGGGAAAGGGACCGACCAGATCTATCCCCCATTTGGCGAATGGGCAAGGGGAGCTCATTTTCATGAGCTCCTCAGCAGGACTGTGTATTAGCGTTGAATTCTTCTGGCATTTCTTACATGCGCGCACAAAATTTTCCGCGCCCCCTCGTAGATGGGGCCAGAAGTACCCTGCTCGTAAGATCTTACTCGACAGAGCTCTGGCACCCATGTGGTTACCACAACATCCTTCGTGGATTTCTCTAAGGACCATAGCTCCTTCCGTACTGCTGAAACATCTCAGAAGAGGCTGACCAAATCCTCTTTTAAATAGCTCTCCCTTACTTAAACAAAATCTAGCAGACCTGGTTCGTACCTTTGCTGCCTCTTTTTTATCATTTGGTAAGACTCCTTGTTCCAGGTATGTCTTTATGGGAGAGCGCCAATCATCCTTCTCAATAACTGAGCCTACCTGCACTGTCCCGAATTCTCCGCCCGCCTGGAGCAAGGTAATCGCCTTCTCTTGACAATCTGAAGCCGAGCTAGCCACTTTTGCTAAAAAGTCAGCACGTCCATTTTCCTCTCTGGGAAACTGGAGGACTGTTAACTCTTTCATTCCCATGGCCAGCTCTCTTAATTTAGCCAAGTATCTCTGCATATGTTCCTCCCTCGTCTCAAATTCTCCGTTAATTTGTTTACAAACAAGTTGAGAATCAACCTTGGCACATACGTGATCCGCACCCAGGTCTTTCGCCATCTGGATACCTCTTAAAAGAGCTTCGTACTCTGCAGAATTATTAGAGAATGTTGTATTTAATCGGATAGCAAACTCAGTAGACACACCCTCTGGATCGATCAGAACAACTCCTGCTCCACAGCCCTGATTACAGACAGAGCCATCCGTAAAGACCGTCCATCTCTTTGGTTCTTCGGGAAGGCCAGTCATTTCTTGCATGAAATCTGCCAAGGCCTGAGCTTTAACCGCCGTCCTGGTTTCAAACCTGATATCGAATTCACTTAGCTCAATTATCCATCTGACTAGTCTTCCTGACGCCTCTGATTTATCCATGACCGCCTTTAAAGGCAAATTCGTTCGTACAATTATACCATGCGATAGGAAATACGGACGTAATTTCCGAGCCGTTCCTACGAGGGCCAGTACTGCCCGTTCCACCTCTACGTACCTTATTTCGGCATCATGTAAGACCTTGCTCCAGTAATAGACTTGTCTCTGTATCTTCCCATCTTCTCGAAGTAAGACCGAACTGACTGCTTGTTGCCCTACTGATAGGTACAAAATGAGGGGTTCTCCTCGGACAAGCTTTGTTAGCAAGGTCATGCTAGTCAAATGCTCCTTTAATGCGATAAATGCCTCCTCACACTCATCACTCCACTGAAATTTTGCTTTTTTCCTTAGAGCTTGAAAGAATGGTAAGCTCCTTTCTGCAGACCTGGACAAGAATCTACTTAACGCATTAATACGCCCCGCTAAACATTGCATCTCCTTCACATTCCTAGGCGCCCGCATGTCCATAATCGCTCTGACCTTCTCGGGATTTGCCTCGATACCCTTCTCCGTGACCATGTAGCCTAGGAATTTGCCAGCTCTGACCCCGAACGCGCACTTCTTAGGATTAAGCTTCATCCTATACCGTCGCAGAGTATCAAAGGTTTCCCGCAGGTCTTCCACATGTGATGTTGCTTTCACACTTTTGACCAACATATCGTCCACGTAAACTTCCATGTTCCGCCCAAGTTGATTTTTAAACATCTTATCAACCAAACGCTGATAGGTGGCTCCTGCATTTTTCAAACCGAAAGGCATCACAACATAGCAATACGTCCCCTTTGGGGTAATGAGACTGACCCGCTTCCAATCATCCCTAGCTAGTCTGATCTGATGATACCCCTGAGATGCATCCATCATACTCAAGAGCTCACATCCAGCGGTAGAATCGACAAGCTGGTCGATCCTGGGTAAGGGATAGTGATCTTTCGGGCAAGCACGATTGAGATCTCTGAAGTCGATACACATGCGCCAGTCCTCCTGAGTCTTAGGAACCAAGACAGAATTAGAAAGCCATTCAGGGAATTGTATTTCTTGGATGTGTTTAGCATTTAACAGTTTCTCCACCTCAACTTCTATGACGGCTTCCTTCTCAGGGCCAAAATTACGTTTCTTTTGCTTTACTGGCTTGGCATCCAAGCTGATGTTGAGGTGATGTTCTGCCACTTCTGGGTCGATCCGTACCAGATCTTCTGGAGACCAAGCAAACACATCCGCGCTACTTCTTAATAATGCTACTAGATCTGTCAAAGTTTCCGGACTGAGGGTTGTCCCTACTCGAAGGACCTGACTCTCATCCCCTAGGACTACTTCGACCATCATCAGCCCTTCCTCTCTATTGTCCAGGTCTGTCTTCGGCGACTCTACTCTGGCCCTTTTGCCCTGTCTCTCTTCCTCCTCATTCCTCCTGACGCACTCTACGTAAGTCTGTCGTGATGCATACTGGTCACCCCTGAACTCTCCTGTTCCGTCTTCCGTTGGAAATTTCATCTTCATATGAAAGACGGATATAACGGCCTGGAATTGGCTCAAGGATGGTCGTCCCAACATGAAATTATAGGAAAAAGATGCATTCACCACCAAGAAACGCACTGTTTTTATCACCCTGTACGGCTCTTCTCCTAACGTCACGAGGAGCCTCACCGCTCCCAAGGGTTTTAGGGCTCCCCTCGCGAACCCCACTAGGGAGGTGGTGACCTCTTCCAGCTCAACGTTCATTATCAACTGCCTAAAGCAGTCATAAAACAAAATGTCGGCAGAACTCCCCGTATCCACGAAAATTCTATGGACATTATAATTAGCAATAGTTGCAGTTATAACCAGAGCATCCATGTGAGGGGCTAAAATACCATCGCCGTCTTCTGACCCAAAACAGATGTTAGGGGTAGAATTCATTTGTCCCACGTCTCGCGATTTTCGAACTAGGTCTTTTGCAGCTCTGACATAATTGTGTTGTGTCCGCTTGGAGTGCTCCTCAAATTCTCCTCCGGTAATCATCTGGATTTATCCATGAATGACCTGGGTCTGATCAGATCTTTTCACCTCAGTACGTACCCTATCTTGGCTACTCCTATTCGTCAGGGTCCGATCATAATTATTTTTACCAAACCTAGCTTCCTCCCTCCTTATCCGAACATACTCTTTTAGATGCCCAACTTGAACTAACCTTTCCAACTCATCCTTAAGATGGGTGCACTGGTCAGTGTCATGCCCGTACTCGTTGTGGAAGCGACAGAAACGATCTGATTTTTCCTTTATGGGCCTCTGCGAATAAGTCTTTGGCCACTTCAAGTCTGGATGCTTCTCGATTGCCTGCAGGATTTCTCCTTGTGGGGTTGCTAAAGGAGTATAATTATCAAAGCGAGGCCTCCCACCAGACAGGTCTGGCCTAAATTTTTTTGCAGTTCTCCTATCTTCACGATCATGTCTCTCTCTCTCTTCCTTTCTCCCTCATCCTTAATCTTCAAAGCTTCTTCCAGATGGATATACTTTTCCGCTCTTTCCAAGAGCTCCCCAAATTGCAGGGCTGGTTTTACCACCAGCGACTGAAAGAAATCCCCTCGTCTCAGACCTTGCGCTAGAGCATTCACCAACAGTTCTTCAGACGAAGAGGGCACCTCTAATTTGGCGGTTGTAAACCTGTTGATATAAGCACGGAGGTTCTCATTCTCTTTTTGCTTGAGACTGAAAAGTTCCAGCGGCATTTTCTGATATTTCCTGCAGCTTGTAAACTTGTGTAAAAAGGCTGAGCTGAACTCATCAAAATTGGTGATAGACCTCGGCGGCAGCTGACTAAACCAGAGTTGCGCTGATTTAGTAAAAGTCATCGGGAAGACCCGACACATGACAGCGTCCGAAAATTTATGCAGGGCTGCTGCGATCTCGAAGCGACTGTGATGGTCCCACGGGTCCGTGGTTCCATTGTACTCAAAGCCTAGGGAACGGTATGAAGCTGGCACATCATCTCGCATGACTTCCTCAGTAAATGGTGTGCCCCTTCTTGCCGGAGTCATCCTACCCGTCGCCATTTTTCTCTTAAACTCCCTTACTTCCTTTTGCAGACTCTGCATCTGTTCAGCCAGACCTGGATTAGCCTGGCTTGAAGTCTCGTTGCCAGAAGTGGAGAAGTGCTCTTCCCCATCATGTAAGGGAGCCCGGTCAGCGTGCTGTCCGCGCAATGGCTCTGTTCCCATCACCGGGACAGTCCGTGCTGGTTGTGTGTTAGAGGGTGGCATCGCCATCTCCGCGAACTTCTTTTCTACCGCCGTCTCCACGACTTTGCCGATCAGCTCCGAGAGCTGCAAAAGGAATGATTCGTTAAATGAACCACCCGTGGCTGGAACAGATCTACCAAACAGGGGCGGCGTAGCGCCTGGCGCGGCCCCTGTTGACGGCGCTGTCTCTCCTGGCCCCATCGTCGACGCATCTGTCGGCCTGGGCATCCCCCATGGCGCGGCGGAACTAGGAGTTCCACCGAGCTCACCCACCAAGTTCTGCCTTAAACTGTCTGAAGCCATGAAATAAACAGAAAATCTCACATCTTAACTTGATCGAGATTCCCACAGACGGTGCCAATTGTTTCAGCCTAAAAAGTGAGCCACCCAAATAATACTTATATAAACCAGAGCTTCCTGAACCTGCACCACAAAAACAGATTAGAAAGGACCACCGGTGATTTTCCAGTGGAAACCTCTCCGATGCTTAAGTCAGTAAGCGTTTGAGGTGTTTTCCAGAAAGAAGACAAGAATGCTCAAAAGAATGACGTACCTCTCTCAGCCTTAAGGCTGAGATATTTATTGTTTTTCCTAGTGGGGACCCCAGCCGGGATCCCAGGAGCACACGCCGCGAATCACGGGTCGTTACGTAACCAATTCTGACAAGTGGTCCCACTTGTCTCCTTATTAAGAGTCCGGAGAACAGGTCTTCCCCATTTCTTTTCTCTGTATCACCTCAGTGTCAATACCAGGTTTGGCTCTGATCAAGCATTTTCCGGTAAAGCGCTTCTATCAGCTCAGGGGAAAAGGAGCGTTGCATCCATCTTTCCTGGTGTCCTATTTTCCCAACACTTCAGCTCGGCATAATCCTCAGGCTTAGTGATCTCCTCAATATAGCTACCTTCAGGGGGGGATATGATAATCACCTCTTCCTGATATTCTTGACGTCAGCAGGGGGATTATTTAGATCTTTCTCTAAGACAGAGCTTCTCTAGCCCTCCCTTAATGTGTCTAACTACTCTAAGTCAGAGCTACCCCAAACCGGGTCTGGCGTACATATATTGCCCTATCAATGGCCATTCTGCTTCATAGGTGAAAAACATGAAACTCTAACTGCATTCGAAGATCTGAGACCTTCAAACGAAGTTAATCATTTTGGTGAGATCGAAGATGCAGCGGATGTAAGTTATGTAGTCGCCATTTCTAGCTCTCAAACTCGAAAATAGTAGGATAAATTTTGTTGGTGGTTTGGGTGTAGAATTGGAAAAGATAAAAGGATATAAATTATTTTTTTATTAAAAATGAACAAATCTAGAATTTTACTTGTTTTAATCAATAATAGCTCCAAATTGAAACTTTATTTAAATGGAACACTATATAAATAAATAAATAAATAAAAAGTCTTTAATCGAGGGGAAATTTAGGTAAAAATTGTCCTTAAAATTTGTGAGGGTACCGAGGGCACATTTTACATATTATATTACCGAGTGTCAATACATTCGGTAAATCATTCAGAAATACGACAACAATATTTGCCGTAATTATTACTGAATATAATAAGGAAAGCTTTTCGAGTGGAGATGTATCGAGTGCATTTATCCCTCCAAAAAATCGAAGGGAATGAGTTCCCCTCGGAAAATATCAAGGGGAAACATAACCCCTCGGGTTATAAAGAGGGGATTTTATTCCCCTGGATTTTTTTAAATACATAAAATTAAAAAATAAAAAATATAATTGCGTGAAATAAATCATATCATATCATGTTAGGCACTTGGGATAATTTTAACCCGGGTTTTACTATAAAAATATCATTGAGCATGTACGTATTTACACGTGTCGTGTAATTCGATCAACAGTATCCACGATATGAGCGATCGACTTGTTTCATTGAAAACGTAAAGTAACGAAGCGTCGTATTTCTTGTGAAAGTTCCACGAGTTGTATTTCGTTGTTTTAGAACCATGATAATTAGTAATTGATCAGTAATACCATTTTTCTATTTTTTTTATTTAAACTAAATCGAGGGGATTTTTCTCTCCTCGGTTTTTTTAATTAAAATTAAAATAAAAAAATATAATTGCGTAAATATAATGTAAAATTAGAAGGTCTATGGTTTTAAGAATAATTCTCAGATTTACGATGTTGCTAGTTAATGTTTAACAACATTGCTTAGCAACATCGACCAGAGTAAAATATATAAAATATGCAGCGGATTAAAATGATAAGAACACGATTGAACAAATTCAGTTCACAAGTAAATACTTGTGAACTTGGGTGTACAAACCCGAAAACTATATTACTTTCTTGTTTATGCTCAATACAAAGATATAAAGTATTATGAAAACTAAATATCAATAAACTTGATACTAAATACTTGTTGCCGGAATGGCAAGATCTTCTCCGTTGGTCACGCAACTTCGAAGAGCTTATTAATCTCGATCAATGGCTCCAAATAGTTCTTCGTTTTCTTCTTTCTTGCTCGTCGTCTTGCGTCTTTTGTTCTCTCAAAATCCGTCCACAAAAAATTGTCAATCCAAGCTCTAGGAATCCTTGTCTTAAATAGACAAATATAAATTCCTAAACTTGGTAATTACCTAAAACACATCCTAAACACAATCTAGGAAACTAATAAAGTCTTAAACATAAAATAGGAAACACAATATATTCCTAAATCTAGTTTCCTAACTTATTTTGTGCCCAAGAAAGGCAAATAACAAAATAGGAATTATTGCCAAGAATTAATTCCTCAACAATCTCCCCCTTTTGCCTTTCTGGACAAAACACTACGACGCAAACAAAAATGAAAATAAAATACTAACTCCTCCTACGTTAGAAAACTCCCCCTACACAAAACACCCAATGTTGTTAAAATTCAAACCAACATTACAAACCAACATTGTTCAAAAACTTAACAAAACAACCTCGAACCCTCTTCGAACGACAAGGGAATGTTGAAGTTCCTTCACCACTCTCTTTCCTCTTCCTCTTCTGCATTCGCATCATTCTCCTCAAAGCCTTATCGCGAGCGCGAATCCGCTTCCTCCGCTTTTCCTGAGCAAGGCTCGCCAAGGCTTCGGCAGCAACAACATCTTCAGCATCATCTTTATCAGCACCAGCGTCAACATTCTCAGCAACATCTTCTACATCTTCTCCCCCTATGTCCGCGTCATCTTCTCCTTCTCCCCCTTTTTGACCAGAAAGGGAAAGGGCATCCAAAATCGAGGCACGGAGCGCCTGTAGCTGAGTAATCTGCAAGTCAACAGAAGCCACATGCGCACGAAGGAGTTGCGCAGAAATATGGACCATGTTGGGATCAACCCTCCCAACATTACTATCAACATCAGCCTGGAAAGGAGCCTGCCAAGGCAAATCAATAACCCTAGCACCTGTAGTATGCTGGCCCCGGAAAGCAAACCAATCCGCCTCACCAGTGAGGACATCATCCGGAAGAAGGGCCAATCCTTGCTTCTCCAATAGGTTGAAAATCAAAGAGGGAAAACACAACGAGGCGGCAGACCTTGATGTGGCAAACTTAGTAACAATATCAAAAACATGTTGCCCGAAACTGAACTTAATACCCTTCCCAAGCCTGTACAAAAACTGGGCCTGAGGCCGAGTAACACACGTAGTGTTCTTGGAAGGGACCCAGTTGCAAATAGCCACCTTGTGCATAATAGAATAAAGAGAAGAAAGCCTAGTACTCGGCAACTGCTCAAACCAAGAATGCACCATACCACCAGAAATAAAAAGAAACAACTTCATCCATATCATCCACAGCAGAATCACCCCGATGCGGTTCAGTTCCAAATAATTCATCAATTAAATCAGGGGTGAAAGCAAACACTCTACCACGCACAAAGACTTTTCCATAGTTCACAGAGCTCATATCAACAATAGACGGCAGCAAATTTGCATAGAACTCAAGAACAATATTTCTGACAAATGGCACGGCAGTAGAAACTGTGGAATACATACCTTTAAACCGGAGGTAGGCAATCAAGTTGTGGCGCTCAAACAGTTCAACTGGAACCCTACGCTCAGCAATCATGTGGCGAGATTGATAAGTAGCAAACAACTCGGCAGCCTCAGCAGTTAAAAATTTCTCGGAAAACGGCACCATATCTTCAAGCTCAGGTGTCGGAGTATCAGTACCCGTGGAGGAATGATAGTGATCACAGGAAGCTGAAGAGGACTGCGTGGGAGTGTGAGATGGAATGGGAACAGAGACAGTGCGTGAGGATGAAACAGTCGGGAACTACGCGATGTTGGTAAAGAGGTACCAACAGGACTAGCAACATTGTCCTTCGCAGCAGCCTTCTTTTTCTTCCTATCCTTCTTGCAAGCAGTAAGGATATCTCTCAGTGCTATATCTGGGGAGGAATCATGGGAATGCTCAAACAAACCCGTATCAAACTCAGGTTGAGCATCATGAACTGGAGATGAGGGGGGATCATCGGCAGGCGGTTTGGCGGGTTGGTCACCTTCCCGGTGATAAAATCCAACACGGTGTAGGGAGGGGAGGAGTACTCAGCCGCAGAGGACTTAGGAGAGACCTTGACCTTTGGCTGACCTGAACTCTTATCGGCCTTACTCACAAGTTGTTTTCGGCGAGTAAACTTCTTCGTCGGCAGACTCGGGGCAGATGAGGGCGGCGGCTCGAACCCCTCAACCGGAGCAGCAGGAACAAAGTCTTCATCATCAGGGTCGGACATCACGGTGACATCCTCCTGGAGGTTCATGTGTTCGATAGGCACGTTGCGGCGTGGCCCTGCCTTGCTTTCCGGGATAGCGGGCGGCACAACGCCGGGCGGAATGTTGCACAAGCGCTTAGACCTCTTCAGAGTAGAATTCCCCACGCGTCCAAAAGTTTCAGCCACAAACGCCAAATCTGGGGGGTTATCAACGTCAATTTCGTTCCCGGGCTGTCCTGGGAACACTTGCGCCTCCGGCGTGGCATCAATCGGTGACGGAACTGGAATAACAGTGCGTGAAGCGTGCGCCGGCGAGGGTGGTGGCGATGTTGATAGTGGTGGGTTTGAACAACTACCACCACCGATTTCCTCGTGAATATCAAGACCACCAACTCATGGGTAGGGTGCCGGAACCTGTTCGCCGGAGCGACGAACGTCTTCTGGCAATTCAGGATTAGACGAGGACGGCGGCAGCGAGCTTGTCATCCTGCAATTTCTCAAAAGCACACAAGAATAACGAAGGATTTGGAGAGAGATTAGGAGTATAGAGTGTTCAATTTGCAAAAGGCTTTGGAATTGTGATCAAAAGGTAAAAAAAATTCAGGGTTTTATGCCCAAAAAGTGACCGTTGTAACAGGAGAGAGAAAGTGAAAATAAAAGGAAAAAATCCATAAAATACTACAACCGGCGGATTTTTGGTGTCAAAACACGATTTTTATTTCCATGTAAAACGCGCCACTCTCCTAAGATAAGGCTACGTGATCACATTACCATCCCATTATCTCATCCCATGATTTAACCCTTTTTAGATTGAAACAAAATTAAAATTGCACAACTTAATTCTACAAAATCGGCCGAAATACAAAGCTGAAATTATTGAACCATCAGCACAGTTGTACCTATCTTGTGAAATGCAAATCATCATTTACCAAATCTACCTCGTTATTACCTGTCCAGCCATCCGATTTTAACCCCACTGAAGCACTTAGTTTGCTCAATTCAAAACAAAATTAAGAGATTTCAAGCAAGACAAAAGGCACAAGAAACAAAACGCACAGCAAGAAGGCATCTTCACAAAGTATGAATGTCCTACGGGATGCCTAAAAATCATGACCTAAAAGATTATACAAAAACATGTTCAGATTTCAGTGACTTGATCCAATGTTGCTTTTTATTACTAACAACATTACGAACCAACATTGCCTTAGGTGAAGTCAATGGAAACTTACCCCTTAACCCAAGTTAATGACTACGTCAAGATCTCTCAAGAAGGTGATTTTTAAAGATTTGAGCATTTTGAGTCCAGATTTTCTTCATCCTTGAAGGGATTTAGATCTTTTAATCTTCAGCAATTGCTGTTAAACACTTCTTGTTTTTGAACCTGGGAGAAAGCCAGTTTCTGCGGGCAAGTCCCACAATCACCCAATTGAAGAGGTTGGTTCTTATTACCATCACTTTTATTGCAACACAGGACCTTATTGCACTTTCAATCAAACTCAATGCATTATGATTATGTATGAAAAGAAAGATAAAAAAGCATGCAAAAGTATACAGATGTTGTGACTGATGTTGATAAGAGGTGTCACAACATCACAAACCAACATTGGTTAGACAATGCAAATACCGAGATCTCTTCTCAAATGAGCGAAGGTCTCGAAATCTAATGCCTTCGTGAAGATGTCAGCTAGCTGATTATCAGTTCCAATATGTTCAAGCTAACAATCTTCCTCTCAACTAAGTCTCGAATAAAGTGGTACCTTATGTCAATGTGTTTAATTCGAGAATGCTGGACTGGGATTTTGGAGATGTCAATGGCACTAGAATTGACACACAACACCGTCAAGATACTACTGTGCAGACCCTAGTCTTCAATCATTTGGTTCATCCACAGTAATTGCGTGCACGCACTTCCAGCTGTAATGTACTCGGCTTCAGCTGTAGAAAGAGAAATACAATTTTGCTTTTTGCTGTACCAAGAAATTAGGTTATTACCCAGAAAAAAATATCCCCCATTAGTACTCTTCCTATCTACCACATCTCCAGCCCAATCCGAATCAGTGTACCCTATAAGTTCAGTACCAGTATCTTTTGTGTACCACACGCCTAGTTCAGTTGTACCAGCAATGTACCTTATAATTCTTTTAACAGCTTTCAAGTGTGACTCTTTTGGATTAGACTGATATCTAGCACATAAGCACACATTATACATAATATATGGTCTACTTGCTATCAAATACAACAAAATCCCTATCATACTTCTATACATGGTGTTATCAACTCCCTTACCAACATCTTCTCTAGACAGCTTCACAGTTTTGCCCAGCGGCGTTTTCTTGACAGTTTCACCCTCTAACCCAAACTTTTTGACTAAGTTCTTTGCATATTTAGTCTGGGAAAGAAAAATACCGTCATCAAGCTGTTTTATTTGTAAACCAAGAAAGTATGAGAGGTTACCTTCCATGCTCATTTCGAATGTATCGGACATCCGAGTAACAAACTTCTTGACCATCTCCTCGTTAGTGGATCCAAAAATAATATCATCCACGTAAATTTGGACGATTAAGATGTGCTTATTGGATTTAAAAAGGAATAAAGTTTTATCAACTTCCCCTCTTCTAAAGTTTAAATAAAGCAAATGTTGAGTTAGCCTTTAATACCAAGCTCTTGGAGCTTATTTTAAACCATAAAGAGCCTTTTTCAGTTTTAAAACAAAATTTGGTTTTTGAGGATCCACAAATTCTTTAGGCTCCTCAACATACACTTCTTCACTCAAGACTCCATTAAAAAAAGAACTCTTAATGTCCATTTGATGCAATGAAATCTTCATATAACAAGCAACAGAAAGCAAAAGCCTTACTGACTCAATGCGGGCAACAGGGGCAAATGTTTCATCAAAATCAATTCCTTCAATTTGCGTATACCCTTGTGCAACAAGCCGGGCTTTGTTCCTCACAATGTTTCCAGCCTCATCAGTCTTGTTCTTGAATATCCACTTGGTTCCCGTCACATGGGAATTTTCTGGTCGAGGCACCAAATCCCAAACATCGTTTTTGGCAAACTGGTCCAGCTCCTCTTGCATTGCCCGAATCCAGAACTCATCCTTGAGTGCTTCCTCCACTCTCTTGGTCTCTATTTTAGAAAGATACAAAGACTCACGGATCTTAGAACAATTAGTAGACAGACATACATACCTGACCATTTCCTTGAAATTAATCTCTCTCCGCCTTGTACTTCTTTTGTCTAAATCACCGATAATTTGGCCCATGGGGTGGTTTTTCTGGATTCTGGATGGAATTTCCTTTTGATGAAGATCAATGGGATCAGCTGGATCTTCTTCTTCTGAATCAGAATCAGAATATGCGACTTGGCTCGATGTTGGTCCTGAAGTTGGTATCACAGTATCAACATTGTTATCAACATCACTCGAATCTCTGAGTTCAGCACCTGCATCTTTGTTCTCAATACCTGCACCATCAATTGAAGTAGGAGTGACACTTTCTTGAGGATCTTGATCATAAACCAGATCATTATCCTCGGCAGACTTGACTCCACTCGTTAGGTCATCAAACTTGACATTTACTAACTCAAACATGCTTCGAGTTCTAAGGTTAAACAACCTATATGCATGACTATTTTGGGAATAACCCATGAAAATGCACTTAACACTTTTTGAGTCAAGTTTAGCTAGATGATTTCTATCGTTAAGTACATAGCAAATACATCCAAAAACATGAAAATAACTCAAGTTGGATTTCTTCCCAATCAATAATTCGTAGGGAGTTGCACATGAACCTGGTCTAAAATAAGCCCTATTTGTGATATGACATGCAGTGTTCATTGCTTCAGCCCAAAAACGTTTAGCTATCCCATTAGAAATGAGCATAGTTCTAGTCATCTCCGCTAGGGTTCTATCCTTACGTTCAGCAATGCCATTTTTTTGAGGGGTAATTGGAGAATAAAATGCATGACTAATACCCTCAGAAGTGCAGTACTTTGAAAAAGATGCGTTTTCAAATTCCTTTCCGTGATCAGTTCTAATCCTACCAATTTTCACATTAAATCTTACACATAGCTTCTTTGCAAGTTTTTTGAAAGCCTCAAAAGTTTCAGATTTTTCTTTTAGAAATTCTACCCAAGTAAACCTAGAAAAATCATCAACAATAACAAATACATACCTCTTACCACCAAGGCTCTCAACCTCAAGTGGTCCCATGAGATCCATGTGAAGCAATTCAAAGCAAGATGATGTAGTGAGACTTTGTTGGAATGGATGTGGCACCCTGACCTGTTTTCCTTTCAGGCATCCCTCGCACACCGGAATGATCTTGGTGTTGAGCTTAGGCAGTCCACTCACAGCTTCTTCCTTGGCCAACCTGTCCATCATCTTGTAGTTGACATGTCCAAGCTTTTGATGCCACAGCTCCGCATCACTCAATTGGGACAATCTGCAAAAAGCATCACTTTGAATTTGGTAGCAATTATCTGAGGTTCTTTTGCCCGTGAGAATGCACTGTCCATTCTCCTCATAGACTTCACACTTTTCACGGTTGAATTTGACGCTAAAACCTCCATCGCACAATTTACTTATGCTGATCAAATTTGCAGTAAGTCCTTCTACTAGCAGCGCATTTTCCAGTGTTACAATGCCAGCAACATGGAGAGTCCCTTGGCCAATGATTTGGCCATTTGCGCCTCCTCCATATTTCACTTTTCCACCTTTATATCTGATAATGTTGGAAAGAAATTCTTCTGAGCCTGTCATATGCTTCGAGCATCCACTATAAAAATACCAGGCTCCAGGAACATGAGACTTTAGGGAGGTATGGATCATATTACACTTGATGCTATTTTCCTTGACCCACACTTTTTTGAACCTGATGTTGGTATTGATGTTGGTAGCGCGGTTACCAACATGGGATTTATCAACCACACTGGTTCTCTTAAAGTGTCTTTTCTCTCCAATGATCTTCCAGCAAAAGGGCCTGATGTGCCCTGGTTCTCCACAAGAATGGCACACGTACTGTCTTCTTTTTTTGTGACGTTTGGAAGATTTCTGTTCTTGACTTGGAACATTCATTGGCTGACTCGGCTTGAAACCTATTCCATGCTTTGAGGACTCTGGGAAGCTAATCTCCAAGATTTCATCAAGCTTCGCCTTACCTTTATTCAGATTTGAAATGGTTCCTCGAACAGTGGTTAGTTCGTTCCTCATCTTTTACAGCTCAGCGTCCTTCTTAGTGAGAGACATTTCCAATCGGACAATAATGTCAAGCTGATCTTCCTTTTCTTTGGTTAGCTCCTCTACTTCTTTCTCGAGCTCTTTGGCCTTGAGTACCTGTTTACTCCAACTGACAAACAATTTCTGTTGGTCAACACTCAGCTGCTTGTATTCCTCATAATAATCAGTGGTCTAAGCATTCAGGCACACGATGTTGTCTGCAAGCAAACCAACATGGACATCGTCATCCCACACAACATGGGAGAATAAAGCTGGAATAGGATTAGTCGACTCAGAATCATTAAAATCCTCGGTGAAATCAGTAGCGACCATTCTTTTCTTTTTAAGAGTGTTGGGACACTCATTCTTGTAATGTCCCCAACCTTTGCATTCGTGGCATTGAATCTCGTTGAGTGGTTTTGTTGAACTGTACACATTGGTAATTGAAGTTGTGGACTGAGATAGAGGAAGAGCACGTCCAGTAAACTTTGGAGTAGATGTCTGTAGCCTGTTCCTTGAATTTGAGCTTCCAAGATTGTTCTTTTTCTTCAATAAATTGTTGAAGCGTTGAATCACAAAGGCCAGTTCATCTTCTCCGAGAGTAGTCGACTCCATCTTTTTAATAATCCCATAAAAATCGAACTCCTCGTCATCTTCATCACCAACTGCAATTGAATCGGAAGAAAAAGCAACATTCTTCTCTTTCGAGCTAGAGCTAAAGTGTTCCATCTCATATTGCTTGAGGTTTCCAACTAAGGTGTTGAAGTCGATGTTATCAACATCTTTAGATTCTTCTATGGCCAACACCTTCATGCTATATTTCTTCAAAATGGATCTCAGCAATTTTCTTACAAGACAGGAATTAGTTATGGCCTCACCAAGCTCTCTGCACTCTTCCGTTATTTCGGACAATCTTATGGAGTAGTCCATGATTGACTCTTTCTCATCCATTCTCATAGCCTCGAAAGTGGACATGAGCATTCTTAATCTGGATTTCTTCACGCTTGCAGTTCCTTCACACACCCTTTGGAGTGCGTTCCATGCATCTTTTGCTGACTCGCAATTCTTGATGATACGGTAATAGCTTGCATCTACATAGCCACACAAGGTGTTGATGCATTTGGAGTTCTAATTTGCAGCAGTTGCTTCATCAGCAGTCCAGTCTTCCTCCTTTTTGGGGATGGTATCGCCCTCGCCATCCGTGACGAGTGGCTTTTCCCATCCAATGAGGACAGTTTTCCACACACGCTCGTCAATGCTTTTCAAATGCCATCTCATTCTCTGTTTCCAGAGAGAATAATTCTCACCATTAAGGATTGGAGGCCTCGGGTTGCCTTGAGCGTCCATAGCACCTAAAAAATAAGGATCAATACTTAAAAGATTAAGTAACCCGCTCTAGATGCCATTTGTAAAATTAGAAGGTCTATGGTTTTAAGAATAATTCTCAGATTTACGATGTTGTTAGTCAATATTTAACAACATTGCTAAGCAACATCGACCAGAGTAAAATATATAAAATATGCAGCGGAATAAAATGATAAGAACACGATTGAACAAATTCAGTTCACAAGTAAATACTTGTGAACTTGGGTGTACAAACCCGAAAACTATATTACTTTCTTGTTTATGCTCAATACAAAGATATAAAGTAAAATATGAAAACTAAATATCAATAAACTTGATACTAAATACTTGTTGCCGGAATGGCAAGATCTTATTCGTTGGTCACGCAACTTCGAAGAGCTTGTTAATCTCGATCAATGGCTCCAAGTAGTTCTTCGTGTTCTTCTTTCTTGCTCGTCGTCTTGCGTCTTGCGTCTTTTGTTCTCTCAAAATCCGTCCACAAAAAACCGTCAATCCAAGCTCTAGGAGTCCTTGTCTTAAATAGACAAACATAAATTCCTAAACGTGGTAAATAACTAAAACACATCCTAAACACAATATTGGAAACTAATAAAGTCTTAAACATAAACTAGGAAACACAATATATTCCTAAATCTAGTTTCCTAACTTATTTTGTGCCCAAGAAAGACAAATAACAAAATAAGAATTATTGCCAAGAATTAATTCCTCAACATATAAATCATATCATATCATTTTAGGCACATGGGATGAATTTAACTCGGGTTTTACAAGAAAAATATCACCGAGCATGTACGTATTTACATGTGTTGTATAATTCGATTAACAGTATTCACGATACGAGCGATCGACTTGTTCCATTGGAAACATCAAGTAACGAATCGTCGTAATTTTTGTGAAGGTATCACGAGGTGTGTTTCATTATTTTAGAACCACGTGAATTAGTAATTGATCGGTAAATACTCTTTTTCTATTTTTTGTTTAAAACCCGAGGGGAATAATATCCCCTCAGAAAGTTTTTCCGAGGGGATTTTTCTTCCCTCAGTTTTTTTACTTAAAAGAATTGAAAAAATAGATAAAAAAAATATCATTGCGTAAAAATAAGCCATATCTTATCGATTTAGGCACGTGGTATTTTAAGCCAAATTTTACTATAAAATATCACCGAGCATGTACGTATTTACACGTGTCGTGTAATTCGATCAACAGTATCCACGATACGAGCGATTGACTTGCTTCATTAGAAAAGTCAAGTAACAAAGCGTTGTAATTTTTGAAGGTAATACGAGGTGTGTTTCGTTGGTTTGGAACGACTAGAATTAGTAATTGATCGTTAGATACACTTTTCTATTATTTTTTATTTTTTATTTTAAAAAACATGAGGGGATTTTTCTCCCCTCAGTTTTTTTAATTAAAAAACTTTTTAAAAATTTTAAAAAATATAATTGCGTAAAAATAAATCATATCATATCATTTTAGCATGTAGGATGATTTTAACCTGAGATTTACTAGAAAAATATCATTGAGCATGTAATTATGATTTAATTTGGGGTTTATTTAAAGTTATTGTTTAATCTAGGGGTTATTGTCTAATTAGGGGTTAATTTAGGGGTTATTGTATAATTAGGATTTAATTTGTAATTATAGTTTAATTTAGGGGTTATTGTATATGAGTGCATCCCTGGGGTAATGAAACGTGCTAGACGACTTCCAATAACTACTCTCGTCCGAGTCCCATTTGCCCGAAGTACAAATTTTTTTATAAATGCTCGGTCGATGCGACAAGAGTTGATAACATGCAATAATTTGGGCCTGATAAAATATATAGCATATTCAGGGCAAGAAAGCATGTCGAGATATCTTACCAAGTTATGGGATATAATTGGGTGGCACAGACAGCTGAAGTTCCACATGGGTCGATGGAGGAGTTCGTGCTCGAAACTCATGAGTGTCCTTGTCAAGTGCAGAATGCTCTTGTGGTAAATGGTTGAGTAGTGTTATTCCGTGATCTCATGCACTTAAAGCATGCGTTGATTTCAGAGTGAATCCTCGAGTTTACGTGAAAGGTTACTATAGCACTACTGCGTACCTACGTACATACTCTGTTAGGGCTTTTGAACCATTGCCCGACGTGGAGGAATGGAATGAAGAAAGTTTTGAATTGGTTCATGATCCAGACACTAGGAGTTCCTTCAACTGTTGGACGACTGAGGAGTAATAGGGTCCACAATAAAATGAACCAACCACAAATACGTGTAAAATAAAAATATCGTGCACAAGAGGTGGCCATCACATCACAAGGAGCGGATGTTGTAGTTCCAGGCATTGATGTTAGACAAGATTATAATTTTCCCATTAGTTTGATGTTGTAATTCGCTTTGTTTTTCGGCTGACATTAATGCACATTGCTTTGTGTATTAATAATTATGATTGTATGAACTCATTAAGTAATATTTATCTTTTGGAATAATGTTTGTTGTATTAATTAATTAATATATATCAATAGGAAATAATTTTTTTTGATTGCAAATAATTTGTTATCAATAAAGTACTTATATCGTGCAACTTTTAATCGTTTATATATATTTATCTTGGAGATGGCATCACCACATAATGATCCTCTGTTGACCCAGCAGCATTTACATCGATCAAACAACGTTACATGTGGTCAATAGATTTATTACGGATTTGAGCTCGGTCCTAAATTTCCTTTGTTAGACCGGAGTCCATATAGCCATGCTCGATCTTCAGACCATGTACGTTACAGTTGAAGATGTCACATTGTTTGTACAATCGTATGGTGCTAGGTATAACATGTTACTGCAATACTCGATACGCATTTCTTAATAATAATTCCATTTTAATAACTTTACTTGAATGTTTATGTAGATGGATTGCACGGCACAATCATACGCGGAAAGCTTGAAATACGTTAAGAGTATTTTGAGAGCCACTTGATCGGCTGCACGAGTTAGAGGTAGAGTACTAAATAAACTTTACTTATTTTATACAACAAAATTTGATGATGAATATTGAAATGTACATTTGACATGGGAACCCTATTTTATGAGGATTATCATGTTGATCCATTTCCACGAGACCAGAGAATATTAGGACAAAGTGGTGTATGATATCCCTTAAACTCATGGCCGGGTATTGCGTTTCTTTTCAAATAATGAGCACCCATATTGTATCATGTTGGATTTCAATAACTTTTTTAATAAGTTTGTGACGTTAATGGTGTATTTGTATTTTTTTTATTACCTACAATATTAAACGCTTATGTATGAGGATTAAATCGGTTCCTATTTTATCCGTCACATGAAATAAATTGATAATTTAACACGAAATTAATATTACATTACAATCGAATCTCGATAAAGTGAGGATAATTGAGTGGGTAAAAGTAAGTTCAAGTGGGTGAAAGTAAATTCAAGTAAATTTAAGTGATGATTTTACTCTTACGCATGTGATACCTACTAAAAAAATAAAAAATAAAAAAGGATAAAGAAAAGAAAATTTGCATTTATTTACTTTTCCACACTCATTGATACTGTTCATATTTATTTACGAACAACCAGAATTAAGTACAGAGGATAAAGAAAAGGGGGTCCGACTAAACTGACTCTTACGTATGTGAAATCTAATAACAACATGACAACACACTACTATATCTGCAACATTGATGTCCATTACATTTTTATTGTCATAGTGCTTGACAAGACCGAGCAATACATTTAATCAGTTTTTAACTTTACATGGAAATAAATCAAATTGATTTATATGATATGACAACACTCAAAGCTACTTTTCAGTGAATCGTTTAAAAGTTTTCAATGTATAGTCTTTGAACAGTCAAAGTTAGTATTCAGAGTTGCTTTTCAAATGTCCAATATGGTTACATATATGTATTCACTTTTTTTTACTTCGTATTTACTACACATATATCTTCAAAAATTATATACCTATAAAAGGGAGTGTTGGAACCTATTTTCCTAACCACATCTCACTTACGCAGTATTTTTCAATCACCATAGTCTAAACCAAAAGTTAAAAAAGAAATTGAGTTTTCATCAGCCTAACAATGTACCAAGTTTTGATTTTGTAGACGATTTCTTTTTATACGATAAAAATTTAACCGAGATGATATCCATATAGATACCGTACTTGTTGACGAGCTTCGTGGGAGAAAGATCAAGAAACTCTACGAACCAAAAAGAAATTACGCAACAATATCACATTGATTTTGTTGGACAAAATTAATGTCAAGTTCAGGAAAGACTTCACCATGGATGACATAACCACTCGAGTTAGACTTCTTGAAAAATGATACAAATATTTTTATATGATGTTGAGCAACAAACACGCTACTTGGGATCACGAGACCAACAAAGTGCAAGCACCAAAATGATTTGTACATTTTTGGAATGACGTGTAGGCGATGCTGAGTTTACTTCTACATATCTAAGAAATGGAGAACATTTTTTCGATTTGATGGTTTAGGTATTCAATAAAAAAAATTTAATTGCATTTGTCAATACCACAACCTCATTGGAAATCTACCATTATGATTGTGATCACATATAAAATACCAAATTGTTGTAATTACTATTTTAATCTTATTGTATTTGAATTTTAAAATAAAATTTATTTGTTCTAATTTTAAGAAACTATTATGATATACACTTATATTAAAAATGTGTTTATTTATTTTCTCTAATGAAACATAAGCGATACTTAATTTTTTTAAAATTCATGAATTTTTAAATAAAAAACATCAAATTATAAAAAGAAAATTTTCTCCGAATTATAGGGCATGCGTCCCCTCCCCCCCCCTTTTTTTTTTTTTTAAAATAGCCGGGACGCTGGTGGCAACAGCGTCTCGCCCCCAAAGTATTTTTTTAATAAATTGACCCGAGACGCTATTGCCACCAGAATGAGATTTTTTTTAACAGTGTGACACTAGGACGCTGTTTCCACCAGCGTCCCGACCATCCTTTTTTTTTTATTTTGGCTCCAAAATTACCAAATCAAATTGGAATAGTCCGGAACGAGGTTGCCAAACGCGTACCTCTTTCAAAAAGTTTTTTTCTTATTAGCAGTACGCTGTTATGAAAAGCGACCTGATGTACTTTTTTAATTTTTATTATAGTTGTATCATTTTCATAATTTATAAATATATTTATATTATTTATTTAATTTGCCTTGATTGATAAATACTATTTTATTTTTATTTTCATTTAAAAAAATAGAGGGGAATAAAAATTCCTTCGGAAAAAACCCGGGGAAATAGTTCCACTCGGGTTTTTCCGAGGGGGTTTTTCACACATCAGTTTTTTAATTAGAAAAGTAAAAATAGAAAAAACATATAATTGCGTAAAGATAAACTATATCATGTCAGCTTAGGCATGTGGGGTGATTTTAACCCTAATTTTACTAGAAAAATATTATCGAACATGTACGTATTTATACGTGTCATGTAATTTAATCAATAATATCCACGATATGAGCGATCAAATTGTTCCATTGGAAACGTCAAATAAGTAAGCGTTGTAATTTTTGTGAAGGAACCACGAGGTGTATTTTGTTCTTTTAGAACCACGAAGATTAGTAATTGATCGGTAATATGATATTTTTGTTTTTTGTTTTCTATTTGCTGTTTTATTTATTAAAAAAAAAAAAGAGGGGAATAAAATCCACTAATTTTTTATAATTAATAAAAATATAAAAAAAATATAAATACGTTAAAAAAAACAATATATTATCATTTTAGGGTTTTACTAAAAAAATATCATCGAACTTTTACGTATTTACAAGTATTGTGTGATTCGATCAATAGTATCTACGATACAAGCAATCGACTTGTTCCATTGGGAACTTCAGTAACAAAGCGCTTTACTTTTTGTGAAGGTACCACAAGGTGTGTTTCGTTCTTTTTGAACCATGAAAATTAGTAATTGATCGGTAAATACGCTGTTTCTTTTTCTTTTCTATATTCTTATTTAAGAAATCGAGGTGAATAAGATCCCCTCAAAATGTTTTTCCGAGGGGATTTTTTAACCCGCATTTTTTAGTTCAAAAGACTTTAAAAACAGAAATTAAATAATTGCGTAAAAATAAACCATATCATATCATTTTAGGCACGTGGGATGATTTTAACCTGAGTTTTACTAGAAAATATCACTGAGCATGTACGTATTTTTACATGTTATATAATTCAATCCACAACATCCACGATACGAGCGATAAACTCTTTCCATTGGAACCGTCAAGTAACGAAGCGTCATAACTTTTGTGAAGGTACCACGAGGTGTGTTTTGTTATTTTAGAACCACGAGAATTAGTAATTGATGGGTAATACAAGTTTTCTATTTTTCTTATTTGCTTTTTTATTTAAAAAAATAAGAGAAATAAAATCCTCTCAATTTTTTTAATTAATAAAAATATATAATTGTGCATGAAAACCATATCATATCATATTAGGCACGTGGGATGATTTTAACCCGTGTTTTACTAAACAAATATCTCCAAACTTTTACGTATTTACAAGTATCTTGTAATTCGATCAATAGTATTTATGATACGTTTAACGCCCCAAATAAATTACTACCTTAATAGTAATATAAAAAAAATAAAAATAATAAACAAACTCTCACCTTCGGTTCGTTAAAACTTGTTTTATTAGTAGACTCAATACAACTAAACTTTATACAAATAAAAACCAAACTGATAAGAGGTAACCCTAGCCATCGAGTCACTCTTCACCGAAAGGATCAAGATCAGGGTCACTGTCATAACGTCGACATTTGGATCATTTTGTTTCAAAACAGAAGAGAGCGTGATCTAAAAGAGCTCAGTGAGGGAAAGCAAATGAAAATGAAACTCTAGTCGTTAACAAACACATAACTTGAATCAAATTATGACTTTCGTATTTTAATCAAAATTAAAGTATTTTAGAAAGACTAAACAATAGATCTTTTCAAAATTTAACCAATTATCGCATTTAAAATACACAAGTGATACTAACTTATTTTCAAAAACCAATGGAAACAGTTAACAGTTGAACAGACAAGGAAATCTGTCTCGTTCTAAAACAGTCAGTCCGATTAGTGAGTGTCCAGGTACGAAACTCTAGAGGTAACTCCCATGCGTAGCACTTAGCTCTCGAAGGACTGTAGAGGTGGCTCCCACGCATAACATTTAGCTTCTGAGCCAGATTAACTCACATAAACGTAGAATCGATGTCGATCAAACATGAACCCATACGTTTCCACTCACCATGAAAGATGACACTCCAATAGTCCAAACTCAGTCGCCTTATCTCTCCCAGTAGGCTCAACGTCCTTTAACTATGGGGTTCGATCCCAGGGTACGCCATATTCTGGAATATACCCAATCTACGACCCAAATCCTGCCATCGTCTCCGACCCGACCAGGAAAAATGGGAATAGGTACCATGAGTAGTCAAGCAAGAACCACAACCAACCTGCTCGATTGATTGCCCAAACTACTCGTGCCTGACATACGGTAACAGTGACAAACAGTAACAGTTGACAAACAATCGATAACAGACAGTCGATAACAATAATCGAGTTCAGATGATATCAATACCTTTGATATTAAATCATATAATTGAAATTATTATTAAGCACAAGCACAAGGACAATGCACACTTGCTTATTTTCCCTCAAAATACTATTTTTCAAAAGGCTTATATAAGCAGAAAAAATATGTTCAAGCAACAAGTGCTTCATAATTTGGAAAATCTCAAACTTTTAAGTTAAAAATATTTTACTCATAGATAAGCACCAACAACGCATTATAATCTGAGAATATTCAAAATACTCAGTTAAGAAGCTTTTACTCACCTTCTTTGAAATTCTTTCGAAAATTAAGCATATGTTATAGCGGCTTTACGAGGTTTCCGATCATTACATGAAAGACCTAGACACTTCCGAATAAAAGCCTATGTTTAGCCCTAAAATATAATATACTTATAAAATTATAAATATAACATATATGAAAGTAACATCTAAGGTCCTAAGACACTTGAAAACGAAACTAATAATCTACATCGCATGATATGATAATAAGAACGTTCGAGCCTCAATTCTTGAAATCTTGAGTTTTGTAATCTTGGATATGTCTTACATAGGAGGATGTTATAACAAATCTATGATTCAGATTTGAAATAATTTGAAAGTCGTTTGACCTATTTCGGCTAAGAAATAAGAAAGTTGTACGGTTTTTAAAATATTGATAAAGTAATTGGGGTAAAAATATTGTTTAAAGAACATTTAAAAGTTTTTGGGGTCAATTTGAAGTTTTCAAGACTCTAATTTGGGGTCAATTTGCAGTAAACCAACACATTATTTCAGGGGACTAAATATAGGGGTCAAATTGAAGTTTTCAAAATTCAATTGGGTCCAAAACTCTATCTAATTCTCAAAAGCTTATCCCTCAAATTTTTACCCATTTCATTTTAGCCACAAGACTTTCTGAAAAAGTCCTGCCATGCCCATTTCCTCCCCTCATCGGCCCAACCCCTCTCCGGCGACCACCACGCCATCATCCACTACAACAACAAGCTGCGACAACACAGATACACACACACGATCACACATAAATATACTTACATATATGCACAACTATATTCATACTAAAATCCACAACGGTGCCTCGCTAGCCTTCAGATTTCCCAACGCGGTGGTTCAGGCGATGAAAAGAGAAAGAGACCGAAAGACGCTGAAATTAATTGAAATTGATCAATATTTTGAGCTCAAAATCATAATTGAAAATAACTCTAAACGTAAAATTATTTGAGGGCTTCTGAAGCTCGTGAAAAGACGAACAAATCGATATAGAAAACAACAATTTTGGATCTTCGATTCAACGGAAAATAGTTGTCGAAGTTCGACGGCGCCGGTTCGAATCATGGCCAGCGCACAGGAAGTTCGTCAGTATTTTTCTTATGATCTAGATCTCTGATTGTCGATCCGAAGGTGGAGTTGATAACCTTTGAAACTGTCTATATACGGTATGAATTTCATAATGATCCGTTGGTTGGATTTTCATCACGATTCTGACAAAGTTTACAGCCAAAGGTGGTGGTCGTTGTGTTCTATCCATAAGGTGGTGGTGGTCCATCAATTTGCAACAATTAATAAAAGTGATGAGGTGGTTTGGAATGGGCTTGTCTTTGGGTTTATTTTATGGCTCAAATTTTGTTTGAAGAATCTTGGCCCAAATTTAACACATTGATTCAAACTAAAAATATATAATGTGTATCTGATTTCCCTTCAAAATAAAATGAATAGGAATAAAAATTTCATAATATCCAAAATACATTCCAACAAAATATTATTGTAATAAAATATTTCGATTGAAATGAAATAAAAATAGTGATATAAAGAAAATCAAATTTATTTAAATAAATTATAAGGGTAAATAGACAGGGCTTCACATTCTCCCCTCCTTTAAAGAGTTTGGCCCCCAAACTCCCATCAATACAAGAAATCACATGTTTTGTGATGATTTTTTTCCACGCATAAAATTTTGTCATAATATGATTATCTATAGTGACGAATGTTAATTTTTTCACTTAAAATACATTTTGACGAAAATAATTATTTTTGTCATTATCGATCTATTTTTTCGTCACTAATTCGTATATTTGATGACGATTAAATGAGATTTGTCACAATAATGGAATGACGAAAAAAATGGGTAGGAAAGAACCTTTCAGCGATAAATTAGTAAAAAATGGTGAAGACATTTGGTGTCACAATAAGTTGATATTCCTAACAAACACTATATTTTGTAATTATTTTTTCCATGATAAATGGTGACGAGATCTAGTGTCACGATAAGTTTCTTTTCATGACAACACAATATTTTGTCACTGTTTCAAGAAAAATAGTGACAACATTATTTTGACACTAAAGTCTTATTTAGTCATGACAAATATAATTTTTTCATTCACATTAAGATTTAGGATGTGACTTTTTCAATAACAACATGATAATAATTGGTGATGACATTTGGTATCACTATATTTTTTTTATATAAATATTATTCAACTTATTACTTATCATTACATACTTGTTTTTCTATGTTTTGTTTAACTAAATCTATAGTTTTTAACGACTATATTATTATTATATAATATTTCTTAAGTTTCTTATTTTTAAAATTAATTAAATAAGTTTATAAATTTAAATAATAGATTATTATTTTTTCTTCTGATTCATGTTTTAAAACTTATTTATCGTATTATAAAATTTTATATATTTATCTACAAAAGTTCTAAATTAATCTTCACCCAAAATCTCTTTTGTGAACATCTCTTTTTGAGAAAACCTTTTTTTGTGTGTGAAATATCTATTTAGAAGTTAATCACACTTTATTAAATTCTTATCTAATTTATTTTGATATTTATTTTATAATATTTCAATTATATTTTATTATTTTTGAAATAATCAAGTAATTATTTATGATCAAATTTTTATTTAACTTGCATTATATTTTTAACGACTTATATTATTATTCAAGAATATATTTTTAAGTTTTTTATTTTACAAAATTATCTTTTATATATATAAATTTAAAATACTTTTTGACATATATATATATATATATATATATATATATATATATATATATATATATATATATATATATATATATATGTGTTGTGTGTGTGTGTGTGTGTGTGTAATTTGTGTGTGTGTGGTGTGTGTGTGTGTTTCACCCTGAAAATAACGGAACCACGAACGCCTGCTTCTTCCTTGAATATCCTGACTTGCTCCACCAAAAACACGTTTGAAAAGGACCACCGTGGGATTTCCGATGGAAACCTCTTCGCTGCTTAAGTCAGTAAAGCAGTTTTTCTAATCGGAATATTTCAACTTAGAATGCTCAGAATGTCATATCTTTCTTAGCCTTGGGGCTGAGATATTTATAACTTTCGCTTAGTGGGGCCTTTCCGACATCCCGGAAACAGAATTCATGAGTCTTGGGCCGTTTACTTATGACGACCCAAGTAGGAAGCTTCCTCGTGGAAAATCAATCGGACCTGACCTGGAAGTTTCTTCCCAGAGAACAGATCAGCCCTGTCGCCCTTCTCCGAGTTCTCAACGTGATCTTCTAAAACCGCGCTCAAGGCTTTAGATCAGGTCAGTATAGTTCCCATAGGGCTAAGGGCTCATTTATTTCCCTTTTCTCTTAGGGCATCAGTTCAGGTCATCCCAACTAGACCCTAGTTTTGTGCCATGCCACCAGATTAGGTCGTACCAACTAGTCCCCCACCCCAAATAGTTGGTATGAGTTGTAACGCCTCGGATTCCTCACTTGACGGTTAGCATTATTAACATGTCCTTTCAAGTATCGTGTTCTGACAGGCATTGAATAGGAAAATCCCGTCAAAACCACTTTCCCAGATCATGTTGCGTCCTCTTGGGATGACCCGCCAACGCCTCGTATTCTATCCCAGCATTTGAAAGTCTCCCACGCGTCTTGTCAAGTACTGTATCCTAACACGCATTAAATGCACAAATCCAGCCAAATCCTCTTTTTTTACTAAAATTCGTTTTTCCAAGTATATCACTTCCCCTTTTCATTAACTTGATTCACTTCTATCCCTCTGCACTTGCTTGTTTTCTCCTGAACTTCTTGCTCCTTTTTTCCTCCGATCAAGGTCTTCTTCTCCTTAGAACCAGGTACTCTCTCACTCTCTTGTAAATTTTAATTATGTCTGCCTCTATCTCTTTTACCCTTTCATCTTCTGGGGATTCATCATCTTCCCTTAATTTATCTTCCTCGGCAACGCCATCGGTGCACCGCCCCCGGTGGGCAACATCATGGTCTTCCTGGTAACGACCAGGATAATATAGTCTCCATCGTTAGCAATCAGACCCTTTGAGAAATACGTTCCAAGTTTCCCATCTCCAATGACTTCTCTTTCACCAACCCAGATTCCGGTGACAGAGCCTCGCGACCTCCCCCAGGTCATCTAACCTTCTTTATCGATCAATTCCAGGCGGGATTAAGCCTCCCGCCCATCCTTTCATTCCGGCAGTGTCGTAGATGTACCGGATTTTGGTACATCAATTCATGCCCAACGTCTTTAGGGTCATGGTAGGGTTCCACCTGGCAGCCCAATTTTCTGGGCTTATCCCCACGGCCCAATTGTTTTACTCCTTATTCCGGGCTAAAAGCTCCTCCTCTAGTTTTTTCTATCTGTCCGCCCGAGCTGATATCCATTTTCTGGTCAGGAACCCCTCCTCCAACAAGGCCTGGAGGAAGAATTTCTTTTTGATTCAGTGCTCAGGTGA
>BMAC01000264.1:430574-452224 GCA_014905375.1 Phtheirospermum japonicum | reverse complement strand
TCACCTGAGCACTGAATCAAAAAGAAATTCTTCCTCCAGGCCTTGTTGGAGGAGGGGTTCCTGACCAGAAAATGGATATCAGCTCGGGCGGACAGATAGAAAAAACTAGAGGAGGAGCTTTTAGCCCGGAATAAGGAGTAAAACAATTGGGCCGTGGGGATAAGCCCAGAAAATTGGGCTGCCAGGTGGAACCCTACCATGACCCTAAAGACGTTGGGCATGAATTGATGTACCAAAATCCGGTACATCTACGACACTGCCGGAATGAAAGGATGGGCGGGAGGCTTAATCCCGCCTGGAATTGATCGATAAAGAAGGTTAGATGACCTGGGGGAGGTCGCGAGGCTCTGTCACCGGAATCTGGGTTGGTGAAAGAGAAGTCATTGGAGATGGGAAACTTGGAACGTATTTCTCAAAGGGTCTGATTGCTAACGATGGAGACTATATTATCCTGGTCGTTACCAGGAAGACCATGATGTTGCCCACCGGGGGCGGTGCACCGATGGCGTTGCCGAGGAAGATAAATTAAGGGAAGATGATGAATCCCCAGAAGATGAAAGGGTAAAAGAGATAGAGGCAGACATAATTAAAATTTACAAGAGAGTGAGAGAGTACCTGGTTCTAAGGAGAAGAAGACCTTGATCGGAGGAAAAAAGGAGCAAGAAGTTCAGGAGAAAACAAGCAAGTGCAGAGGGATAGAAGTGAATCAAGTTAATGAAAAGGGGAAGTGATATACTTGGAAAAACGAATTTTAGTAAAAAAAGAGGATTTGGCTGGATTTGTGCATTTAATGCGTGTTAGGATACAGTACTTGACAAGACGCGTGGGAGACTTTCAAATGCTGGGATAGAATACGAGGCGTTGGCGGGTCATCCCAAGAGGACGCAACATGATCTGGGAAAGTGGTTTTGACGGGATTTTCCTATTCAATGCCTGTCAGAACACGATACTTGAAAGGACATGTTAATAATGCTAACCGTCAAGTGAGGAATCCGAGGCGTTACAACTCATACCAACTATTTGGGGTGGGGGACTAGTTGGTACGACCTAATCTGGTGGCATGGCACAAAACTAGGGTCTAGTTGGGATGACCTGAACTGATGCCCTAAGAGAAAAGGGAAATAAATGAGCCCTTAGCCCTATGGGAACTATACTGACCTGATCTAAAGCCTTGAGCGCGGTTTTAGAAGATCACGTTGAGAACTCGGAGAAGGGCGACAGGGCTGATCTGTTCTCTGGGAAGAAACTTCCAGGTCAGGTCCGATTGATTTTCCACGAGGAAGCTTCCTACTTGGGTCGTCATAAGTAAACGGCCCAAGACTCATGAATTCTGTTTCCGGGATGTCGGAAAGGCCCCACTAAGCGAAAGTTATAAATATCTCAGCCCCAAGGCTAAGAAAGATATGACATTCTGAGCATTCTAAGTTGAAATATTCCGATTAGAAAAACTGCTTTACTGACTTAAGCAGCGAAGAGGTTTCCATCGGAAATCCCACGGTGGTCCTTTTCAAACGTGTTTTTGGTGGAGCAAGTCAGGATATTCAAGGAAGAAGCAGGCGTTCGTGGTTCCGTTATTTTCAGGGTGAAACACACACACACACCACACACACACAAATTACACACACACACACACACACACACACTCACCTGAGCACTGAATCAAAAAGAAATTCTTCCTCCAGGCCTTGTTGGAGGAGGGGTTCCTGACCAGAAAATGGATATCAGCTCGGGCGGACAGATAGAAAAAACTAGAGGAGGAGCTTTTAGCCCGGAATAAGGAGTAAAACAATTGGGCCGTGGGGATAAGCCCAGAAAATTGGGCTGCCAGGTGGAACCCTACCATGACCCTAAAGACGTTGGGCATGAATTGATGTACCAAAATCCGGTACATCTACGACACTGCCGGAATGAAAGGATGGGCGGGAGGCTTAATCCCGCCTGGAATTGATCGATAAAGAAGGTTAGATGACCTGGGGGAGGTCGCGAGGCTCTGTCACCGGAATCTGGGTTGGTGAAAGAGAAGTCATTGGAGATGGGAAACTTGGAACGTATTTCTCAAAGGGTCTGATTGCTAACGATGGAGACTATATTATCCTGGTCGTTACCAGGAAGACCATGATGTTGCCCACCGGGGGCGGTGCACCGATGGCGTTGCCGAGGAAGATAAATTAAGGGAAGATGATGAATCCCCAGAAGATGAAAGGGTAAAAGAGATAGAGGCAGACATAATTAAAATTTACAAGAGAGTGAGAGAGTACCTGGTTCTAAGGAGAAGAAGACCTTGATCGGAGGAAAAAAGGAGCAAGAAGTTCAGGAGAAAACAAGCAAGTGCAGAGGGATAGAAGTGAATCAAGTTAATGAAAAGGGGAAGTGATATACTTGGAAAAACGAATTTTAGTAAAAAAAGAGGATTTGGCTGGATTTGTGCATTTAATGCGTGTTAGGATACAGTACTTGACAAGACGCGTGGGAGACTTTCAAATGCTGGGATAGAATACGAGGCGTTGGCGGGTCATCCCAAGAGGACGCAACATGATCTGGGAAAGTGGTTTTGACGGGATTTTCCTATTCAATGCCTGTCAGAACACGATACTTGAAAGGACATGTTAATAATGCTAACCGTCAAGTGAGGAATCCGAGGCGTTACAACTCATACCAACTATTTGGGGTGGGGGACTAGTTGGTACGACCTAATCTGGTGGCATGGCACAAAACTAGGGTCTAGTTGGGATGACCTGAACTGATGCCCTAAGAGAAAAGGGAAATAAATGAGCCCTTAGCCCTATGGGAACTATACTGACCTGATCTAAAGCCTTGAGCGCGGTTTTAGAAGATCACGTTGAGAACTCGGAGAAGGGCGACAGGGCTGATCTGTTCTCTGGGAAGAAACTTCCAGGTCAGGTCCGATTGATTTTCCACGAGGAAGCTTCCTACTTGGGTCGTCATAAGTAAACGGCCCAAGACTCATGAATTCTGTTTCCGGGATGTCGGAAAGGCCCCACTAAGCGAAAGTTATAAATATCTCAGCCCCAAGGCTAAGAAAGATATGACATTCTGAGCATTCTAAGTTGAAATATTCCGATTAGAAAAACTGCTTTACTGACTTAAGCAGCGAAGAGGTTTCCATCGGAAATCCCACGGTGGTCCTTTTCAAACGTGTTTTTGGTGGAGCAAGTCAGGATATTCAAGGAAGAAGCAGGCGTTCGTGGTTCCGTTATTTTCAGGGTGAAACACACACACACACCACACACACACAAATTACACACACACACACACACACACACACTCACCTGAGCACTGAATCAAAAAGAAATTCTTCCTCCAGGCCTTGTTGGAGGAGGGGTTCCTGACCAGAAAATGGATATCAGCTCGGGCGGACAGATAGAAAAAACTAGAGGAGGAGCTTTTAGCCCGGAATAAGGAGTAAAACAATTGGGCCGTGGGGATAAGCCCAGAAAATTGGGCTGCCAGGTGGAACCCTACCATGACCCTAAAGACGTTGGGCATGAATTGATGTACCAAAATCCGGTACATCTACGACACTGCCGGAATGAAAGGATGGGCGGGAGGCTTAATCCCGCCTGGAATTGATCGATAAAGAAGGTTAGATGACCTGGGGGAGGTCGCGAGGCTCTGTCACCGGAATCTGGGTTGGTGAAAGAGAAGTCATTGGAGATGGGAAACTTGGAACGTATTTCTCAAAGGGTCTGATTGCTAACGATGGAGACTATATTATCCTGGTCGTTACCAGGAAGACCATGATGTTGCCCACCGGGGGCGGTGCACCGATGGCGTTGCCGAGGAAGATAAATTAAGGGAAGATGATGAATCCCCAGAAGATGAAAGGGTAAAAGAGATAGAGGCAGACATAATTAAAATTTACAAGAGAGTGAGAGAGTACCTGGTTCTAAGGAGAAGAAGACCTTGATCGGAGGAAAAAAGGAGCAAGAAGTTCAGGAGAAAACAAGCAAGTGCAGAGGGATAGAAGTGAATCAAGTTAATGAAAAGGGGAAGTGATATACTTGGAAAAACGAATTTTAGTAAAAAAAGAGGATTTGGCTGGATTTGTGCATTTAATGCGTGTTAGGATACAGTACTTGACAAGACGCGTGGGAGACTTTCAAATGCTGGGATAGAATACGAGGCGTTGGCGGGTCATCCCAAGAGGACGCAACATGATCTGGGAAAGTGGTTTTGACGGGATTTTCCTATTCAATGCCTGTCAGAACACGATACTTGAAAGGACATGTTAATAATGCTAACCGTCAAGTGAGGAATCCGAGGCGTTACAACTCATACCAACTATTTGGGGTGGGGGACTAGTTGGTACGACCTAATCTGGTGGCATGGCACAAAACTAGGGTCTAGTTGGGATGACCTGAACTGATGCCCTAAGAGAAAAGGGAATAAATGAGCCCTTAGCCCTATGGGAACTATACTGACCTGATCTAAAGCCTTGAGCGCGGTTTTAGAAGATCACGTTGAGAACTCGGAGAAGGGCGACAGGGCTGATCTGTTCTCTGGGAAGAAACTTCCAGGTCAGGTCCGATTGATTTTCCACGAGGAAGCTTCCTACTTGGGTCGTCATAAGTAAACGGCCCAAGACTCATGAATTCTGTTTCCGGGATGTCGGAAAGGCCCCACTAAGCGAAAGTTATAAATATCTCAGCCCCAAGGCTAAGAAAGATATGACATTCTGAGCATTCTAAGTTGAAATATTCCGATTAGAAAAACTGCTTTACTGACTTAAGCAGCGAAGAGGTTTCCATCGGAAATCCCACGGTGGTCCTTTTCAAACGTGTTTTTGGTGGAGCAAGTCAGGATATTCAAGGAAGAAGCAGGCGTTCGTGGTTCCGTTATTTTCAGGGTGAAACACACACACACACCACACACACACAAATTACACACACACACACACACACACAACACTCACCTGAGCACTGAATCAAAAAGAAATTCTTCCTCCAGGCCTTGTTGGAGGAGGGGTTCCTGACCAGAAAATGGATATCAGCTCGGGCGGACAGATAGAAAAAACTAGAGGAGGAGCTTTTAGCCCGGAATAAGGAGTAAAACAATTGGGCCGTGGGGATAAGCCCAGAAAATTGGGCTGCCAGGTGGAACCCTACCATGACCCTAAAGACGTTGGGCATGAATTGATGTACCAAAATCCGGTACATCTACGACACTGCCGGAATGAAAGGATGGGCGGGAGGCTTAATCCCGCCTGGAATTGATCGATAAAGAAGGTTAGATGACCTGGGGGAGGTCGCGAGGCTCTGTCACCGGAATCTGGGTTGGTGAAAGAGAAGTCATTGGAGATGGGAAACTTGGAACGTATTTCTCAAAGGGTCTGATTGCTAACGATGGAGACTATATTATCCTGGTCGTTACCAGGAAGACCATGATGTTGCCCACCGGGGGCGGTGCACCGATGGCGTTGCCGAGGAAGATAAATTAAGGGAAGATGATGAATCCCCAGAAGATGAAAGGGTAAAAGAGATAGAGGCAGACATAATTAAAATTTACAAGAGAGTGAGAGAGTACCTGGTTCTAAGGAGAAGAAGACCTTGATCGGAGGAAAAAAGGAGCAAGAAGTTCAGGAGAAAACAAGCAAGTGCAGAGGGATAGAAGTGAATCAAGTTAATGAAAAGGGGAAGTGATATACTTGGAAAAACGAATTTTAGTAAAAAAGAGGATTTGGCTGGATTTGTGCATTTAATGCGTGTTAGGATACAGTACTTGACAAGACGCGTGGGAGACTTTCAAATGCTGGGATAGAATACGAGGCGTTGGCGGGTCATCCCAAGAGGACGCAACATGATCTGGGAAAGTGGTTTTGACGGGATTTTCCTATTCAATGCCTGTCAGAACACGATACTTGAAAGGACATGTTAATAATGCTAACCGTCAAGTGAGGAATCCGAGGCGTTACAACTCATACCAACTATTTGGGGTGGGGGACTAGTTGGTACGACCTAATCTGGTGGCATGGCACAAAACTAGGGTCTAGTTGGGATGACCTGAACTGATGCCCTAAGAGAAAAGGGAATAAATGAGCCCTTAGCCCTATGGGAACTATACTGACCTGATCTAAAGCCTTGAGCGCGGTTTTAGAAGATCACGTTGAGAACTCGGAGAAGGGCGACAGGGCTGATCTGTTCTCTGGGAAGAAACTTCCAGGTCAGGTCCGATTGATTTTCCACGAGGAAGCTTCCTACTTGGGTCGTCATAAGTAAACGGCCCAAGACTCATGAATTCTGTTTCCGGGATGTCGGAAAGGCCCCACTAAGCGAAAGTTATAAATATCTCAGCCCCAAGGCTAAGAAAGATATGACATTCTGAGCATTCTAAGTTGAAATATTCCGATTAGAAAAACTGCTTTACTGACTTAAGCAGCGAAGAGGTTTCCATCGGAAATCCCACGGTGGTCCTTTTCAAACGTGTTTTTGGTGGAGCAAGTCAGGATATTCAAGGAAGAAGCAGGCGTTCGTGGTTCCGTTATTTTCAGGGTGAAACACACACACACACCACACACACACAAATTACACACACACACACACACACACACACCTCTTCTTCATTTTTTTAGTCAAGATGATAAAAGAGAGGATGGTTGCGGGTCGCAAGAGAACTGCTTCCCGTGTCGCGAAGAGCCCTCTTGGCGATCCTGCTAGGGCTTCTTTGTTCGCCGAGCCTGAGGTGGCAGCAGTCCCTGAGAGACTGGAGGAGCCTGTAAGGCCAGAGGGAGTAAGCCAACCCGAGAAGGCGACCAGCCCTTCCATCGACCTAACCACCCACTCTACTTCGGAGGACAAGCAGATGCTGGGCTCGCAAAAGCGTGCACGTTCACCCAAAGGGGTAGCCGCTCCGAGTCCTCCAGTGAGCACCCCTAATCAAAGCTTCTTCATTGGTTCTTCTGTTTTGAACTGCCCTGGAGATGTGGCAGTTTAGTTCATCAAGGGGCAATCCCCTCCCATTGACCGTCGGGCATTGGATAAATGGGCTGATCATGAGATGATCGTGTCTTTCTTCTAGGACGAGGCTCGGGTATGGGATTCACTATCCCATTCACTACCACCATTCATTCATTTAAATTCTTCATTATTTCTCCTTTTTTTAAGTTGTTGTTAAGAGGGCTGTTCTAGTGGCGCGGGCCCAGGGATCTTTGATGAATGCCAACTTGTCCAAAGAGCATGCAGTCTTACAGGAATGAGAGAAGAGGCTATTCGCTCGGACGAAGGAGAGGAACTCCGAGCTCAAGGCTTCTCGGACAGAGCTAAAGGCTGCCCAGGTCGAGCTATAGGCTGCCCAAATCGAGATACAAAAGGTTCAAGAGTTAGAAGGGAAAATCCGAGCTCTGGCTATGATCCAAGCAGAGGAAGCCAAGGAAAAACTCCAATTGGCGCGAGCCGAGGGGAAAGCTGAAGGCCGAGATGAGGGACGCACTGAGGGGTGAGCTGAATTCCTTAATTCAAAGGAAGGGCAGAGGCTCATTCAGCTAACCAGGGAGACGACCCAGTAGGCTTTCCTTGGTTCCATTTAGTTGTACGACATCCTGGTACCCAAGGCTAAAGTCTACTACCACCTTGGTTTGGATGCCCAAGCAAAGTGGTCTGCCGAAAATCCATCTGCTCCCTTCAACCGCTCCATTCCTCTTCAAAATCCTCCAGAACCCACCAGCTTCACATACACTAAGGAGGATGATCGGCTTCATCAGCTCGAGGCCCCTGCGTTTGTTGAACACATTCGCCAAGCCTTCTTTACCTATTCTTCAGTCTCCTCTCCCCACCCTGAACAGTCGCTGACCTTGGCCTTACCAACAACTGTGTCTTCTCCTACCTTTGCGAATTTGGGTGAGCTCCAGGACAACATCCAGTTTGAGCAAGATTTTGGAGAAGTCTCCAGGGCGGCAGAGCAAGTTGGTGGAGAGCTGAACACTAAAGATTATGGAGCTTAGGGTGTCTCTCTGTTCAAGATTGTGGTTTTGCTTTATTAACTCATGGGTCAGTATCTTGAAGAATATTTTTGTCTTATTTTCTATTTTGTCTGCTTTTACCTAGGGTCTTTGGGAATTCAGAAAACCCTGGTACCCTCTGTACTTTCTCCTATCTATAAAATCATTATCTCGTCTGCATGTTTTTTCAATATGGATTCATATTCTCTCTTCGAAGAGATCGATAATTTGAAAAAGAAAAACCTTGCATTCTTTCTTTAATGAAAACTTTAATCTTTCCGAAGAGAATGCCCAACTAAGTGAAAATTTTCCCAACTTCGCAAATTTATAGAGAGAAAAAGGCAGAAGAAGCGTCATTATAAACGTGAATGGGCGGAGCTCCGCCAGATCAACCGTCAACTTCAGGAGGGAAAAGTTGATCTTCTTGAGTCAGTATGCCGACTGAACACTACCGCTGGCGAGGCTCATTCTGCCACCGAGAGAGCGGACAGGTATCGCCAACGCCTGCATGAGACCGAACGCGAGCTGTGGCGTATTCGACGAGTTTCAGCTTCTAACAAGAGGACTTCATCATCTCAAGTTTGATGCTTGTGTGGTTTTATCCTTAATGTATTCCCATGTTTTTTCAAATTTGCCAGTATTCCTTACTATAATTGGATCTCTTACGTTCCTCAAAGTTTGTTTTGCCTTGAATAAATTCCAGCATTTTTGCTCTTGCTTCTTGTTTGCTCAAGTATATTAATTTCTCAGCCAATTTCTTGGGACTTATATGTTCGATAGATGATCAAGACAGATTAAGAATATATCTTCCTGATCCATCACTTTGAAGCTCATACTCTTAATTTGATAGTCAAATTAGGTTTTTGGGGCATCTTCCCGCACATAATCTGGGATAAAAAATGATCGACAATCAGGTCAGGTCTTCAGGGCATCCGCACTTAACCAATTAGAGTTAGAAATTACTAACAATCAGGTCAGGTCTTTGGGGCATCCGCCCTTAACCAATCAGGGCAAAAAAATACTGACAATCAGGTAAGGTCTTCAGGGCATCCGCCCTTAGCCAATAAGGTCTAAAAATTACTGACAATCAAGTTAGGTCTTCGGGGCATCTGCCCTTAACCAATCAGGGCTAAAAATTACTGACAATTAGGCCAGGTCATCCGGGCATTCGCTCTTAGCCAATCAGGGCTAAAAATTACCGATAATCAGGTCAGGTTTTTGGGGCATCCGCCCTTAGCCAATCAGGGCTAGCAATTACTGACAATCAGGTCAGGTCTTTGGGGTATCCGCCCTTAGCCAATCAGGGCTAAAAATTACTGACAATCCGGTTAGGTTTTTGGGGCATCCACCCTTAGCCCATCAAGGCTAGAAATTACTGACAATCGGGTAAGGTTTTCGGGGCATCCGCCCTTAGCCAATCAGGGCTAGAAATTACTGACAATCATGTCATGTCAAACAGATATCATGGATAATCTTTAAAATAGAAATTTATATAAATAATCTTAAGAGTTAATCATACACATAATATTTTTTCAAGTTGGTTACATTCCATGCTCGTGGTACTATAACTCCGTTCATCTGCTCTAATTTATAAGCTCCTCCTGCAAGAACTTTTGTGACCCCATATGGTCCTTGCCAAGTAGCATCTAGCTTCCCCTTGGTCCTCCCCAAATCAGCTTTGCGCAAGACCAGGTCTCCTATCTGGAAATGCCTCTTTACTACTGACTTATTATAACCGCCTTTATTCGTCCCCTCATGTGCTCCATCCATATTGTAGCTCGCTCCCTTTTTTCCTCAACCAAATATAGCACGTCATGTATCAGTAGCTAATTCTGCACTTCATCAAAGCTCTGTATTCGGTGGGTTTCCATGCTTGTTTCTGAAGGATTTTGGCATCCATGCCATATACCAGGCTAAATGGGGTTTCTCCAGTGCTTTCATTGGGGTTTGTTCGATAAGCTCATAGAATCGAACTGAGCTCCTCTACCCATTTACCTCCTGATTTTTCTAGACCCGCCTTAATCCCCTCAACTTAAATGCGATTAGTGACCTCAACTTGGCCATTCGCCTGAGGATGGTACACAGACGTGAAATGCTGCTCTATTTTCATCTTTGTACACCAAGCCCGAATCCGAGCTCCCATAAATTGTGTGCCATTATCTGATACTAGTATCCTCGGGACACCAAATTGGCACAATATATTCTTCCAAAGGAAACACATTACCACCTCCTCAGTGATTTTTGCTATAGCTTCGGACTCCACCCACTTTTTAAAGTAGTCTATAGCTACTATTAGAAATTTTCTTTGTCCTGAGGCCACAAGAAAGGGCCCAACCAAGTCTATACCCCATTTAGTGAAAAGTCACTGAGAGCTCATTGTCATGAGCTCTTCTTAAGGTCGGTGTATAAGTCGCGAGTGATTCTGACATTTGTCACATGCCTTTACAAAATTTTCCGCATCTTGCCGTATTTACGGCCAGAAGTAGCCTGCTCGCATCACTTTGCTAGATAAAGCTATGGCACCTATGTGATTACCACAACACCCCTCATAGAAATCCTTGAGCATATGGGCACCCTCCTTTACACTGCAGGAGAGGCTGTCCAAAACCTCTCCTAAACAGCTCTCCCTTGATCATGCAGAACCTGGCGATTTGACCCGTATTTTTTCTGCCCCCCTTTTATCCCTAGGAAGTTCTCCTTTGTCTGAGTACTCTTTAAGGGGAGAGTGCCAATATTCTTAATTTTCTTCTAATATATTGACCTTATCTTCTCCAAATCCCCAATGTGCCATTAATAAGGTGATTACTCTTTTTTGGCAATCCATTGCCGAGCTGGCTACCTTAACCAGGTAATCTGCTCGACCATTTTCTTCCCTGGGAATTTGGTGGGCGTTCAAAGCATCCATGGTTTTGGCTAACTCACGAAATTGAGCCAGATATTTTTGCATGTGCCCGTCCCTTGTTTCAAATTCTCCCCTTATTTGCATGTACACCAATTGTGAATCCACTCGTGCACATATCCGCTCTGCCCCCAATTCCTTCACCGTTTGAACTCCTCTTAGCAGGGCTTCATACTCCGCCCCATTATTATATAATCAATAGTTCATTCGCACTGCATATTCTGTATTCACACCATCCGGGTCTATCAATACTATTCCTGCGCCACAACCCAGGTTACCTACCAAGCCGTCAGTGTAAATCATCCACTCTTTCTTTTCCTCAGGAGAGTTGGTCATCTCTTGCATAAAGTCGAACAAGCCTGAGCTTTAATCGCCTCTGTCCCTTCAAAATGTATGTCGAACTCACTGAATTCGATAATCCATTTCACCAACCTGCCGAAAACCTCTGGTTTGCTCATTATTGATTTTAAAGGTAAGTTAGTTTGAACTATTATTTTGTGCGAGGGAAATTGGGACGGAGTTTGCGGGCTGTCCCGACCAGAGCCACCACTGCTCTCTCGACCTCCACATATCGAAGCTAAGTATCATGCAAGACCTTGATCCAGTAATATATCGACTTCTGTATCCTACCTTCCTCTCTGAGCAGAACTGTGCACACTGCCCATTTTCCTACAAACATATTTAAGATTAAGGGCTCCCCCACGATAAGTTTTGTCAGCAATGACATGTTTGCCAAATGTTCTTTCAGCTTTTGAAATGCATCCTGACATTCTTCATCCCATTGGAATTGGGCTTTCTTATGCAAGGCTCGGAAAAATGGCAAACTCCTCTTTGTCGAGCGAGAGATAAATCTGCTCAAGGCAGTGATCCGACCAGACAAACATTGCATCTCTTTAACATTTATGGGTGGTTGCATATCCAAAATAACCTTCATTTTTTTTGGGTTAGTCTCTATTCCTCTTTCCGTGACCATGAAGCCCACGAACTTTCCATCTCTCACCCCAAATGCGCACTTCTTGGGGTTCAACTTCATCCCATACCTCCTCAAGGTATCAATGGTTTCCCCCAGGTCGTCCACATGTGAAGTCGTTTTGGCACTCTTGACCAGCATGTCATCGACGTATACTTCTATGTTCCTTATGAGCTGGGCCTTAAACATCTTACCCACCAGCCGTTGGTATGTGTCTCCCGCATTCTTGAGGCCAAATGGCATGACCACATAGCAGTATGTTCCCTTCGGAGTTATAAAGCTGACCCATTTCCAGTCATCCTTGGCTAACCTGATTTGATGGTACCCCTGCGAAGCATCCATCATACTAAGCAATTCGCAGCCGGGGTGGAATATACGAGTTGATATATCCTCGGTAGTGGATAATGATCTTTTGAATAGGCGCGATTAAGATCTCTGAAGTCAATACACATGCGCCAGTCCTCTTCTGTCTTTGAGACAAGTACGGCGTTAGAGAGCCATTATGGAAACTGTATCTCGTTGATGTGCTTAGCCCGCAGTAGCTTTTCTACCTCCGCTTCAATAATGGCCTCCTTCTCAGGGCCAAAGTTTCATTTTCTTTGTTTCACTTGTTTTGCTGTAGAGCTGTTGTTGAGGTGATGCTCTGCCAACGCCGGATCGATCCCTACCAAATGTTGGGGATACCAAGCAAAAACATCTGTGTTGTTTCTCAAAAACGCAACCAGCTCTACCAAAACTTCCGAGTTCAGAGTCGTTCTTACACGTAGAACTCGACTGTCGTCGCATGGGATTACCTCTACTGACATCAGGTTCAACTCCCGCTGAACTAGCTCGGGTCTGTCTTTTTCTGTCATTGCTCTCTTACACTGCCTTTCCTCTTCATAGCGCCTGACACTCTCCACATACGTCTGCCGCGACGCATATTGGTCGCCACAGACGTCGCCAACTCCATCTTGGGCAGGGAACTTCGACTTCATATGATAGGCAGAAATCACTGCCTAGAATTGGCTTAAATATGGTCTTCCTAGCATGGCGTTATATGAGGAGGGTGTGTCCATTATCAAAAAACTCACCGACCTGGTCTGCCTAAACGGGTCATCCCCTAGCGTGACCAAGAGGTTCACTGCTACAAGTGGTATCAGGGCTCCCCTATAAAAGCCTACCAATGAAGTCGTGACCTCTTCTAACTCCATATTTAGATTCAATTTTCGAAAGCAATCATAAAACATAATGTCTGCTGAGCTTCCTGTGTCAACAAAGATTTGTCGCACATTGTAATTACAACCGTGGATGTTATAACCAGGCATCAATGTGAGGGGCTAAAATACCGTTTTCATCCTCCGACCCGAAGCACATGTTTGGACTCGGTGCTAATTGTCCTACTTCACGTGCTCTCCTAGTCAGGTCTCTCGCAGCCCGTACATAACTGTTCTAGGTTTGCCGGGAATGCTTGTCCCATTAACCTCCCATGATCGCCATGATTCCACCTCGTACTTCCTGAGATTGGCTCTCCCTTTGTGAACTTGTGCGACCATTACTTCGTCCCTGTCTGGTCTGGTATTGATCTCTTTTGTACGGGTCAGATCTGGCCCTTCCCTTTTTGCCCGTACAAATTCTTTAAGGTGTCCCGCTTGCACCAGTCGTTCTATCTCATCCTTCAAGTGTGTGCACTCATATGTGTCGTGGCCATATTCGTTATTGTATCAATATAATTGATCTGTTTTTTCTTTTCTTGGCTTCTAGGAGTACGTTCTAGGCCATTTGAGATCGGGATGTCGCTCAATTGCCTGTAGGATTTCCCCTTGAGGTGAGGCCAAATGGTGTGTAATCAAACCGGGGATGACCTCCTACCAGACCAGTCCTGGGCTTCTTCGTTGGGGTTGTATTGTTTTGTAGATTTTTTAGTGGTGTTGAAATAATAAAACTGGGTTCATGGCTCGGTATTATCGGAAGTTGATTGTTCGTAGTGATCAATGTGTTTTAAGCTTTGAGGATTTAAAGAAATATGGAAATAAATGGAAAATACGAAAATAAACGAGAAACTAAGAAAGAAAATGCAAGTATTTAGCATGCCTTGTGCGTGTGTCTAATGGGAATAGCAAGCAAGAATGAAAATAAGAAAGTAAAAGCAAAGTTTCACTAAGTACAAGCATGAAAACCTAAGGTACAACTATGCATGCATGATCATAAAAATCTAAATAATGCAGATTAATAAAAATTGAAAGCATCAATGGAAAGAGCAATAAAAGTTGACGTGAAAGTTTAAATCTTTACGAAAAATAACAAGAAATGAAGAGTAGATCTAGGATTTAACGAAAAACCATGCATGAAATAAAATTCACAATAAAGCATATGTAATACTCAAAATAAAAACGATTCGAGACTCGATCTATGATCTTGGTATGTCACTCGCCTAGATTCCATAGCCAATTTACAAGATAAAACAACAATTCTAATAGCTAAGGCAAAATGCACAAATTGAAGAACAAGCATAGCATATGAATACTCAAAATAAAAACGATCAAGAACTCGAACTATGATCTAGATGTGTCACTCACCTAGATTTCATAGCCAATTCACGAGATCTAACAAATAATCTAAGAGATGAGGCAAAATTCATAAAATGAAAAACAAGCATGAAATTAAAACAAAGCTTACTTGAATTAAAGAAAAGGAACAACAAACTTGAAATAAAATATCAATAAAAGAAAATTCAAGTGATGTCTTGAATTCTTCTTGAGCTTAAAAACCCAAGGAAAAACTTCAAATTAAATCTAAGAACTAGAGAGATAAAATAGGTCTAAAAATTAGAGAGAGCGAAATTTAAACCCAAAACCCGAGCATGGGTTGGGATAATGGGAAATCTACAAAGTGAGAGTTAGTATCTATTTATAATAGGTTTAATTGGGATTAAAGGGGTCAAATTAGCCTTAAAAGGCTTAGATTTCCTGGGTTTGACCATGTTTGACTCTTGTTGACCTTGCTAGACCCCATTGGCTTGATTTGGCACAGTTTGACTCGTGGTGGCTCGGGTTGGCTGGATCTTGGCGGGCGCTGGGCGTTTTTGGCGCGGATGGGCGCGCATGGCTCAGCAGCTCTCGACCGAGCTAGGCAGAAGACGTGCGCGGGTGCTGGGCGCTGTCAACAGAGGCTCGGCAGGGGTGCGAGTGACCGCTCGTCATTGAAGCGTCAAAAATAATATTTATAAAGTTCCTCGACTTTCCTCTACTAACTAGTAGCAGTGGCAAGCAAGGGTCGATCCCACGAGGAGTGTGGATTAATTTGTGATAATTCGTATTTTGCTAAACAAAGAAAACGGGTGTAAAGAATATTAACTAATCTAAGAAAACTAAATAATTAAAGAAAACAATTAAAAACAATTAAACGAAACAAATAAGAAAATAACAAATAATAATAAATAACTTTCCAGTCCTAGTTCATTTTCCACCCTCGTTTAATTCATTTAACCAATTGCAATATAAAATCCACTCATCATATGAAACTAAAAACCCTAAGTAACAATAAGCTCTGCTACTCGAATTTGCCCTTACCGTGTATTTAATTAAAACAAGCTCTTTAATTAACTCTAATTAATGAACAACCTAGAATAAGCTCTCTGGATTTAATCCACCAACACCATTTAGAATCAGGCAAATAGGTTTATCTAAGCAATAAACTCATAAGCTCGGTCTATTTAACTTATGTTGTGTTACCCCTAATGATACGAGACCATTAGTTGCTTCATAGAAATCGAAACTACGACAATTACACGGGAAGCAGTCCTCTTTCTAGCAATTGATAACCAAATCCCTAATCTAGGTGGCCAATCCAAACCAAGAATTCAGCAATCATGTCATGAAATAAGCAATCATGATATGTAAACAAGATAACACAAGAAATCTCATATGAAGAACGAAATAAATACGCATAAATTAATTAAAACATAATCTCACGAGGGTTTCCACATCCCTAGGACTAGATAAAATAATCACTCTCTAATGGAGTTCATAGAATAATAAAGAAGAAAAATAAATAAGAAGAACATAATTCTAGATAAGAAAGGGATAAGAGAGCTTAGATCTTGAATCTTGAGTCTTCAATCTTCAAGCTCTCGATGGATGGTTGAATTGGGTGTTTTGGACTCCTTTTTGGTGTCTTGGAACCCTAGGATTAATGTTCAAGACGTTTTTGATGTTTAAGGGAGGTATTTATAGGTTTAGGAAGTCTTGGGCAATAAGAAACCCTTAAAAACGCGTTTTCTGGGCAGTTGCGTCGACGTCGTGTCAACTGGCGCGTTTCGGATCGACGCGACAGAGAGTTCGTGGGCAAGTGCATCGGCCAGGACTTTCTATAATGGTTCTGGAGTCAGCCGATCTAGATTGTCGACGCGGGCGGACTGGGCGAGCGACGCAGGCAGCGCTCGGCAGGATCGGCAGGGCTGGTCGGAATTGCTCGGCAGGGCTGGGCAGCAGGATACTATAACGGTTCTTGACTGGCAGTGATGTTAGTTGTTCCCTGCTTTCTATAACGGTTTCTGGGCTCAACGCAATCGCACTGGGTATACCAGTGTCAGCATGGTACCCAGTGTCCGCATCACCTGGCAGCAGGCCTCGGCAGCGTCGTGGGTAGGCGCGCGCGGGTCGGTCAACCATGAGCAGCATCGACGCGATAGAGAGCTTTCTATAATGGTTTATCCCAGCGATAACCCATCTAGAAAGTCCAAAATCGTCCTTTCTTTGCCAATTCGCTCGTTTTGTCTCTCATTTCCTCGGGCATCATCCTTAAATCTTTAATTAACCAATTTAGCACCTAATTACTACAAAATAAGAGAAAAACACACAACTGGTGCTCGACTACTCATAATAATAAATACGCGAGAAATAAATATATATAAGAATATTAAGCACATGAAAATATAGGAATTAAACCATTAAATAAAGCACAATTTCTCGCTTATCAAATCCCCCAAACTTAAACCTTGCTTGTCCTCAAGCAACATATACAATTTAAGCACAAAATAAATATAAGATAAGTAAGTCACTCGAATTGATCAAATGAACTCATCCGGACTCTAGACACCACTATATTTCTAGAAATCGCAAGCGTTTCATGTATTGACTCAAGTGACCCCAGCAGTTAGGCAATTCTTTTTCATGTACGTTACATCAATGTACCATGGTGCCCCCTCGCTACTCATTGGTTCGACTCTATCCATTGTTGGTCACGATCAAATATCTCATCCTCCCATTTATTTATTTATTTTAATTGAGGCCCGCAGCTCCGCACTACCGTTCTTGACTTGACTTGATATGATTCGGCGCTGGATAAAAGGATCGTCTTGATTTGGTGTTTGATTTGTTGGGTTCACCTCCGCCATGTTTGAGAATTTGATAGTATGATGCGCCTTTTGAACATGTGCATGAATTTGTTGAGCTACTAACATCTTCGTTGGACTTCGCTCTTAGAATTTGTAGCGAATGCACTTAATAAATACGGATAGGCAGATGTTTCGGCACCTCAATTCTTTTTTATTTTTCAATTTTCTACTTACTCCATGCCGGTATACCCCAACCGGACTTTATTTGACTTCTGTTTCGACTAACGAGATATTATCATACAACCGCCAACTTCAAGGCCCCACACAACTCATATTGAGTACGACAACCACAAATACACATAAACAACGCAACAATCTAGAATTGACGCCCCACAAATGAATCACAAAAGCACTAACATGCGTACCCTTGACCTCTAAATCAAATGATGACTAAAAATTTAACCGAAACATGATTCATCAAAGCAATTCAAGCGAGTACTTTTAACATTTTAATTCAACTCCCGGAAATTAATTGCAAAGATTTCAAAATTTAGCAATTTTCAGCACAATATTAATCTCAATAACCCACTCCCCCAAACTTAAACTTTAGCTTGTCCTCAAGCATAAAGCAAGAACAAGCAAATAATACATCATAAGGGAAGAGTAAGGGAAAAGAAATCACCGGGGTAAACATCGAGGAGGTCTCGGTTCCAATGACGATTTTTCTTCATATGATGGCCCAATCATCCAAAACAACAAGGCTTTTTATCCCTTCAACTGCAAAATAAAAATAAAATAGAAAATAATGTAAACATTGGGTTGCCTCCCAACAAGCGCCTTTTCTTAACGTCGTCGGCTCGACGTGGTACCCCTCAACTCCATGGGGGTTTCGGTGGAGGTCTCAAAGTGCACGAAGTGCCAACGACCTCATCCTCCATAATTCGCATCCGTTTTGACGTTGGATGCTTAACCGGATCTTTCCGATTTTGTGGTGACCTCTTATAGGCATTAGCAAGAATAGTCTCATCCAGCACCACGAACGGAATCTCACCAGTCTCCTCCTTCTCAAAAATTACTTCTTCGTACGTCTCTTCCGTTGGGTGCTTGACTGGATCCTTTCGGTCTTGTTGTGGCTCTTCATTAAATTTGGCAAAAGTAGATTCGTTCACCACCACAAATGGAAGGATCGTAGTCACCACGTTCTCTTCATCTTGCACAGGCGTCCCCTCATCTCCCATCGACTGATGCACAGCCCATGTCGGCAATGGCTTTGGCTCGGCTTCGACTACGATTAGACAAATGATAGAATCATTCGTAGGCTCGACTTTGATAGGAGAAATGATGGAATTTGGAACATCATCTCTGAGCTTAGGCAGACTATGGTCAACATGTATCTGCCTTGTTTCTTCTTCCTCCATCTCGTATTTATCCTCCAACTCAGGCGCTAGAACCTCCGGAGCTTCGAATTCCTCCACATCTTGCGGCATAATGGCACTAACGCTTCCCATATTCACCTCAGGCTCAAACGGCGATCGTTCCCCTAACTGTACGTCCAACTGGCTTACGTGGTCCGCAATTAGACTCACTTGAGCTTCTAGATTTCCTAAACTGGATTGCATGTTGTGTTCATCGTGCTGCCACCCATCTATTTTCTGTTGGAGCTTCAAGACGTTCATCTCTATGTCTTTTACCATCTCTATGAGCTCWYGYGACACTYTTTGTGTTTGMGGYRGGTTATCATATTGWTRCSAAAAYTCTTGTCRCCTTTGAAYATTTGGAGAGTCCCCCCATCTTGGCTCGTAAGGATAAGGGTCATACTCTCTTTGCCAGTTTCGATTTGCTTCAATCCTAGCTCGTAGCGTTAGACAATCATCGGTAACATGATCAAATGTTTGACATAATCTGCATGGTTGAACCGGATGGATCCTTTCCATAGCCCGCTTAGCCTCCATTGCTTTCACCAAATCCTCTAGCGATGGTCCGGAATTTCGTTCAACCAATGGCTCGGGATAGTATTGTGGGTATTGATGATTAAAGTGCGATCCGTCATGCCCAAAAGGTTGTCTCTCCATTCCGTACCTAGCATCATAAGCATAAAATTGGTGAGAGTACGCTGCCATTCCAAAATAATTTTTTTTTTATTTTTGATTTTTTTAAAATTAATTTCGAAAATAAATATATATATATTTTTAATTAAACGAAATCTAAAAACTAAAATTAAAAATATTAAAATACATCAAGTCACAATTTAATACGTGCCACTCCCCGGCAATGGCGCCAAAATTTGACCGCTCGTCGTTGAAGCGTCAAAAATAATATTTATAAAGTTCCTCGACTTTCCTCTTCTAACTAGTAGCAGTGGCAAGCAAGGGTCGATCCCACGAGGAGTGTGGATTAATTTGTGATAATTCGTATTTTTCTAAACAAAGAAAATGGGTGTAAAGAATATTAACTAATCTAAGAAAACTAAATAATTAAAGAAAACAATTAAAGACAATTAAACGAAACAAATAAGAAAATAACAAATAATAATAAATAACTTTCCAGTCCTAGTTCAGTTTCCACCCTCGTTCAATTCATTTAACCAATTGCAATATAAAATCCACTCGTCTTATGAAACTAAAAACCCTAAGTAACAATAAGCTCTGCTACTCGAATTTGCCCTTACCGTGTATTTAATTAATGGGGAATTACCAAATACTCCCCCTAAAAAAATGTCTTTGTCAAATACCCCAACTAGTTTTAGAAAATGCCAAATACTCCAGACACAATTGTACAATTACCAATTTAACCTCAAACTCAGTTATTCTCTCCTACAAACACCAATCTCTCAAGAACTTTTCTCTGCCCCATCGAACAATCTGCATCACAACCTCTCTCTCTTCTTTCTCTCTCTAAAACTTTTCCTCTCTTTGCTCTGCGTTGCGAGTCTCTTCAGACTCTGCCCACTCTTCGTTTTCGCTAAGTTCGATTTATGAGGTGAATATTTCAACTGCAGATCCTTTTTTTATTCTTCTCTTGAAGCTCCTTGTGATTTAGTTTCACTGCCTGTCATTTTTATTCTCAGATCTGCTACCCTATGCACCGATTTATTATTTAATTGTTGTTTAAGATGTGTATTTTTTATTAATTAATTACCGTGTGGTGGTGTTGATTCGTTTTCGTGAATTATGATAATTGGATCTTAGGTTTGTTTTTGATTTCTTGTTATATATTCGCGTGGCTAATGGTACGTGTCCCTTTAGTTTTATAATTTAATTTTAGATTTTTTTAAAAAGTTTATTAATCTGTTGGTAGATCTTAAAGGAGAGTGTTTTATCTTTAGTTTTGACATCGCAATCTTGTCTGTAATGTCCCAGATTTGCTAATTTCATCATTTTTCTTTTGTTTTTCTTGCCATGCAGCTCGAAGGAGAAACCCACTCTCGGGTAAGTCTCTTGACTATTTTCAAGAAAAGTATCTAATCGTAGTTTTTATTGAGTGTTTGATATCCTTTTTGAAATTTGTTAAGTTTGAGCTTCTCTTGTACTCCATTTTGTTATGATTGTGACCAAGAAAAATTAGGTTTTGAATTTAAAAGCGAGTTGTGCTGTTTAAATCTTTTTTCTTCTTTTATTTTCTTCCCCGAAAACTAACATTTAATGTATTTCAATGCTCATGCTGCTTCCTCAGTTTCATCTGTATTGATGTTCGGTATTGTACCTGTAATTTTATTTTATACATTGCCTTGTAAAACGTTGTCTTTGCATTTATCTTGCTGCTCACATTGAACTTGGAGATGAACTTTTTTAATTAATTGATTTGTATCATGTTGTTTATGGGTTTGTCTTGTCAAGTGTTTGTTAATTTGATTATTTGTATCATTGTCTAAGCTTAGCTTCTTTCTTTCTTTTTTCTTTTTCTTGACAGTGCCATGAGGTGAATGGTTTCATTATGCTTGTGTTGGGCTCACTCGCGGGACAAGATTTAAAGGAAAATGGTAATGTCCAACATGCAGACAATTATCAAACTGATGCATGCGTGCATGGTTGTCTGGGTCATTACTTATTATATGATTGATTAATCGCTTTACGTCATTATATGATTGATCGATTGGTGAATAGTTAAAGGAAAGAATATTAAGAAACTATCAAAAGTTTTAAATTTCTCTGGAGGCTCCAAATAATCCAGTCAGTACATCCTTTCTTTTAGTAAATACTTATGTTCATTTACTGTTGATACTTAAGTTAATTCAATGCCGATTCAGTAGGTTTTATTCTGGATAGTTTTATTACATAACTAAGAAACAATCTACATTTGAGAGATTATAATTATTCTTTGTGTAATAATGAACAAAGGGRTCTCACTCAATGCAAAAGATTGAAACAATGTAAACCTATTAATCACTTTCTATATTTATGATGTATTGGTTTTCTGTTTGCGGAGTATGTGTTTTTGTGCTATGAAGTATTGGTTTTCTGTTTGTGGAGTATGTGTGTTTGTGCTATGAAGTAAGGTTTTCTGTTTGTGG
>BMAC01000264.1:413813-428836 GCA_014905375.1 Phtheirospermum japonicum | reverse complement strand
TAAAAAAATGGTGAATTCTACAGCGGTTCTTGAAAAATACCTTCTAGTAAAAAATAATAATAATAATAATAATAATAATAATAACTATAATAATAATTTTATTATTATTATACATATAATAAAAGCATACCACTTGCGTAAAAAAATAAATATAATTTCAGGTCTACAGCTGATGATATTTTAAAATTACCCTAAAAAAAAAAAGTAAAATGCAACTAAACAAGATCTATTGGTATATTTGCTTCCTCTTCAAAACGGTCGGAATCAATAAAACAGATCCGATGAGGAAAAGTACAGCCAATGTCTTTAAATCGTATAAATCTTTCACTTACTTGAGATCGCCAAGAGCGAGTCCAGCCTATACCAAACAAATAAATTAAAAAAATAAGCATTAAAGATTATACCGACCAAGTGTTTAAACTACATCAAACAGAAGTAAAAAGAGCTTACCCTCACGGTAATATAAGAGTCTGGAATGAGACCGACAACGGTTTCCATAAAGAATATATGAAATGGAACATACTAAAAGCATTTTCACGTGTATTAACTAGGTCAAGTAGCTATCTCAAGGAATTCTCTTTCTCCTGTGATGATGAGGAACTCTGTCGCAATTGCTCAATGCATTGAGAAACACTTGCTAATGTCCCATCAGGGTCCTCCATGCTACTTCTATCTCTGCAGGTAAAAGAGGCACTATGATTATCAACCAGACTAACTCAACATTAACTCATGAAATTATATCAGACGACAAAAATACCAAATGCATAATGAAAAGCCTGTAAGTTGCAGTAGCTAACTGAGAAAATTATGGTACGTAGTTTATTAAAGAAAAAGAAGCACTAGTTTTGATGCCTGCAATATCAACAGAAGTCAATAATAAAATCACCAAAAGAAGTAGTGCGTGTCTAGATTGTTAAGAAAAAAATATTAAATAAGAAAAGAGAGAAGTTGGATATTGAAGTGCTAGACATCTAATTCAGGGGGGCAAAATGCCTGGAAGCACTTAGGAAGTAATATAAATTTGAATGACATTCATATTGCTGCCACTACCCGAATTGTAACTTCAAACTGAATGTTAGTTTTTTCAGAAATTAATTGGGCAAGTGAATCCCAGTTGATGAACAAATGCAGATATTAAATTTTGAAAATGTTCTTAATCATGAAGGATACAATACTAGAAAGGCTCATGATCAATTCTTCAAAGATGAATACAGCCAAATGAAATTGAATTATTATAAGCCATCAGCTCCCATCAATATCTATAGGACCGCACATGCATTGACATGAACATTACTAAGCCAAGATTTTGGACTTAATAATTTGAGATTATCATTTCCACTTAATTGCAATCAAGCCCAACAAACCGAATATCTTACCTGATGAGCCATTTGATAACATTTTCTCCAATGTTACTCCGGCATTTCGGGGGAGCATGACAGCAGGAATGTGTATATCCAGATCAGTTTCATCGGGCTCACAAACCATCTTGTAAAGTTCTGCAGAGTTGAAGAAAAGCATAATGTATAAGAGGAAGTAACAACTGGTACGTTGAAAACTGAAATTAGCCCGTAACGTCATTGATCCATTGTATAACTTTAAATCTGTAGTATCCATTTCAGATGAAAAAAAAATCCACATTATAAAAAACGTGTCTAAATTTCATAATTAAATTGGTATCCAAATTCTTTATTCTCCATTGTAACATCAAATAATTCTCTTATGCAAATATTAACCATCCATAAACATAATAATTTATTACCTCTCTCGTGGTTTATAATGAGGACTGCTGAAGCACCAGCAGCTTCAGCAGAATTAGCCTTAGATGTGAATTTGTAGTGGCCTCGATCCACCATTAAAACCTCTCCAACAATCTAAAACCATAAAATAAAATTAAAAAAAACAAACAATTAGTAATAAACAAGAATACTATTAGCAACACGTAAGCAGGAATGCAATAAGAACCTTCTTTTTAGGAGGACTGCAGCAATCCCGAGGGTCTGATAGAACGAGGTGAGTTTGATTCGCATTTTAATCCTTCGACACTATTGTGGTTCCAAATCGAGCCCCAACACCGACAAATTCTTCGTCTTCTACACCATCAACCGTCTGAACTTTGACCTAACAAGAAGTAATAATTCCCAAAAAGGAAAAAATAATAATAATTTCTAAAATCTTCCATTTATGCAGAATTTAAGAAATTACAGTAATCATCAGTACATTATACAAACTGAAACCACATAACTACAAGATCATCTATACAAATCTAAATAGGTAATTCTCATTAAATAAGCAACCCATCGCCAAAGTTAAATGTGATACTATGGGCAAAAAATCGCAACCTATCATAATTAAAAACTAGGAGAAAATACGGAAAATAACCCAAAAATAAAAAATAAGGAAAGAACAAAAGGTAGAAAGAAATAGATTAATCATATGTAACAAATTAACGAATTAGTCAAGATTCAGCTTTTACTTCAACACTCGAGTCATTTAGATTTTAGACACAATACACAAAAGTAGCAGAAAATAAAACTAAACTAAATTGAAAAAGCTCTGATAGCACATGCAAAACCGATTAATTCAGTTTCAATGTATTGCTATTAATCAAATTACAGAAAACCCAACAACAATTATGAAGCTAAGCTGAATTAAATTAGCGAATCATTTACGATTAACTTAAGCTTCAGCTATTACTTCAACACTCCAGTCATTTAGATACCCAAATTAAGCAAACAAAAAAAATAAAATCAAAATCGATTATTTCAGTTTGAAGCTATTTATCATCAGCCCTGTAATACCATTGAGCAGTAAAGTTTTGGGAGCCATCAACTGCTTCAAAAGTCTTGATAATCTTACACCATTCTTGATATCTAAAACCTAGAAACAAAACCATCATTAACCGTCACCGTAGCAACGATCGTTAAAAGCAATCACTATTACAAACGTCATCTACAATCAACCACCGTATTTCAGACCCCGATGTCAAGAGATTACAATCTACCTTTAGCGCTGTAGATTCATGGTCGTCGGTTCATCGTGGAGTGCCATCGACAGATTCACCATAAGAACGCCGCAGATTCATGGTCGTCGGTTCATCGTGGAGTGTCATTGGCCAAAATCTTTGAAAGACCCATTTTGGCAAAAGACAAACCATCTCTTCTTCGTAGCCATCGCGAGTCAATAAAGACAAACTCGGAGAATGACCAATCTCAATCGAAAGCAAGAGCCTGACTCCGATCCGCTGCTAGTCGGAAGTCGTGCCCAGGAACCAACGCCATCAACATTGGCGAACCTACCACCGCACCATCGTTTCTCCGTCACTCATATCTGAACCTTCAGCCCGTTTTAGGGCCCAAAAACTGAAAAAAGACCCAGAACCACCGTGACCCAGTCCCCAGCCGTCGCCTTCGATGCGCTGCCCATAATCGCCGGAAGAGTCGCCAAATCCCAGAGTGCCGAATGCCATCACCGCTGGAGTATTCGCCAACGCCGGCCATCGATTCCAGTCGGCCTAAAGCCATCGTTCGAAGAAGGTGGAGAGGTCGTCTGCCGGTTTAAGCCGGAGCCACCCCCATCGCTGTTGACCACCCTAATTGCCGTTGTCATCACCACCAACTGAATCTTCCCAATCCAAATCACCACCACCTAGAGACCCCACACAGTCGAGTCTCCGTCGCGAGGAGACGTTTGCCGAACCACCGCCGTGGTAGAACCAAAGAGAAGGGTGCAGCCGGCGCCGATTTCAGAAATTGGAGAAGAAGATCACCCGGGCCCGGAGAGAGAGAGAGAGAAAGCGACGCCTGAACGCCGCCGCTCAATGGTCTCAGCCCTTGCCGTTTGCTGCCGTCTCCTTGCCATGGAGTTGTGTGGAAGCGAAGGGAAGAGAGAGAAAATGAGAGGAAGAGAAGGAGGGTTTTGATTTGGGGCTCAAAGGGTTTTTGCTTGCAATTTAATTGAATTTGGGAATTTGTGAGATATTGATTATGTTGGTTAATTTAGACTCAAAGCTTGCTTTGTATCTGGTTGAGCCAAAGAGGGTGAAGGCGTGATATGAATTTCGAAAGTCAGGCAAGGAAGGCAATGGACGATTATTCTCTCCTTTGCTCAGGTGAGTTTAAAGCGAATAGGACGATCCTAAAATTGGGGAAGAAAAAAGAAATCGATGTGGGTTAGGGTTTTTTGGTATAAATATTTGTTGTTATTTTGTTTTTATTTTTTTATTTTTTTTGTTTAATTTTTTTTTTCTTTTTGGTTTAATATTTAACATAGAGCGTTGGATGAGACACGGATCAACAGTTGAAACAACTTGCTTGAGTAAGACGAGGATCGGTGACATGGAAGATTACTTTTTACGGCGGTTCTAATGGAACCGCAGTTAAATGTCATCACATTCACGGTGGTTTTAATGGAACCGACGTTAAATCCAGCGAACTAATTTAAGGCATGAACTATTAACGGCATTTTTCACGGAACCGCCTTGAATACCTTATAATTTATGGCAGTTTCTTAAAACCCAACGTTAATTAGTAATTAATTAACGGCGGTTTTCTGAAAAACCGCCGTATAATGTAGGGTTCTACGGCAGTTTGAACAAAACCGCCGTTAAATTCTGGATTTAACGTCAGTTTTCTGGAAAACCGCCGTTAAAACATATTTAACGGTGGTTTTTCCAGAACCTCCGTGGATCAACCGCCCATGTAGCCCTGTTCTACAGTAGTGGGCGCCGCGAGCGTGGCCTTGGACGTGAAGGAGCATCCTAGCACTGCTCTGGGCGCCGCTTTGGGCGTGGCCTTGGGCGTGAAGGGGCAGCCAGGTGCTTGGGCGTGACCTTGGACGTAAAGGAGCAGCCCAGCGCTGCTCTGGGCGCCGCTTTGGGCATGGCCTTGGACGTGAAGGAGCAGCCTAGCGCTGCTCTGGGCGCCGCTTTGGGCATGGCCTTGGGCGTGAAGGGGCAGCCAGGCACTAGGGCGCTACCTTGGGCGTGACCTTGTACGTAAAGGAGCAGCCTAGCGCTGCTCTGGGCGCCGCATTAGGCATGGCAAGCGCGCCCTCTCTTGCGCCAAGGGCTGGGCACGGAATTCGGCGTCCAGGCACGGAAATGGGCCACCATTCCAGAATGTTAGCCACTTTGAAACTTGATCTTGGCACCTACTTAGGCATGCAAATAGGCAAGACTAGGCTTGGATTTTTGGCCTCCATGCATTAGCTTGAATTCCAATCATTTAGCCACCTATTAATGAGAATTTTAAATATCAAAATCCAAGAATTACACCAAAAAATTCAATTAATTGAATCCATTTAACCTAATTAAATATAAAATTAACTAGACAATTGAAAAAAAAAAAACAAGAAAAACATACGAAAAATCTAACGAAACTCGACTAAAAACTACCAAAATCAACATAAAACCCTAATTAAAAACACGAGAAAAATACCACAATTACATGCAAAACAACCACCCCACACTTATCGGTTTATTTGCCCTCGAACAACGAAAAGAATCGAGAATGTACATGCAATGAACATTGTGCAAAAAGAGAAATCTTTGTGCTTATCCTATTAATATGATGGGATTATCAACATAGACTCGCTATCGTCAAGCATTGCTCGTATTACTCTTTCTCAAATGAAAACCAAATCGTTGACTTCCTCTCAAGTGGAATTTTGAGGGTGTTCGCTCAATTCGCTCAAGTGTTTGTTTATATGGGACGTGTATACACTCATGTTGGACAATACATGCACCTTGTCAAGATTTCACAAATTGGACGCTCAAAATTGCTCAAAGTTCATGACCAAATAAGAATCGAAAGAGGTCTTTATTTTGGGTTGTAATGTTATCTCTTTGGTAAGGTATGGAACATTTGGATATAGTGGCTAACACACGATCAAACGCGATCAATAACACAAAAAATCCTAATTTCTAATACCCGAAGCTTATGATCGCTTCACCCTTCCCAATTCACCAAACTCTTGTTCGAAACCCTTTCGTATACTCACACGCTTTTCCGACTTTATTTCTCAACACTTTGAAACTTTATGAATCTGCTTCTTTTTACTAAACTTATCCTTTAAATTAGGCTTTTCACATGAACGCATGCTTTAGCACTTTTCGTGATTTGTGTTGGATTATTATTTTTTATTTTTTTTGTATAAGAAACTCAAAACCCGAAACCCACAATTGATTCCTTCACATTTCTCGTCAACTAATCATACACTCTTACCTAACGAATTATGAAGATATAAGAGCTAAAATCGAGCTCGGCTAACAAGAAACGGGACATAGGCTCAAGGGGGCTCATTTGGGATTTTTAAAGTGGCTTAAATATATGGATATGGCCGGAACAAAGGTGATATATGTGCCTCGAGGTCATTTTCAAATTCAATCATGTACGAGCAAAATCAAACCTCCTCAATGCAATTTCCATAAAAATGCAAGCAAGCCGATAAATAACACAAAGCTACTCACTAGTTTGCACCGAATTTGGGAGCAAAATCTAGAGCTTTTAGAGCGTTGCAATCTTTTCACGAGAAAATTTTTATTATATATATATAGGTGGGTTTTGGACGAAGCACAAAAATTCATCTCCTCACACAAGAGGGCATAAACATGTAAGAACCCGACAAGTAAACTATTCAAACCTCCAAGCATATTGTGATTGATAAACAATGTAATAAAGACACAAAAGACATAAAAACAACTCAACCATATAAATGCGCAATTAGTAAGCGTCACTTCTCCAAGAATGCGTCACTTCGCCAAGGCTCGAGTTAAGAAAGACAAATCATGCTTTTCGACACTCGGACCCTAACCACCTACCCACCCCACACTTAAACCATGCAATGCCTTCATTGCATTTTAATGAAAACCAAGTAAAAAAGGGGGTGAAATAGAAACTTCCTTAACTGAGCGAGTTCGGGTTGAGCTCGGTGGGGTCCACTTAAGCTTAAAATCAATCCAAGCGATAACCGAGCATGGATTTTTCCTCCCGGCTCCATGGACGCTATTAGCTTATCAAATCGGCGAAGGTTGGAGTTGGAAAACAAAACACTAAAAGAGAAAATCACACAAAGTTAAAACACAAGAATATATGTACTTAAATCAAGATAAAACAAAACCAAACACTAATAAGAACCTAAAAGACAACACAAATATATGTTTTTTTTTTTAATTTTCAAATGTTTTTGGATTTTTATAAGGTAATAAAGAAGAAAATAAAAGAAATAGATGGAAAGAACTCGGGTGGCCTCCCAAGAAGCACTTGTTTTACATCACTAGCTTGACGAACTCCCTTTTTGGTCAAGGTGGAAAGACAATGGGAGGATCCACCAATACAATCTCCTCCTTGTCGGGAGGGTCCTCTTTTTGGAACGTTCTTGGCACATTGCATAGCTCAAATAGTACTCTGATTTATGCATTTTTGTATGTGATTTTTGTGTGTTTTTGTATTGTGTTTTATTTATTTTTACGTGTTTAAGGTTTATCTTTTTCTCAATTTTCTTCCTTTTGATGTTTTTCGTTTTGTATTGTGTTTACTGTTTTTCTACTTTATCATATAAGTAATAATCTAATTTTGCTTAATTATATGAATTCAGCATCAAAACGAAGAAGACAGGACGTGAGACGTGCTGCCAACGCCTGCAGACAGTGCCCGCATCGACGCTCGGAGCCGCCCGCGTCGACCGACGCTGTGTCGATGCTAACTCTCTGAAGCGTCGATCTTTGCTCCGTCAGTTGACACACAAGTTGACACAACTTGCAGTCACGTCGGTTCAAGCTCGTGTCGATCAACGCAATGCCTTGTCGATGCGATCATCCTGACTTGCATCGACGTTGATGCTCCGCCCGCATCGGTCGACGCTCCGACGGTTGAGCGGTTATTTTTGGAAAAATCTATAAATAGCCGTTGGTTTCTTTTAAATTACAGGAGATATACTGGACTAAAGGTTCCAGAACATTCGGATACCTCAAGTCCCTTTCCATCCAAATTAAATTGAAGATTTAAGTTGATAATCAAGTCATTTCCTTTGTTTCTGGTTCGTTCGTCTTTGAAGATATCTTTCATGCTATAGATCGTTCGCCTGCTACTGTTTTTATATGAATTATAAGTTTCCTGCACTTTTTTTTTTTTACTTTTTATTTGGCTTTTAATGTTGTACTTTCATTCGGCCTGTTATTAGTTTAGTAACTCAAGCACGATTTACTTATAATTTGCTAGTTCAATTATGTTTGTTCCCTGGTTTTCTAAATTCTAATTTTCATCGCTTTTAATTAGTTTTAATTTACATATGCTTGTTTTCAAATTCGTAGTTATAAAAACAAAAACCCAGAAAATGGATTGTGTATTTAGTTGTAGAATTGTTAAACAAATATTTGTCGACGCCGATTGCAATTCCTTGTGACTAGACTTGAGTCAAGATTATCGCCTATAATAGCTCTGTTCTATTGCGGACAAGCTTTTAACTTTCTAAGCGAAAAAGTTCTATTCAAAATTTGGCGCCGTTGCCGGGGAATTGACAAAGGCTGTCCAAAAATGTTTGTTCTTATATGTTTTGTTTAGTTCATTTAATTTGTGTTCTTTTGTCTTGACTGTTTTAATTGTTTGTTAGTGAATGAAAGGACGTAGGTCCTTTGGTGGAAAATTAGTTCCTTTAATCGACAACATTCACCGGGTAAATAGAGTAAGACTCCCCTCGATAGCAGAATCAATGATGGCTCCGCCTGGAGCAAATGCTACAGAGACGAATCCACTGGAACCTCAAAATGATCAAAATAATGCACCAAATCCAAATGTGAATCAAAATCCACCACCGTTTAATCAATACCATTTCAATCAACAAGCTAACAATCACGGCATGCAACTGAATCAGCAACAAGTTCCATACTTCTATCATCAACAACCGTTCAATCAACAACAACAATATCATCCACATCGAGGCCCGTACGTGCCACCTCACAGGCCATTCCATCAACATGAGCCTTAGTCGGCTCGTATGCGCGAATTCGCTTGGCCCGTGATTGGCCCATCTACATCATACATTCGCCTAGGACCAGCGGCCCGAGATTATGAACTCAAGGCCACTCATTTCAATCTTTTGCCCTCTTTCTATGGGCTTCCTAATGAAGACCCGATAAATTTTATTCGGAAATTCTATTCGGTTATCCAAACGTTTCCATTGCAAGGACTTCGTGAAGAACAGTTGAAAATGAGGTGTTTTCCTTATACATTGAAGGACCGTGCTGATAATTGGTTTTTAGTTGGAGCCTAATTCTCTTACGAATTGGGACATGGTGTATGATCGCTTCATGGGGAACTATTATTCGAATAAAACGACGGCTCAAATCTGAGTAAAGATAGAGTCGTTTAGTTAAACGATGGCGAAATGTTCCATGAATCTTGGCAACGTTTTAAGGGACTTTTGATGAGTGCCCACATCATCATTATCCGCCCGAGATTGTCAACCAATTCTTTTATGATGGGCTCATTCTTACGTTTCAGTATATGGTAGATAATGTAGTAGGGGGAGAAATTGGATCACGAACTGCTTAAGAAGTATGGGACATATATGAGTCAATAAGCTACAATTCTCAACAGAAAAGCTCACGACCAAAGAAAGTAGTTGTTAATGAGATCGAGACATCTAATGCATTCCTTGATGATACAAAAAGAATCGTTGAATTGACGAGGCAAGTGGCCTCATGACAGACAGAAAACACGATTCTTTCTCAAAGCAGGCCCCAATCACCAAGCATATCAGAAACCTGCGGCATTTGTGGAGTGTATGGGAATGGAGCTAATACATGCCAAGCAGCCTTTGAACTAACTGAGGAAAATAATGAACAAGCACTTGCTATTCCGGGGTTTCAAGCAAATCAACAAGGGCAAGGATATCAGAGTCGTTACCCACAAAATAATAATTTATTTTCCAACACTTACAATCCAGGATGGAGGAATCATCCAAATTCCTCGTGGTCGAATAATCAAAATGTGGAGAATTCAACAACGAACCCAACGCCACAAAATAACTTTGTTTCCCAATAGCCATATCAATAACAATGGGAACAAAGTCAATTTTCATTCTCGACTTGACCAATGTAACAATCACAACCGCAAGGGCAAGGTCAAATACCATTTCCTCCACCTCAACCAGCTCAAGCACCCATTTCACCAACGCTCGAAGAGACATTGCGTACATTCATGCAACGCACTGAGTCAACATTGCAACGCAATGACAAACGGATGAACAAGTTTGAGACTGGCCTTGGCCAACTCGCCAAGCAAGTAGGAAAGAACGAGAAAGGTAAGTTGTCGAGTCAATCCTCGCAAGCACAAGCCATCACAGTGCTTAGGAGTGGGCGAATTGTGAATAATAACATTGCATCTCCTGACGAAAACTCTAAACTATCACAAGTTCAAACCAATGGAGAAAGCAAGAAACCCAATGAGAAAGAAGGCAAGGAGACAACTATTTCCCAGTCTCCAGGTAATGATAAAAAGGAAGTCGAGCCCAAGACGAATATTCACAAAGCTTCTAATCCATATTGGCCTCCCATTCCATATCTAAGTCGTCTTCGAGAAGAAAAGCAAGATAAGCAATTTCTTCACCTTTATAATATGCTTTCCAAAGTTAACGTTAATTTGACTTTGCTTGATGTTACAAGAAATGTTCCCGCATATGTCAAGTTCTTCAAAGACTTGACATCAAAAAAAATAAGATATTAGAAAATGAAAAAAATTGTATTTCAAATGCGGCGAGTGTGATCTTACGAAATCCCCTTCCCCCCAAATTTAAGTGAACTCGGGAGTTTTTGAATAAAAATTACTTTGGGAAATGGAAAAGAAACTCGGGGTATGCTTAACCTTGCGGAGGGAATCAATTTAATTCCTTCGTCTATTTTTGAGAAGTTTGATTTAGGTGCACTTAAGCCAACAAAGATGCGACTTCAATTGGCAGACCAGTCGGTAAGGTACCCGAAAGGAATTGTCGAGGACGTTCTCGTGCAATTTGGGAACCTTATAGTACCCAATGACTTCGTGATTTTAGACGTAAGCGAAGTTCAAGATGATAACCGAGAGCATATGATTTTGCTGGGTCGACCCTTCATGGCCACGACCAACACGTTGATTGATGTGAAGAATGGAAGCATGACTTTGTCCATGTTAGATGAATCGGTCACATTCTCTATCCACGATTTCCAGGCAACTCCATCTTCATCCATGAATTCCGAGTGTTCATTTGTGGACTCCATTGATCCAATTATGCAAGAAAGTTTTGAAGAGGAATCTGACATCCATAGATTTCTCGATCACGACGACGACTCTTGGCTCGCTAGGGACAGCGATTGGCTTGAGCCTAATTCTGAGGGGGTGATTGATCTTTGTGAGCTTGAAAATGAGAAACTGGACATCGAACCAAAGTTTGAGCTAAAGCCTCTTCCGAGTCATCTCAAGTACGTTTTTCTTGAGGAAGGCAAGAAGAAGCCAGTGATCATTTTTGTCGAACTAACCAAAGCAGAAGAAGAATCATTGGTCGGTGTTCTTAAAAAGTTTTAAGGAGCCATTGGCTGGAGTTTGGGAGACATTAAGGGAATAAGTGATTTGTACATATTTGTATGTGATTTTCGTGTATTTTTGCATTGTGTGTTGTGTGCTTTTACGTATTTTAGGTTTATCTTTTTATCGTTTTTCTTCCTTTTGATGTTTTTCGTCTCGTTTGGTGTTTAATGTGTTAATACTTTATTTTATATTAAATAATCTAATTTTGTTTTATTTTGGTGTTATAGCTCGAGAAGACGAAGATTGGATAAGCAATGTGCTGTGCTGACACTGGGTTACCCAGTGTCCGAGTCATGCTGACACTAGCTGCCGCAGCATGGCTCGCGTCGACTGACGCACCGTCGACGCAAATGTTCTGTTGCGTCGATCCTGGCTCACGTCGATCGACACACTGCCTGTCGACGCGTGAAGCCTGGCTCGCGTCGACTGACGCACCGTCAACGCAAATATTCTGTTTCGTCGATCCTAACTCCGTCGATCGACGCACTGCCTGGTCGACGCGTGCAGCCTGGCTCGCGTCGACTGACGCACCATCGACGCTCCGGTAGTTTGAGCGGTTATTTTCGAAAAATCTATAAAAGCTGGTGGTTTTCTTCATTTTCAAGTGCTGAGACGAGGGGGAAAGGTCCAGATATTGTAGAGAACCCTCGGTTCATGCCACCATTGCAATTACGCGCATAATTCGGGTTGAAGAGTCGAAGATTACAAGTTCGAGTCATCAATTCCTCGTTGTTTTTCGTCTTCATTTTAATTTCTGTATTCTCGTTTTAGTTTCTTAGATTCCAGACTTTAGATGTTAGATAGATAGTTTGTAGTATGTAGTTAGTTGATAGTTTGAACATCGTTACCTTCAAGCTTTCAATTCGTATTTCATAATCATTTCTTGATGAATGCTCTCTTTATATTATTTGTTAGTTTATTTTAATACCAATCGTGTTACTGTTTGATGGCTGAATTTTATGCCATTTGATCATGATTATGCTTGCTGGTTGAGTTTATTTGTCTAGTGTGCTTTGGGTCGTTTAGAACCATCGGGATTGACAACCCCGATCGTGGAGACGATTCCGGTGCACTTGACCTTCGTTTTTATTAATCGTTTTAAAGCTTTTAATTTTATTGCTCGTAGAAGTTAGAACGTTTTGAACCAAATTGGATCGAGTGTTTAGTTTAGTTTAGTTTTTATTTTCGTTTCTATGTACGTAAAATCAAACACCGAAATAGTTTCCGATTAGTCTTCCTTGTGATTCAACTCGAGTCAGCTTATCGCCTATAATAGCTCCATTCTCTTGCAGACGAGCTTTTTATTTTTAAGCGCGAAAAAGTTCGATTCAAAATTTGGTGCCGTTGCCAGGGAAGGCTAAAGGTCGTCGATTTTTGGTGTTTGCTTTTATTGACTTTTGTTCGTATTATTACTTGTTTGTTTGTGTTAGTGTTCGTTTGTGGTTTTTTATTTTTGTTTATTTTTGTTCTTTCTGGTACGTTTAATCTCGGTTTTTGAGTGTTGTGCTTTGTAGCCACATTTTTGAAGACTCGAGTTTATTTTGATTGAAGATGGCAAATTATCGAGTTAGTTCGCCATATGATGACCCTTACGCTCCAACTCTCAATTGTCAAGTCCCTCCATCGTATTATGACCTGTATGCTCCGAGCGGTCAAGAATGGGCCTATGCTTTTGACTATCCCGGCCCATGTCCTTCAAATTGCTGTAATATGAGCATGGATTCTTATGGGTATTATGATCCGGGTCTTGACGATTCTTATGCTCAATTTGCCCCGCCTTATCCGAACGTGAACTCGTATGCTCCTACTTTTCTAGGTTTTCGGTCTTTGCGCTACGACGTTTACACTCCACCCACATCCAATGCGTATATTTCGAGCGGCGATCATTCTGTCACTGTTTCTCAAGATCTTTTAGACGAGATTGTGGAAGCGACTAGACGTATGGATGAACGCATAGAACGTATGGATGAATGCATAGAACGCCTCGATATTCAATTAGAGCAATTTGACAACAAGGTGTACGAGGTAGACCAACCTTGTCATGAGGAGTTGCCCGTCTTTGATTTGAAAAATTACACCTCTGTTGATGGCAATTCCAGCTTTGATGATGTTTTGAACGAGGTGTGCGAAGATGTGAGATTTTTGGGTGAGAAGAAAGAGGTGGAAGTTAGCATTGTCTCTCCCGTGATTTTTGAGGATTATATACACGACTGTGTGGGAGAGTTGTCTTCGGGTGAATTTATTGAATCTCATGCCGTGCCGCTTGATTCTTTGTACAAAGATCAGAGGGAGGTGTTTGATGAGATAGTTGAGAAGGAGCCCGTTTGACCTCTTTTAAGCCCAAATCCGACTTTTCATGACGTTGAGGGCGTTGAGGCGGTGATCAAGGGAACGACAGAGCACGGGTTGGTTGATAGACGTTTCAAGTGCTCGAAAGATTTTCTAAGTCTTCCTTTGATCGAGGATCACCCCGTGTGCCCATTATTTTTTCATATATTCGAGGTGATCGATTACTCACGGTTCCGACCTCCGAAGCTAGTTGGAGTGTTCTGTATCTCGGGTTGTGCTTTTTATGCTCGCCTTGTTGATTATCATCGCCAATTCTTGATTTTAGAAAATACCAAGGCGTGGCACGACCGTCATCTATTTTTAGACCCGGGATGACATCGAACGTGGACGTCGTCAAGCTAGAGACGTTAAATAAAGCGCTTCTTGGGAGGCAACCCAAGTCTTTTAACTTTATATGTTTTTGTGTATTTTTGTTTATTTTCAGGTCCCTTTCATTATTAAAGCCCGTTGGACATTTTTGGACGCTCGACTCATTACTACAAGCGCGAGCGAATTCAGGGACGTTATGTTTTTTGTGTATTTTTTGTTTATTTTCAGGTCCGCTTTCATTATTAAAGGCGCCGTTAGACCATTTTTGGACGCTCGACTACATTACTACAAGCGCCGAATTCAGGGACGTCTCTCTCTCCTTTCTCTTGCCTTTTACCATACCTTGCTTAATTTTTCATTTTATAGGCAATATGGACATTGTATGGTTTAAGAGTGTGTGTGTGTGTGTGTGTGGTGTGTGGGGGGGGGGGGGGGGTGGGGGGGAAGCGGGGTTTTGTCCTTGGTTTAGTAATTATTCGTATGCTTGCTTGTGGTTGATTTGAGTTGTGTGTATTGATATTGACTGGAACCTTGACGAAGTGACGTGGTTAGATGCTTTGGTTAGGATATTTAGACTTCCGTTCGAATAATAGTGTAATTGTGGGGAATGAAGTGTAAATAATCTATGAAGTGTCTTTTCTCCTTGTTCTATTCTTGTTTCGTTCCAAAGAGTCGAATACTCTTTACTAGCCCGTTTTCAGATACCCTCTATAGGATTTTATGTAATTTTTCTTTTTATTTTGGAGACGTTAAAACTCCACGTGCGATATTGAAGAATGTTATCAGTTGCACTTAGCAACGTAAGATTGG
>BMAC01000264.1:396178-413739 GCA_014905375.1 Phtheirospermum japonicum | reverse complement strand
CAACGTAAGAATGGAGTCCATGAACTCTCGTTTGTGAATTATGTAAATTATGTTCGTTTAAGAGAAAACCTTGTACAAGTTGAGTTCTATTTTTATTTTTATTTCTTAGATTGTTTTGTTAAAGAGGTGTATAGATGACTTGTCTAGTCGGGTGACGATTTGGCGGTTTGAGCAGGGATAGACTTTGGCCGAGGCATGGATGGGTGACGTACATGGAGGTCAACTCATTACTTTAAGGTGTTCGGAAGCTAGTCTAAATCTCTTATCTCAACGTTATCGTGTCGTCCTTTTAGTTGAATTTTTAGTCGATCTAATGCATTAACTTATTGAATCATATGGATGCATTAGTAATTAAGTCATCGGGTAATTAGATTTTTCTTGTCTACGTCTAGATTAGATTTTGCTTGAGGACAAGCAAAAAGCTAAGTGTGGGGGAATTGATTTGTACATATTTGTATGTGATTTTCGTGTATTTTTACATCGTGTGTTGTGTGCTTTTACGTATTTTAGGTTTATCTTTTTATCGTTTTTCTTCCATTTGATGTTTTTCGTCTCGTTTGGTGTTTAATGTGTTAATACTTTATTTTATATGAAATAATCTAATTTTGTTTTATTTTGGTGTTATAGCTCGAGAAGACGAAGATTGGATAAGCAATGTGGTGTGTTGACACTGGATTACCCAGTGTCCGAGTCATGCTGACACTAGCTGCCGTAGCCTGGCTCGCGTCGACTGACGCACCGTCGATGCACCATTGACGCAAATGTTCTGTTGCGTCGATCCTGTCTCGCGTCGACTGACGCACCGTCGACGCACCATCGACGCAAATGTTCTATTGCATCGATCCTAGCTCCATCGATCGACGCACTGCCTGGTCGACGCGTGCAACCTGGCTCGCGTCGAATGACGCACCGTCGACGCTCCGGCAGTTTGAGCGGTTATTTTCGAGAAATCTATAAAAGCTGGTGGTTTTCTTCATTTTCAAGTGCTGAGACGAGGGGGAAAGGTCCAGATATTGTCGAGAACCCTCGGTTCATGCCACCATTGCAATTACGCGCATAATTCGGGTTGAAGAGTCAAAGATTGCAAGTTTGAGTCATCAATTCCTCGTTTGTTCTTCGTCTTTGTTTTAATTTTTGTATTTTCATTTTAGTTTCTTAGATTTCAGACTTTAGATGTTAGATAGATAGTTTGTAGTATGTAGTTATTTGATAGTTTGAACATCGTTACCTTCAAGCTTTCAATTCGTATTTCATAATCGTTTCTTGATGAATGCTCTCTTTATATTATTTGTTAGTTTATTTTAATACCAATCGTGTTACTATTTGATGGCTGAATTTTATGCTATTTGATCATGATTATGCTTGCTGGTTGAGTTTATTGGTCTAGTATGCTTTGGGTCGTTTAGAACCATCGGGATTGACAACCCCGATCATGGAGACGATTCTGGTTCGCTTGACCTTCGTTTTTATTAATCGTTTTAAAGCTTTTAATTTTATTGCTCGTAGATGTTAGAACGTTTTGAACCAAATTGGATCGAGTGTTTAGTTTAGTTTAGTTTTTATTTTTGTTTCTATGTACGTAAAATCAAACACCGAAATAGTTTCCGATTAGTCTTCCTTGTGATTCGACTCGAGTCAGTTTATCGCCTACAATAGCTCCGTTCTCTTGCGGACGAGCTTTTATTTTTAAGCGCGAAAAAGTTCGATTCAATAAGTCCAGCTACATGCATGCATCATATCGTGCTGGAAAAAGAAGAAAAGCCAGTTCGGGATGGTTAACGCCATTTGAATCCTACTTTAATGTAAGTGGTGAAGAAAGAGATTTTTAAACTGCTAGATGAAGGAATTATTTTCGCAGCACCTGATAGTGAATGGGTGAGCCATGTCCATGTGGTACCAAAGAAGGGCGGAATCACGATCATTGAAAATGATAAAGGAGAAATTTTGCCGACTAGGCTGAAGACCGGGTGGCAGATGTGCAATGGCTACAGAAAGCTTAATGCCACCACAAGAAAAGATCATTCTCCGCTTCCCTTCATTGATCAGTTGCTCGATAAGTTGGCCGGGCACGAGTACTACTGCTTCCTCGATGGTTTGTCTGGATACTACCAAGTTGCCATAGCACCGGAGGACCAAAAGAAAACGACGTTCACTTGTCCATTTGGGACATTTTCCTTTCGACGGATGCCATTTGGCTTGTGCAATGCGCCAACAACTTTTCAACGTTGCATGCTTTCCATTTGCACGGATATGATCGACGATTTTCTTGAGGTATTCATGGATTATTTTTCAATACTTGTCTCTTCCTTTACTTCTTGTCTTGCTAATTTATCTAAGGTGCTTCAAAGATGTATAGAGAGTAATTTAACGTTGAGTTGGGAGAAGAGTCATTTCATGGTTAAAAGTGGTATTGTTCTTGGTCATGTCGTGTCTGGTAAGGATTTAGAGGTCGACAAGGCTAAGGTTGATGTTATTGAAAGTTTGCCACCTCCCACAAATGTTAAAGGTGTTCGAAGTTTCTTAGGGCACGCGGGCTTCTATCGGCGATTTATAAAAGATTTTTCAAAGATTAGTCGCGCACTGTGTCATTTTCTAAGTCTTGATGTACCGTTTGTTTTTGATGAGTCATGTTTGAGTGCGTTTAAACTGCTTAAGGAAAAATTGACCATGGATCCGGTGGTTGTTGCTCCAAATTGGTCCCTCCCCTTTGAAATTATGTGGATGCGTCAAACGACGCCGTGGGGGATATTTTGGAACAACCATTGGATGGTCTCCTCCGTGTGATTTATTATTCGAGTCTTATGTTGAAATAGGCTTAGAGGAACTATACCACCACCGAATAAGAACTTTTAGCCATGGTGTTTTCTTTGGAGAAACTTAGATTGTACATTATTGGTTCAAAAGTTATTGTCCATAGTGATCACGCGGCTCTTCGTTACCTTTTTAACAAAACCCAAAGTAAGTCGCGTTTGATTCGTTGGATACTTTTACTTCAGTGATTTGACTTCAAAATCAAAGATAGGAAGGGTTTTGAAAATGTTGTTGCGGACCATTTGTCCCATTTAGATAGAGAGGGGGATGTGAATGAACAGGGTTTTATAAATGATGTCTTTCCTTATGAATTAACTTATGCTTTTTCTTTGCATGATACCCCTTGGTTTGCTGACATTGTCAATTATTTACTTTGTGGCCATGTGAGGGCCAGTTTATCCTTCCACGAATGGAAGAGATTTCTTTCTAAATGCAGGGATCATTTTTGGGATAACCATTTCATTTTACGATTCGGGAAAGATGGAATTATTTGACGATGCATTCCCGAGGAGGAGCAAAAGAGCATTTTATCATTTTGCCACGATCAACAATGTGGCGGCCCTTTTGGAGGGCAGAAGACTGCTTATAAAGTCCTCCAATCAGGATTCTATTGGTCGGGTTTGTTTAAGGATGCTCATGAATTTTTCAAGTCCTGTGATCGCTGCCAACGTTTAGGAAATATCGACAAACATGATGTGCCGCAAACGAGCAAATCTTGTTGTAGAAATTTTTGATGTATGGGGCATAGATTTCATGGGACCATTTCTGGCATCGTTGGTTATGAATATATCTTAGTTGCCATTGATTATGTGTCTAAGTGGGTCGAAGCCATTCCCACGAGAACGTGTGATGCCAAGGTTCTGCTCAAGTTTTTGCAAGAAAATATATTCAGTCGGTTTGGATTTCTGCGAGCAATTATTAGTGATGGAGGTGCACATTTCCGCAACAAGTCATTCGATAAATTGATGACGAAGTACGGGGTTAAACATAAGGTGGCCAAGGTGTATCATCCTCAGACATTAGGCTAAGTCGAGACGAGTAATAGGCAAATCAAAACTATTTTGGAGAAGACCGTTTAGCTGAATCATAAGGATTGGTCAGCTAAGCTCATTGATGCTCTTTGGGTTTACCGAATGGCGTACAAGATAGTTCTAGGGACCATACCCTATCGGATGGTCTATGGCAAGGCGTGTCATATTCCAGTCGAGATGGAGCACCGAGCTTATTGGGCGATTCGTCCAGTGAATTTTTATTTGACACAGGTTGGTGCTACAAGAGGACTGCAAATTGAAGAACTTGATGAAATACGTAATGAGGCATACGATAATGCTGATATTTACAAAAAGAAGGTGAAGGCCTAACATGAAAAGAAGATCACTGTTAAAGATCTTCGAGCCGGTATGCAAGTTCTGTTGTTTAACTCTCATCTCCGGTTGTTCCCTGGAAAACTCAAATAACGATGGAGTGGCCTATTTCTGATTATGGAAGTTTTGCCGTATGGAGTTGTGAAGTTGGTCAACGAGAAGACGAATGAAAGCTCTCAAGTAAATGGCCACCGATTTAAGCCGTACTTTCCAGGATCAGGGATGAATCATGCTAAGGAGACTGTAACTCTCATTGACTCATTCTCGACGTAGATGAGTGATTTCGCCAAGATAGTGACGTTAAACAAGCGCTTCTTGGGAGGCAATCCAAGCCTTTTTAACTTTGTTTATTTTGTGTGTTTTTTTTCTTTTTTGGTTTCAGTTCCCCTTTGATGTTAAAGCCCATTGGATGGTTTTGGACGCTCGACTCATCACCACAAGCGCTATTTCAGGGGCGTATCTCTCTTTCTCTTATCTTTTACCATACTTAGCTTAATTTTTCGTATTATACAATGTGGACACTGTATGGTTTAAGTGTTGGGGGGTTTGTCCTTGGTTTGGTTAGTAAAGTTTTATGTGCTTGCTTGTGGTTGATTTAAGTTGTGTGTATTTATTTTGACTGGAACCTTGACAAAGTGACGTGGTTAGATGATTGGTTATGATATTTAGACTTCCGTTCGAACAACAATGTAATTGTGGGGAATGAAGTGTAAATAATCTATGAAGTGTCTTGTCCTCTGTTCTATTTTTGTTTCGTTCCAAAGAGTTGAATAATCTCTACTAGCCCCGTTTTCCGATAACCTCTATAGGACTTTATGTAATTTTTCTTTTTACTTTTGGAGACGTTAAAACTCAATGTGCGAAATTGAACAATATTATAAGTTGCACTTAGCAACATAAGATCGGAGTCAATGAACTCTCATTTGTGATTTATGTATATTATGCTCGTTTGTACCTCATCTTTATGGGTACTAATATAAAAAAAATAAGTACAAGAAGAGAAATCCTTGTACAAGTTAAGTTCTTATTTTCTTTTTTTTTTCTTAGATTGTATTGTTAAAGAGGTGTATAGATGACTGGACTAGTCGGGTGACGACTTGGCGGTTTGAGCAGGGATAGACTTTGGCCGAGGCATGGATGGGTGACGTACATGGAGGTCAACTCATTACTTTTAGGTGTTCGGAAGTTAGTCTAAATCTCTTATCTGAATGTTATCGTGTCGTTCTTTTAGTTGAGTTTTAGTCTATTTAATGCATTAACTTCTTGAATCATTTAAATGCATTAGAAATTAGGTCATTGGGTGTTAGATTTTCCTTGTCTACGTCTAGATTTGATTTTGCTTGAGGATAAGCAACAAGCTAAGTGTGGGGGAGTTGATTTATGAATTTTTGCATGTGATTTTTGTGTGTTTTTGTATTGTGTTTTGTTTGTTTTTACGTGTTTAAGGTTTATCTTTTTCTCATTTTTCTTCCTTTTGATGTTTTTCATTTTGTATTGTGTTTAATTTTTTTCTACTTTATTTTATAAGTAAAAATCTAATTTTGCTTAATTTTATCGATTCAGCTTCGAAATGAAGAAGACGGGACATGAGACGTGCTGCCAACGCCCACAGACAGTACCCGCATCGACGCCCGGAGCCACCCGCGTCGACCAACACTGTGTCGACGCTAACTCTCTGAAGCATTGATCTTTGCTCCGTAAGTCGACACACAAGTTGACGCAATTTGCAGTCGCATCGATCCGAGCTCGCGTCGATCGACGTAATGCCTTGTCGATATACTTGGGGGAAGGTTCCAAAACATTCAGATACTGGGGGGAAGGTTCCAAAATGTTCAGATACCTCAAGTGCCTTTCCATCCAAATTAAATTGAAGATTTCGGTTGATGATCAAGTCATTTCCTTCATTTCTCGTTAGTTCATCTTTGAAGATATTGTTTCGTGCTGTAGATCGTTCGTCTGCTACTGATTTCATATGAATTATAAGTTTCCTGCAATTTTTTATTTACTTTTGATTTGGCTTTTAATGTTGTACTTTCATTTGGCTTGTTATTAGTGTAGTAACTCAAGCACGATTTACTTTTAATTCGCTAGTTCAATTATGTTTGTTCTCTGGTTTTCAAAATTATAATTTTCATTGCTTTTAATTAGTTTTAATTTACATATGCTTGTTTTCAAATTCGTAGTTATAAAAAATAAAACCCTTAAAATAGATCGTGTGTATAGTTGTAGAATTGTTAAACAAACATTTGTCGACGCCGATTGCAATTCCTTGTGATTCGACTCGAGTCAAGCTTATCGCCTACAATAGCTCCGTTCTCTTGCGGACGAGCTTTTAACTTTCTAAGCGAAAAAGCTCGATTCATACTCGCCAAAAACCAAATGTTTCAAACGGGCAAATGGGACTCGTCTCGGCTAGGTCTTCGGGTGGAGTGGTAGTTTTGAAGTGCCCCGAAAACTCATTTGGGAAACGATAAGAATAATGGCCGGCTAGCTTGTTCAACCTTTGATCAAAACACGGGGGAGGGAAATGATATCTCTTGGTAGCCGTATTTAACTTCTTAGAATCGATCAATATCCTCCATCTCGCCGTAGCCCTCGTGGCCAACAATTCTCATTTTACCTCCTAATAAACAAACACGCCACTCGTCTTTGGTACCAAGTCAATGGGCTTCACCCACTCGCTCTCGGAAATCACCAACATCAATCCTCCCAACAACAACCTCCAATTCCCGTCTCTCTCTATCCCCATATGACATAGATTCAAAGGGATAACTCCCTTAACAACTCCTGGTCTCCAATAAATAGCACCCTTAAGAACTTTAAGCACTTCAACCGACCTCTCCTACTCTTCTCGATCAGAGTTTGCAAAGATGGTAATCGACTTGCTCTCCTCCTCCTCCAAATAGACATGCTCGAGGTGAGATGAAGGAGGCTTAAGCTCAAGCTTGTGCCTCCTCTCGGCCTCATCGGAAACTAGCTCAAACAATTCACCGACCCCCTCAAGATACTCTTCAAGCTCTTTAATCTTACTATCCACTATCTCCTCCTCAAGATGATTTTCAAGTTTCTCACTCTTATCATCAATTATCTCCACCTCCCCCGCCAAAAATATGTCGGTGCCCTCAATGACACAATCATAATCTCTTTCACTCAAGTCGTTGGCACATTGAAACACAATGGGCTCGTCTTTATGATCAAGAGGCTCATCATCCTCACAATAACCCTCAACATAGACTTCCCGGCCAACCTCCTCCTCATTTCTCCTTTCCTCCATATAAACTTGTTTGACCAACTCTTGGGCCACGTCTATGCGTAAGAAAACCTCGAAGGATAAGCTTGATGGATATGGTATAGGGGCATCAGGAATATTCTTTTCGAAATGGGGGAGGGTAGAATCGGGAAGAGCAAGAATACTCGTAATAGAAACCACCTCCACCTCGGAATGCGGAACAACCGTATTATCAGCCACCCCACCACTTCCAATGACCGTGACCACAAGAGGATGCGAAGGTTGGCTTCGCAATTCATCTTCCTCATTCGCTTGCTTCAACATATTCACATCACTTTCCAATTGCTCTATTGTAGCCTCGAGAGCATTGAACTTAGTATTGAACAAAGCCAACGTGATGGAAAGTGTTTGGAATTGTTGCAAAATGCAGAAAGAGATTCGGATCGGAGGGAGGAATAGGAGCATTCATCGGAATATGGAGGGCGGGAGGGGCATTTTGGGCATTGGAGCTCAAACCGCCAAATAATTCATACGGATCAGAAGTTTGAGTACTATTGTTGGCACCGGGGTATGATTGAAATTGTAAGCGTGAGGACTTCCATACGGGTCGGGATTCAGAATTGGCCACTCACATTCCCATTCAGACTCACAAAGCCACCATTAGACATGCTCGTGAATTGATTGGGGGCACTATAACCCTCGTACGGACTATTCGTACCTATGTAACCGTTATACCCAACATGGTTTGCACATGCCCTCCCATGTTGGGTTGCCCATATCCGATTCCACCATTGGTAACGTGGTTTGCACCATGCTCTCCCATGTTGCCAAAACCATTAAACATCATTCAATTCCCAACATGGTTTGCACCATGCCCTCCTACGTTGGGAATATACCCTCCATAGCTATAAGCACCTTGCATACTAAATAAAAACGTCAAATAACAAAGAAAGCTAAAAACACAAAGAAAAAACAATCAAATCGAAAGCCTTAACCAAGTCGAGTCGCAAGGACGCCATTTTGAAGTGTAATTTTTAGTGGTTTTGAAAATAAAGGTTCATTTGGCTTGATATTATTGGAATTTGATTCGATCGTAAGAATCTATGTGTTTGTAGCTTGAAGAAATAAAAGGAAAATGAAAATAAAGCACTTAAACTAACTAAACTATCCTGGGAAATGAAATTGCAAATTGGTCGGATGCATCGGTCGTGTGCCTTAATTGAAAATGCAAGCAATAATGGAAATCAAGCAAGAGCAAGCCATGTTTCACCAAGTACAACTATGAAAGCTCAAGGTACAACCATGCTTTCATGAACATAAAAGCTTGAATAATAAAAATTAGCACAAATTGAGAGCATAGATAGAAAGAGCAATGAAAATTGACGTCAAAGTTTAAGACTTTACATAAATTTAGCATTAAACAATGCATGAAAATATAGACCAAAACATAAAGCATATGAAATACTAGAAATAAAAATGATCAAGGACTCGATCTATGACATAGACGTGTCACTCATCTAGATTCCATGGACGATTCACAAAATCTAACAAGAAATCAAAGAGCTAAAGGCAAAAAGCATAAAATTGAAGAACAAAACATAAAATAAAAAAACCTTACTTGAATTAAATAGATGAAGTAACAAGCTTGAATTAAACTGCATCAAAGTAAAAATCCAAGGGAGTACTTGGATTCATTTTGAGCTTACAAACCCAAGGCAATCTTCAAAATCAAATCTAAAATCTAGAGAGAGAAATTTTAATCCCAAACCCAAGCTTGGGTTGGGAGGAGGTGAGATTTACAAAATGAGAGTTGTGTGCTATTTATACTAAGTTTAATTAGGTCTAAATGGGTCAAGTTGGGCTTTAAGGGCTTAATTTCCCGGGTTTGACTTGAAATAACCAAGCTGGGCACCGCATTGGGCTCCGCTTTGGGCGTGAAGGGGCAGCCAGGCGCTGGGGCGCTGCCTTGGGCATGACCTTGGACATAAAAGAGCAGCCTAGCGCTGCTCTGGGCGCCACTTTGGGCGTGGCCTTGGACGTGAAGGAGCCGCCTAGTGCTGCTCTGGGCGCCGCTTTGGGCGTGGCCTTGGACGTGAAGGAGCAGCCTAGCGCCGCTTTGGGTGTGGCCTTGGGCGTGACCTTGGACGTAAAGGAGCAGCCTAGTGCTGCTCTAGGCGACGCTTTGGGCATGGCCTTGGACGTGAAGGAGCAGCCTAGCGCTGATCTGGGCGCCGCTTTGGGCGTGGCCTTGGGCTTGAAGGGGCAACTAGGCGCTGGGTCGCTACCTTGGGCGTGACCTTGTACGTAAAGGAGCAGCCTAGCGCTGCTCTGGGAGCCGCATTAGGCGTGGCAAGCGCGCCCTCTCTTTCGCTAAGGGCTGGGCGCGGAATTGGGCGTCCAGGCACAGAAATGGGCCACCATTCCAAAATTTTAGCCACTTTGAAGCTCGCTCTTGGCACCTATGAGCATGCAAATAGGCAAGGCTAGGTTTTGATTTTTGGCCTCCATGACTTAGCTTGAATTCCAATTATTTAGCCTATTAATGATAATTTGAAATATCAAAACCCGAGAATTACACAAAAGTCCAAATAATTGAAGCCATTTAACCCAATTAAATATAAAACTAACAAGACAATTGAGAAACAAGAAAAATAAACAAAAAAACCTAACGAAACTCGACTAAAAACTATGAGAATCAACATAAAACCCCGATTAAAAAAACAAGAAACACACCACAATGACATGTAAAACAGCGCGCTGGCATGCGCTGGGCGGCGAGCTATCTCGGCAAGCACGCGAGTGCTGTCGGCAGTGCTCGGTAGGCGCGGAGCGTGGGCGCATGGGCGCGTGCATGCTGGCGTGCGGGCTGGCTCTGCAGTGCTCGGCAGGCGCCCGACAGCTGCACGCGGGCGGCGGGGCTGTGCGCGGATTGGCTTGCCTTGGCGTGTGTCAAGGTCCCTGGCACAGGTTGGCGTGGCTTGGCACGTCTTGGCGACCATTCCAGAATATTTTAGAGCTAGTTTTTAGCGCGGATTGGCACGTCTTGGCGCAGCTTGGCTTGAGCTTTGGGCCTCAATGCCTTCACCTATGAAATATGAATTTGAACATAAAAACTCAACCAAGAATTACACTAAAGCTCAAATTAATTGAGCCCATTTAACCATATTAAGTATAAAATCAAAAAGAACAAGAAAAATAACAAAATAAGAAAAATCACCCAATAACTTAACAAACCTCGAATCGAAACCACTAAAATGACACTAAACCCTAATTGAAACACAATAAAAACACCACAATTACATGCAAAATAACCACCTCACACTTATCGGTTTGTTCATCCTCGAACAACGAAAAGGATCGAGAATGTACATGCAATGAATATTATGCAAAAAGAAAAATCCTTGTGCTTATCCTTATTAGAATGATAAAAGTGTCAACATAAACTCGTTATCGCCAATCATTGCTCGTATTACTCTTTCTAAAATGAAAACCTAATCGATGACTTCCTCACAAATGGAATTTTGAGGGTGTTCCCTCAACTCACTCAAGTGTGTTTTTATAAGGGATGTGTATACACTCAAGTCGGAAAATGCATGCATCTCATCAAGATTTCACAAACTAGAAACTCAAAATCACCCGTTGTACATGAAAAAAATAAGAATCGAAAGAAGACTTTGTTTCTAGTTGTAATGTTGTCTCTTTGGTATGGTATGAGATATTTGGATAAAGTGGCTAAAACACGATCAAACATGATCAATAACACACGAAACCCTACCTTCTAGAACTCGAAGCTTATGAACGCTTCTCCCTTCCCAATTTACCAAACTTTCATTCGAAACCCTTTCGTACACTCGCACACTTCTCTAAATTTTATTTCACAACACTTAGAAGCTTTTTTTAATTTGCTTCTTTTTACTAAACTTAGCCTTTTTGAACATTAGGCATTTCGCTTGAACCGCACGCTTTATCACTTTTCGTGATTCGTGTTGGAGTTTATTTGTTGTTCTCCCATTTTTTTTATATATCTCTTTTTTTCATGTATATAAGTAACTTAGAACCCAAAACCCACAATTGATTTCCCACACATTCCTAGTCAACTAACAACGCACTCTGTGCGCGGTTGGCTTGCCTTGTCGTGCGTCGAGATCCTTGGCACGGGTTGGCGTGGCTTGGCACATCTTGGCGACCATTCCAGAATGTTTTGGCATTTTAGAGCTAGTTTTTGGCGCGGATTGGCAAGTCTTAGTGCAGTTTGGCTTGAGTCTTGGGCCTCAATGCCTTCACCTATGAAATAGGAATTTGAACATAAAAACTCACCCAAGAATTACACAAAACCTCAAATTAATTGAACCCATTTAACCATATTAAGTATAAAATCAAAAAGAACAAGAGAAACAACAAAACCAGAAAAAAAACCTAATAACTTAACAAAACTCGAATCAAAACCACTAAAAATGACACTAAACCCTAATTAAAAACACAATAAAAATACCACAATTACATGCAAAACACCTATCTTCTTTTTCAAGTCGTTCTCTCCATTTTTCTCCATCATCCTTTATCCTAAGAGCCTCCTCCAAGTGGATATATTTCTCTGCCCTTTCCAAGAGCTCTCCAAACTTCAGTGTCGGCTTAACTACAAACAATTGGAAGAACTCCCCCTTCCTAAGCCCTTGGGCCAACACATTGACCAATAGCTCTTCGGATGGTGATGGCACTTCCAGCTTGGTCTCTATAAATTACTTGATATACTTGCGCAGACTTTCGCCTTCTTTATGCTTCAAACTGAAAAGTTATAGCGGCATTGTTTGGTACTTCCTGCAACTGGTGAACTGATGTAAGAATGCAGAACTGAACTCATCAAAGTTGCTTATAGATGAGGGGGTAGTTGGCTAAACTAGAGTTTAGCTGATTTCGTGATGGTCATGGGGAAGGCCCGACACATGACCGCGTCAGAAAACTTGTGCAAGGTGGTTGCGATCTCGATTCGGCTCAGGTGATCCCACGGATCTGTTGTTCCATTGTACTCAAAGCTCATGGAACGGTAAGAAGTTGGGAGATCATCCCTCATAACCGCCTCCGTGAATGGAGTACTCCTCCGCGTTTGCCCTGCCCTAGCACCTGCTATCTTTTGCTTCACTTCTCTAACCTCCCAATGTGGGGTCCCAGCGTCGTCACTGCTCGTCTCTCACCCCTCGGCTTCCCTTGAACTCGCACTATCCTCCAATCGTACTCTAACGACTTAAAGATATGCTGCACGTCATCCTCCCTAGGCTCATATCTACAAACCTCTGCCAATCTCATAATAAACGCATCGTGGGTTATAGGAACGCCTCTCTCATCGCCGATCTTTTGCACGTTCTTAATGCTCCGAATCATCAGGGGATATAACTGGACTCGTGTTCCTTTTACCATGCACCAAATAGCGTATAACTCATCCTTATTAATTATCGTCGGCTCCTCCTTCCTGATAACGCAGTGAGCCGTAAATTGATAGACAGCATAAAGTGCATTTTCCTCCACACACGTCAGGGCGTACCGATTCATTGCCGCACTACCCAGCACAGTGATCTCATCCCAAAACACTCTCTCGCAATAGTTATGATCATTCTCCCGTAGCGTCATCCGACCGTCAATGTCAAAATAAGATTCGATCTCTTCGCTAAAAAACTTAAACTCTCGGCCTCCAAATTGGCACGACATAGTATAATTGCCCAAAATCTTGAATGACGTATAAAACTCAAGCATGAGTTGCTCGTAGGCCGGGTATCGCATTCTCGCCCAGTGGATGCAGTCGAAGTTCTAATGTACCTCATGAATTTCTCGGCAAAAGGATTGTTGTTCACCACCTGGTCAAGCCAATAGTTAATGTCTATATTTGCGGGCGGATTAATGCTCCGAATCATCAACGACCTATATAAGTCCGCCTCGTCCTCTTAAACCTTGAAAGGCGCCCCAACACTCCTTGCTACATTCTTCCTTTTGTTGCGCAAGGGTGAAGCCATCGTACCCAAAAATTCGCCGGAATGCGACGAAAAATTCTCCGAAAAACTGCTCGTCAGAATAATTAACAGTAGCCCCCTTTACGGTAGCTACGTACCGTAACTGCTACCGGAAGACAATTCGTCGAGCACCTTTTGTGCAAGTTCTCCGTCGACGATTACAAACTAAAACAACTATAATTCAACCCAAACACTATCCTAAACCTGCAATTTCCCAATCCAACAAGTAATTGAGTCTAGTTGAGCCACACTTACCCCGAATTTGAGAAAATTCAGACCCGAGAGAACGAAACCCTTCTCCATCGCCTGATGTTGTCGCCCTCCGTCGAAACAACCGAAGTTCGTCGGTTTTGTGATGTGAACGATGAATTAATCGGTGAATCTTAGTGGTAAGGACGGTATCACTACTGCAGAAAGGGGATTTAAAGGCGGTTTTTTTGCATTTTTAACGGCAGTTTTTGAACCGCCTTTATATCTGTCTCTTATACACATCTAGATGTGTATAAGGACACGGATTGAGAGTATGACATCTTTTGAATATCTTAAAGTATGTAACCAATAATTATTAATGAATTTATTCTAAACATTAATATATGAAATGAATTAATAACAATAATTAATAAAATAGATATTAGGCACGGGTTTAGAATGTGACGCCTTTTGAAATTTTGTAAATATATAACACTACTGCAGAAAAGGGATTTAAAGGCATTTTTTTTTTTGCGTTTTTAACGGCGGTTTTCGAACCGCCTTTGTATCGACCTTACGGCGGTTTTAAAAATCGCCGTAAAAAAACAGGATTTAACGACGGTTCTCAGTGAGTTTTAACGTCGGTTTTATAACTGCCATAAATTGTTAAGTTTACGGCAGTTTTAGAAACGCCATTAATTGGTGCACTTTTTATATCGGCTTATAGAACCGCCGTTAATTTAGTGTACTTTTTACGTCGGTTCTTAAAAAATACCTTCTAGAAAGTAGTAAAAAAAAATTTAAAAAAAAGAAATGAAAGCAGGTGCACCAAAATTAAATAAAAGCAGGAAATTGATTATGCTATCTACACAAGATAATCGTGTTATCTTCTTTCTCTACAAAGTCGATTCACCCATATTGATAAAGATATACAAATTATAGTACCTTCTTATAAATATTCGCAACATACACTGTTCTTGCACACTTCTCACGTTCATTTTCAGTCTGCATAATAGATATATATAATACCTTTTAGTTTGTACATGTAAAAGCTAAGCATTACCAAGTAAAAATGTCACCTGAGGCAAGAGTGTTGGATTAATAGGTGCAATGGCCGTCTTTGAAGGCAGCACCTTCATAGGATAATATCCAAGCATGGTTCCAAATAGATTAAGTGCGACTCGTGCAGCCTCTGTGAAACCCATAAATTGCAACAAAGGCTAAAAACAGAAAAGAAAAGAATGATCTCTATTGTGTGAAAGAATTGAAAAGATATTATTTGATTTGACATAAATCTAAAATCTTATTTAATTGTTCTAAATTCTTCCAAATTAACAATATTGAAATGTATTATCCCAAAATAATCATAAAATGCATGCCCCGTACAATGTAGGGGTGAAATACTTGTATAATTTGGTTACAATCATTATATTTTTAATATACATAAATTTCATTTCTATCTAACATCTTCTATTAATACTTAGCATATTAATCCAACAAAATATACGTATATCGTATTTTCTATCTAACATCTTAAATCTTATTAATGCATAACATATTAATCCAATAAAATACTAGAAAATACTTATCTCGCAACGATTTGAAGATGACATGTATCATTATCTTATTTGCTTAGTAAAAAAAAATTCACTACTAAAGTTGGCCTGTTTTATAGCCGCAGCAAGTAATGAATTTTAAAACATTGATCAAAACCAACCAAGTCTTAATCACTATAAAATCTATTATACTATATAAAGCAGGAAATTGATTATACTATAATTATTTAACCATACATGTGCAAATCTATTACATGGTTTTTGTAATCCAAACGGCCAAAAATAAGCTCCCCAAAATAAGAACGACGTTTTGATAAAGGCAACAATTTTCTAACAAATCCCACAATTACAAAATCCTCAACTCAGTTAGCATGTACAATTCAAAGTTCAATCTTTCAAAAACTCAGGATTCGAGCGCAAGATAGATTCCATTGCGTTCATTTTTAATTGGAGAATGTGCTGATCAGAGCAATTATGGTTCAATGAAATAACAAACCAATGAAAAAGAGATACCAAGGGCGCCTGATTTTGTCTTCTACAGCAAATGTTCCTCCGCACGTGGAAATGCATCGAGGCTTTTCGGTGCTTGCTTCAAATAACCCATCTTGATTTCTTCTCTTACGCCAATATCTTTTGCAACCCTCAAGCGATAAACCTCAATCAACAAAATTAATGAAACCATTAAAGCTTTCAATTAGAATATAAGAAATTGACAAAAGCCATAATTGTACAATCAGTCCATCAATCACATACCTCTCCACAAACAGATTCAAAAAACAGTTTCAAGTCTGCTTTAGTAACCTAAGCAACACAAGATAATCATGTTATCTTCTTTCTCTACAAAGTCGATTCACCCATATTGATAAAGATATACAAATTATAGTACCTTCTTATAAATACTCGCAACATACATTGTTCTTGCACACTTCTCACGTTCATCTTCAGTCTGCATAATAGATATATATAATACCTTTTAGTTTGCACATGTAAAAGCTAAGCATTACCAAGTAAAAATGTCACCTGAGGCAAAAGTGTTGGATTAACAGGTGCAATGGCCATCTTTGAGGGCAGCACCTTCATAGGATAATATCCAAGCATGGTTCCAGATAGATTAAGTGCGACTCATGCAGCCTCTGTGAAACCCATAAATTGTAACAAAGGCAAAAAACAGAAAAGAAAAGAATGATCTCTATTGTGTGAAAGAATTGAAAAGATATTATTTGATTTGACATAAATCTAAAATCTTATTTAATTGTTCATTGTTCTAAATTCTTCCAAATTAACAATATTGAAATGTATTATCCCAAAATAATAATAAAATGCATGCCCCCTACAATCCAGGGGTGAAATACTTGTATAATTTGGTTACAATCATTATATTTTTAATATACATAAATCTCATTTTCTATCTAACATCTTATATTAATATTTAACATATTAATCCAACAAAATATACGTATATCGTATTTTCTATCTAACATCTTAAATCTTATTAATGCATAACATATTAATCCAATAAAATACTGGAAAATACTTATCTCGCAACGATTTGAAGATGACATGTATCATTATCTTATTTACTTAGTAAAAAAATTTTCACTACTAAAGTTGGCCTGTTTTATAGCCGCAACAAGTAATGAATTTTAAAACATTGATCAAAACCAACCAAGTCTTAATCACTATAAAATCTCAAATACAAAATGCATGTCAAAATCATCTCAATCACACCTGACTAACTGAGAAAGCCAAAATTAACCAAGAATTGGTGTCCCTGATTTTCTAAACAAGACATACCCAGGTAAGAATGGACAATACGAGTAGTGACATGGGTTTTGAATATATTATATATATATATATATATATATATATATATTAAAAGATAGCATAATCTCTAAAATCATCACACTGTCATAAAACAGAGAATCAAACACAATTTCGAGGGACTCATTCAACTTCCAAACAATAGCATTGGCAGCTCTAGCAACCCTAGGCCAAAGATCAGCGCACTCCTTTCCGATAAGTCCTGTGATAGCATACATTACACAAAATCACAACCATATAAGAAATTAACAATGCGTTTGGATTTAGGTATTTGAATCCAAAGAAAGGATTTCAAGATCCATGAATTCAAAATCCATTCATTTCAAATCACTTGTTTGGGTGTACTGTTAATTTGTCAAGATTTCAAATTCATTGAAAAAATGTTAATAAATAATACAAAATATAGAATTTATTTTCACACAAAAACATACATTTCACACAGAACAAGCTCTACACATATTTCACACAATACATATACTGCACATATTTCACAAAACACGGTACTCACATTTCACACACTACACAAATTTCTAACACAAAACACATAAAAACATACATTCCACAAAAGTATGTGGAAAGCAACAGAAAG
>BMAC01000264.1:357532-379254 GCA_014905375.1 Phtheirospermum japonicum | reverse complement strand
ATCGACACGTTCACCTAGAACAGACCCTACAGCTTCGTTAGACGCATCACACATTATTTCAAATGGTAGGGTCCAATCAGGGGCAACAACAACTTGTTTTGATGTAAGTTTCTCCTTTAGAGTTTCGAACGCATTCATACAATCTTCACCAAACACGAATGGAGTATCTTGATCTAACAATTGACAAAGTGGGCGACTAATTTTTGGAAAATATTTAATAAAATGCCTATAAAACCCTGCATGCCCAAGAAAACTCCAGACTCCTTTAACATCACGAGGGGGAGGGAGAGTTTCAATAACATCGATTTTCGCCTAATCTACCTCCAACCCTCAGCTAGAAACAACATGACTAAGCACAGTGCCACTTTTAACCATAAAATGGGATTTCTCCCAACTCAATGTAAGACTTTTCTCAATGCAACGTTCTAATATTTTAGTCAAGTTATCCAAAAAAAAAATTCAAACAAATCACAGAAAACAGAAAAATCGTCCATAAACACTTCCAAAAAGTCATCAATAAAATCAGTAAAGATGGAAAGCATACACCTTTGAAAAGTTGTTGGAGCATTGCGTAGACCAAATGGCATCCTCCGAAATGCAAATGTGCCAAAGGGGCACGTGAAGGTAGTCTTGCTTTGGTCCTCCGGGGCTATAGCCAATTGATAGTAACCAAACAGGCCATCCATGAAATAGTAAAATTCGTGTCCGGCCATTTTGTCGAGAAGTTGGTCAATAAATGGCAAAGGAAAGTGGTCCTTCCTTGTTGCTGCGTTCAGCTTTCTATAATCAATACACATTCGCCATCCCGTGGTCAGTCTGGTTGGGACAATTTCGCCTTTCTCATTTTCGATTATGGTGATGCCGCATTTTTTGGGTACTACATGAACCGGGCTCACCCATTTACTATCAGAAACTGCGTAAATGATCCCTTCATCTTTCAACTTAAAGATCTCTTTCTTGACCACTTCATACAATGTCGGCGTCAATCTACGTTGGTTGTCTTGTACTGGTCTTGCATCTGGTTCTAATTCTATTCGGTGCATGCAAATGGCGGGACTAATACCTTTTATGTCACTGATACTCCATCCTATGGCTTCCTTGTTTTTGCTTAGCACCGCCGTTAATTCTTTTTCTTCATGTTCTTCTAACCCAGAATATATAATGACAGGCTTTTGGTTGTCAGGCTCGAGAAAAACATATTTCAAATGGCTTGGTAGTGGTTTTAACTCCACTTTAGGCTCGAGCTCGGGTGCATTATCTATTTCATACAGCTCATTGTCAAAATCTTCAGTAATTCTACTTAGGCCAACTTCTAATAAATCTGCCACCCTCCTTAAAAATTCGGCAGCGGCCGCGTCGTCTAAGTCGTCCAAAACTGTGATTCCTTTAAGCTCGTGGATGCATGATTCAATGGGATCAAAGAATGAATAATTATCTTGCATAGCAGGGATAGGAGTGTTTTGAATATCCTTAAGGGAAAATGTCACTGATTCACCCAAAGCGGTCATTGTCATCCTTCCTTTATGAACGTCGATCAAGGTATGGGAAGTAGATATAAACGGGCGTCCCAACAAAATGGTGTGCTATTTTCTCTCAACCAGTACCTTGCCAACATCTAAATCACAAAATAGACTGGTATCACTAACTCTCCAACCTGTACTAAAAAATCCTCAACAATTCCCAAAGGTTGCTGAATCGAACGATCGGCTAACTGCAGACGTATAGTTGTTGGTTTTAGTGCCCCAAAATCAAATTCCCGATAAAGCGAGTACGGCAGTAGGTTAATGCCAGCCCCAAGATCCAACATTCCCTTTTTTGTTTGTCCATTGGCCAAGGAAATAATAATGCAAAAACTTCAAGGGTCTTGTTCCTTAGGTGGCAATGGTTTCTTAAAAACTGCGCTCACTTCCTTTGTCAATGCTATATGCTGATGTGTTGCTAAACATCTCTCCCTTGAAGAAAGTTCCTTGAAAAACTTCACTTAGGACGGCATTGTTTTGATCACATCCAAGAGTGGCAAGTTAATATTGACTTTCTTTAATAGATTGTACAGCTCCATAAATCTTTTGTTTTCTTTAGCAAGACGCAAACGGCTTGGGAAAGGAACAACATCCTTGATTTGTGTTGGCGATTTCTGCAACAATGATGGTGAAGGAACATCGTCATGGGTAAGGGAACCATTTAGAGTTGTCCCTTTAATAGATCCAGGAACATATCTATTGGAAGACTTATGAAGTTGATCAACTGGGTTAGAAACATCCTCCTTAGTGGGAGGTGGTGTATTGTCCTCGACTTTGACTTTCTCGTCTTGGTCAACTATCCCGTTGTCGATCTTCTTTCCACTGCGAAGGATATGAACCACCGACGCTTGTTCTGTCTGGCTTGGGAGTTTACTCTTCTCGTTTAAGAGCCTAGCTAGGTGGTCCGACAATTGACCAATTGCTACTTCAAGTTTCCGCAGCCCAGCTGTATTATCATGAACAACCTTTTTCATATCAGTGATATCATTTCGAGCTTGCGCGAGTCCATCCCTGTTTTTAATAGTTTCAGCCACTTGATTCTACTGCCAGACCAATAGTTGATCAGTTGATTGAACTGTAGTCGACACCTGCCCTTGCGTATGGAAATTATTTTGGGGTGGTGGCAATGGTTCTTGAGCATGTGGTGGCGGGTATTGTGGATTGGGAGGCATATAATTTGGGCTTCGTGGGCCCCACTTGAAAAGAGGATTGACACGTTGCGCGGTAAACTTCCTTGGGGGTTGCTGATTTGAATAATTCTGGATTGCGTTAACGTCTTCTTGCTGTTCAATATTGTTTGGACACACGTCCGCTAAATGTTGGGGGGATCCGCATTGGTAACACGTTGTAACAGTCTTCTCAGAAGGGGCCTTGCTCGCCCGCTCGGCTTTCCAAGCTGCTAATTTTTCGTCAAATATCTCCTCACACTTCGCCTTCACTAATTTGTCATCATCTAGATCAGGATCGGGGATAGATATTTTATTAACTTTTAATTTCCTTGGCCGAGAGTTGGTTTGTCTAAACTTTCCGCTCTGCTTCTCCAACACTCTCTTTGCCTCGATGGCCGTCAAGTCTTCGAAATCTCCTCCCGCCGCTATCTCAACTTCCCTTTTTCCATGGTCCAATAACCCATCAAAGAAAAATTGGCTCGTCATCTCGGGGGAGTAGTTATGGTGGGGTTAAGCTTGCAAAAGCGTCTTGTAATGCTCCCATGTTTCATGAAATAGATCACCATCCAATTATTCAAATATAGCTATTTGCCTTCGCAGATGCCCCGAGGTTTGTGCTGAAAAGTATTGATTTAAGAATTTCTCGGTTATCATCTCCGAATCAGTCGACGATCCAGGTTCTAGGGATAGTAACCACGACTTCGCCTTGTCTTTCATGCTGTAAGGGAAACAAATCATTTGCACCTCCTCCTGGTTAAGGCCGTTAACCACAAATCTGCCCACTTCATCTACATAATAGTTCAAAAACACAAAAGGATCTTCATGGGCACCTTCGTGGAAAGTCGGGAGTAAATTCAATTGATGCGGTTTAATCTCCACTTCCCTTGAAGTTGGCCCAAGAACAATAGCGGACCTAAAAAGTACAACCTTCGGACGTGCTAAATCACGTTGTCTAGGTGGTTGAGCGTGTCTCGCGCCTCTCTCTCGATGATAGGCAGCCTCATAATCTCCTTTAGAATCTTGGTCATCGAACCATTCATCTACAAATTCTCGTCGAGGGATTGGTCTGTCAGAATAATCATCACGCACGTCGTCTTGATGTTGTGCGTTCCTTCCTCTATTTCCTTGTCTTAGTTATAGCGGGGCCCGATTGTTTGGTGGTTGATTGTGACCTCCTAAGTATCGCGGTTCGCTTCCATAATTCTTATGTCTTCGTGTTTTAGGTAAGGGTAAATCGTTGTTTATAGCGTCGAATAACTCATTATGGCCGCCTCCATGATGGGATCCATGATTAGATCGTCTCGCCATGGACTCGAGAATTTCGTCACACACAAAAGTCGTGTATGAAGAAGAATCGCTCTCGGAAACTAGTTTGGGTCTTGGTCTCGTTGGATGTGTGCGGTCGATGTCATCGAAGAATGGTGCAAGATCGAGTTGTATTGATAGTCTACCTTGCATAAACTCAACAAGACATAAACGCACCAAGCGGCAAAAACCAAACTAAGCACACGAAAGCAATTAAACGAAGAAAATAAAATGAAATAAACAAAAATCCTTGACTCCTTATTGTTGTCCCCAGCAACGGCGCCAAAATTTTGAACCAAACTTTTGTGCACCCCAATTAAAGAAATTTTAAATTAAAAATACGAAAGCTTGCTCGTATGAGTACGAGGGCGCTTGTAAGGTTGAAAGTTGACTCGAGTCGTTTCTCAAGGACAACAAATTATCGGATCATAGATAGTTGTTCAAGACCAAGTAACCAAATAATATTATTTTGGGGTTTTGTTTTGAATTTTTGATTTCAACTACTAATTTAAAATGCAAGACTTAAACTTAAATTATAAATTAATTATTCTAAACTACCAACTGAATTAAACTAAATTATTTAACCTAAGTAACCAGCAGCAAATTAAATTTTATGATTAACCAAATTCAAGTTCTAAATTTAATTAACTAAAACCTAGATTAATTCACTAATTAATTAACTAATAAATAATTAAATTAAAATTAAAAAATAAATAATAACTAAAGACTAAAACTAATTCGCAGCAACCTAAAAAATCATTAACCAACTACTACTACGATTACGCATGAATTAATCAACTACGATCCTAACGGTAACTAAACGATCATAAAAACTAAGCAAAACTATGAAAATCAATCGCATGAATATTCTCAACCAAACAAAGTATCAAATATCCAACAATAAACATGTAAAAATGAATCCAAACTGAGATTATTCAACCAAATATGTTCAGCAAATTCAAAAACGAAAGTAAAACTCAAGAACATAAAGGTTTCTACGTTCAAAAGCTTCAAAAAACTAAGAATTAAATCTAAGAAACTAAGGAAAAGTTGCATAGTACTTGTTCTAGCTACTGGAATCTGAAAGTTCCTCGGCTAATCCGAAGAGGAAACGCAGCGAATCGAACTTCTACGGTTGATCGGCGTCGAACGGGCTCCAGAACTCGTCGTCGTTGAATCTTGGTTTGCTCTTTGATCTTCGCATTTTTACGTTGTAGTCCGACTCTAAACCCTAGGATTATGTTTATGGTAAGTTTTTAGGATTGAAAGTACACCTGGAACTCGGATTAATGAGTGGTTTATATATAAATCACGTATCTTGGGCCGCAAGTTACATAGGTCGGTTACTGGGCCCGTTAATGGTAGCACTTTACGGTAAGGAGCTACCGTAAGCATCTATCGTAAACGCCTCTGTTGCCTCATTACGGTGATGTTTACGGTAAGGCGTGTAATCGTAAACCCTACCGTAATGCCCGCAGTCCTCCTCTTACAGTGTGGTTTATGGTACGGTTTACGGTATGGTTATCATAAAGAATAACTGTTAGCCTCCAAAAACTTGCTACTTCTTCGCCGGAATGCTCGATTCTTGTCTCTGAATTATCAACCTTCATCTCTTACGTGCTGAGCCCTTCCGGTTACTTAGCTATAAAGTGAAAAACCACAAATAATCACTTATTTGCATCAATCTAGATCAAAAAATGGTAAAATAAGCTGGAAACACAAATATACGAATTTAAGCTTAAACTATCCAACTTACACCAAAAATAATAAGAAAAAGTAACTAAAACACTACTAAAAATGAGCATAAATACGTATTAATCAGATTGTGAACCTCACTATCATTTCTTGGCCTTGAATCTATGCTTTGAAAAATGTTAGGCCATTTGTTACCAATGTTTTCTCTTTGAGCGTCAAGCTTGTTGAATTCTTTGAATGTCTTCATTCACAATTATATATTCAAACTTGCACTTGTTTAGAACAAGTTCTACCTTGCGATTTGTCTCTTGTTCTTAGTGATTTCTTGTTTTGCACTCAGTGTCAATGTTTATTTCATACCTTTAATTCTCTCAAACTCTTGATTATTTTGAATGATAATTATCACCTATTCGCCACAGAACCTTCAAGAGACTGATGTCAAATAGCTCCACTTGATACCCTAACGTATCTTCAATATTTATTACCTGGTGTACTTGATTATTCAAGAGATTTGATATTTCATTTCCAAATTCTTCTTGTTTTCTTTATCAGTGAAAGATGAGTATACTTATTTTAGTAGCCATCGTCTAATATTTTGATCTTAGAAATCCTTTTGCTCTACTTGATAGATTTTTCTTGATTGTGGAGCTCTTTAACACAACTACTTTCGAAATGCACATTGCACCTAAGTCTTTTGTTGACTTCCTCTGATATAATAGTTCACATATGCACTGTTGAAATGAACATAAGTTTTAATCACTTTTGTTTTCGAGTTTGTCTTCTGTCTTGGTGGAATAAATTTTACTTTGTTTACCTCACCTCGTTATTCATTCACCCTTCTATTTTATTCTTCTTTTATACTAAGAATTTATCTTTGCTTCTTATAGGGAATGGACCTTTCTACCGTTGTTAGTGCTCACTTGTTTTGTTTCCTACACCAGTGGTGTTGCATTTTTATTGTTATTCGCTCTATAATTGGTAACCCATTCTGAAAGATTTTGATTATTCTACCATTTGAAAACTTATTTGTTATATCATTAATTGTAACCTTTCTATTTGTATGTTCCAAAAACTATACACCTCATCTTAAAACTTTTCTCATTTATCTTTCTATCATTTTTCCCTCTCTGGTAAATTTACGTTTGGACCAGTGGTCAAAATGTATAAGATTTCCTTAGATATTGTTATTTCTATAATGATTCTGAATTATTGATTATTTCATTTTCCATGTGAGTATTTCTTATATATATCACATATCGATACCTTTTGACTTCATATTGTTTGTTTTATTATCACTTTGTTTGTCAATTTTGTCTTTGGACAAAGATCCTAACTTGTACTTACTCTTACCTTGTACGACTTTACTATTTCATACCTTTCACCTCATAAAATATCAGACTTTCTATCTCATTTTCACTTTACGTTCATTTGTGGTAGAAATTCGAATAATTTTTATTTGTTAGCTTCCATTGGAAATTTTTTTCGCTTGGCTACCTTCGAAGTACTGATGCCACCGACTTGTTGTATTATATTGGTAAGACTTTCTTGCCGTACTCTCCCTATTTGATATGTCTAAAGTTTGAAATTCATATTGACTACAGTTTCAATTACTGGGTTCTTTTCCATTATACATCACACTCATCAATACTTTTGATTTACAAGTCATTTAACTCGTTACTACACAATTTGTTCATTTTTTTTTTCTTTTTTTCTTATATAAGTTGTATTTACTCTCGATCGAATCACACAATCTTTTCAACCTCATCTTGATTGAAATAATATTCAGTTATACACATTTCAATCATTCGTACCTCGTAGATAGAGTTACTATTGGATTTAAGTTTTGTGGTATAGTACTAGAGTTGCCTAGACTATTTAAGAAAGGAATTCGGGGACCAAATTCTTTTAAGGAGGGGAGAATGTGAAGCCCAGTCTATTTACCGTTATAATTTTTTTAAAATTAATTTGATTATTCTTTATATCACTATTTTTATTTCATGTCAATCGAAGTGTTTTATTACAATAATATTTTATTGGAATGTATTTTAGAAATTATGAAATTTATTTCTATTCATTTTATTTTGAAGCGAGATCAAATATACATTGTATATTTTTATTTTGACTCAATGTGTTAAATCGGACCTGAAATATTTCAAATCCACACGAATTATATTGGCCCAATACTTTGAGAAGCCCAAGACCAAATACTAAATTCCTTAATTGGTAAGGAATAGTATCAGTCCTTATCTCCCTCTTTCATCTCAATCGGCAGAAACATTTTTTTTATTTTATTCCTTTCCGCCGCATCACCTTATGGCAGTAGATTTCATAGGCTTTGTGACAAAAATCCGACCATTGGATCATAACAGAATGTATATTGTAGATAGTTAATTAAATAAGGTTTCCAACGCCACCTCCAGATTGACGATCGGAGCTTTGGATTATTGGAAAAATGCCGGTGAACTTCCTGTGTGTTGTTACGATTCGGCCAGCGCCATCGATCTTTGGCGGCCGATTCTCGGCGAACGGCAGGTCTAAATTTAACATATAATATATCAATTTGTTCGTCTTTTATTTAGCTTCAATAGACTTTAATTAATTTTATGTTTCGGGTCCTATCCACTCGGGATTTTGAACTTGAAAGGTTGTGCGTATATGTAAGTATATGTGTTTGTGTGTGTGCCCGCGTGTTTTGTGAGTGTTTGGGATGGTGGTTGATGTCGCGGTGGTTGCAGGAGAGGGTCTGGGCCGACGAAGGGAAGAAAACGAGCATGCAAGAGGTTTTTAAAAATTTGGGACTGAACTGAAACAGGTCAAAAATATAGGGGTGAGTTTTTGAGAATTAGATATAGTTTTGGACCCAATTGAAGATTTTTAAAACTTCAAATTGAACCCTCAAATTCTCAATTTAGTCCCCTGAAATTAAGTTTTGGTTTATTCCAAATTGACCCAAAATCAGATTCTTTGAAACTATAGATTAACCCCACAAACTTTTACAAGTTCTTAAAATTATATTTTGACCCCAAATATTTTATTAATTTTTCAAAACCGTACAACTTTCTTATTTTTGAGCCGAAATGGGTCAAACGGCTTCCAAATGATTTCAAATTTGAACTATAGCTTCGTTATAACATCCTCCTACGTAAGGAATATCCAAAATTACAACTTTACCCTTTGAACTTTTAAGTTCAAGAATCGAGGCCAAACGTCGTTATTGTACTATTACGATTATATTAGTTTCATTTCCAAGTGTCTTAGGACTTTATATTTATTACTTTAATATAGTTATATTATGTTTTAGGACTGTACATGGGCTTTTATTTGGAAGTGACGAGGCATTTCATATACTAGATCGGGAACCTCGTAAAGCCATCGTAGTTATATGCTTGATTCTAGAAAGAACTTCAAAGAAGGTGAGTAAAACTTTCTTAAACTGGGGAGTTTAAAAATTCTCAAATTATAATGCGTTGTGTGTGCTTATCTGCGAGTAAAATATTTTTAACTGGAAAGTTTGAGATTTCCAAATCAAGAAGCACTTGTTGCTTAAACATATTTTTCTGTTTGTATAAGTCTTTTGAAAAACAGTATTTTGAGGAAAAATATGAAAGTGTGCATTGCCCTTGTGCTTGTGCTTAATCATAAGTTCAATTATATGATTTTATATCAAAGGAATCATTTGAAATCGGCTGTTATTATTGATTGTTTGTTATCGATTGTACCTATTCCCATTGTTCCTGGTCGGATCGGAGACGACGACATGATTTGGGTCGTAGATTGGGTATATTACGGAATATGGTGTACCCTGGGTTTGATTTCCATAGCTAAAGGAACGTCGAGCCTACTGGGAGGGATAAGGCATCTGAGGCTTCGGCCTGGAGTGTCATCTTTCATGGTGAGTGGAAACGTGTGAGTTGATGTTTGATCGACATTGATTCTACATTTATGTGAGTTAATCTAGTTCGGAAGCCAAGTGCTACGCGTGGGAGCCACCTCTAGAGTCCTTCGGGAGATAAGTGCTAAGCGCGGGAGCCACCTCTAGAGTTCCATATCTGGACACTCGCTAATCAGACTGACTGTTTTAGAGCGAGACAAATTTTCCTGTATGTTCAAATTTTAACTGTTTCAATTGATTTTTCGAAAATAAGTTAGTATTACTTGTGTATTTTAAATACGATCAATTGGTTAAACTTTGGGGAAATATTTTGTTTAATCTTTCTAAAATATTTTAATTTTAATTAAAATACTGAAGTTATAATTTGATTGAATAATGTGTTTGTTATTGACTAAAGTTTTGTTAGATGCATGAAAATAGTTTTGTACACCAAGTGCTTTGATTATTTTATGAAAATTATTTTCTGAACTCTTGTAAATTTTATATTTTAAAAGAGAATTTGAATTTTCATTTTTGTTCCTCACTGAGCTCTTTTAGCTCACACTCTCTTTTGTTTTAAAATTAAACTCTCCAGATATCAAAATTTTGAGAGTGACCCAAATCTCGATCCGTCCAGTGAAGAGTGACTCATCAAGAGCTTTCTTTTGTCGACTTTCTTTTATTGTATTTTATATATATGAAAGCGGATTCAAGGTGAGAGTTTTATTTATTTATATTACTATTAAGGTAGTATTTTATTTGGGGCTTTACAGAAGATGACAAAGAAAGCAATGACAAAGAAGATGAGGAGGAGGATGACGGCGAGGGTGATAAAAACGAGAATGTCAGGCATGTTGGGCACATAGATTATGAAGAGGGTCTCGAGTACGGTTGATATAGTGGAGGATACGGAGGGGATACTAAGATGGTGGTATTGCCTACGAGAGCGGGCCGAGCGATTACCAGTATTACTCCAACGCGCAGTGGAGACAGACGAAGGACTTCCAGAAAAGCATCATGAAGCAAATGAGGCAGATGAGCCTCAATCTAGAGAGCTATGCAAGGGACGCACGGCAAGATGCGTGGGAGGCACGCGAGGAGGTTGGGGAGAATGCATGAGCCAGGCATGAGGAAGCTAGGACATTTTTGAACACCCTGGCAAGATTGAACGCAAACATTGCCGAGACAAATTGAAATGTCGCCCGGTTGAACAATGATTTGTACTTTTTTGTACGCATTTTTTGTTACCTTTTTGTGTCGCATTCGCGTGTGTTTTTCTTGCATCTACGGATTTTAGGAGTCATTTTGGCCTATTTCGTTAGTTTTAGGTTTTTATAGCTTTTGTGCGTTTTTTTAGTCGTTTTTCGTACTTTTTCACCATTTTTCATATTTTTGGCCGTAGGATGACCAAGCGGGTCTCGTGCACGCTCAGGATATCTCTTTTGACTCAGATTGGAACGGGCAAAGCAAGGAAACATAGCGTGAACGAGGAGAGACAACCGGCGAATGATTAGAGCAAAACGAGAAAACCGAGCCGGAGCAGCTGAGCTAGTCGATCGACTGTCAGTCGATCGACAGGCGGGTCGATTGGATGGGTGAAATCGATTGGAGTCCAGTAGGTTCGGAGGATTTTTGAAAGCAGTCAATCGACTGACACCTAGTCGATCGACTTCTCCTCAGTCGATCGATTGAGACGCAGTCCAGCTCGGGATTTTATCACTTTTTGACATTTTTACCCCTGCATTTTTGTATAAATAAGCCCATCCTTCTCCAACCTTATCCATCCCCTTCCTTGGTGGAATTTGGGGCTTGCTCCATTTCCTCCAAGCCTTTACCATGCTTTTCAAAACCCTAGCTTATAATCCCTAGTTTAGTGTAGTCTTAGTTAGCTTAGTGGTTAATCTAGTTTAGCTTAGCTAGTTAGTTGTTAGTTAGTATTTAGTTAGTTGTTTTTGAAGCAATTGTTGGAGTGAGTGACACCTCCTTCATTTGTGGAGCTTGTTATTTGAAGATTTGGAGCTTTGATTTGGAATGCAATTTGGTAGTAATCTTTATTTTTTTATGTTGTGTTATGTTTGTGTTGTTGATTTTGCTTTGGTGTTGGTTGTTTAATTTTCTAGCTTGTTGTTCTTCTTGTTCTTGCAAAACTCCATTAATGCTTTCATTTTCAAGCTTTTTACTCCTTTTAGTTAGACATGCTCTTAGTCTTTAAAAGATGTATGAAGCTTTCCTCTTTGGTGATTTGACTTTCCTCCAATTTAATGCTTTTGTCCATTTTCAATTTCAGAGCTTTTGAATTCCCTCCAATTTCCCCTTCAATGTGGAAGCCTTCATGTCATTAATTAATTACTCTCAAGCAAGCTCTAATTTGTATTGATGCAATTAGTTTAGAAATTAGGGGTTTAGGGTCAAGGTTTGTTTAGAACCATTAATCGGAGCTTGTCGAGAATTGGGATTGACGACCTCAATACTTGATCGACATTTGGGATTGACAACCCCGAATCGTGGATTAAGTGCTCGGCGAAAACCGGTTAATCGTGGAGACGAACCAAACACCCTAAACCCTCATTTTCATTATTTTCATTAAAGTCTCCTTTTAAATTCAATTCGAAACTCAAACCCAAAACAATGACTTAATGCTTTCTTAGAAGTAGATTAGTGTAATTTAGCTACACAAGAGAATAACTAAAACCACCGACCGCCGATTATATCTATCCTCGAGAGACACGACTCGGGAAAGCTTACCGCTCTACAATCGACACCGTACTATTGCGGAGAAGATTTCTTAGAGTGTTAAGAATTCTTCGATCAAACAACAATGTTGAGGCAAACCATGACTACCTCGTTTCAATAGACGGGCGCCTCATGTGACTCGAGCAACGCTTTCCACCTCCCCCTCCAGACCACATGGACATGTAGGCGGGCCCGTGCCCCAGCTGTATTATTTTCAATCTGAACTTTTATTTTTCATTTGAAGTGATCTTTGTTATTTTGATAGTTCTGTTATGTGTGGTGTGCGTGAGTGTTTGTATTAACTATTTAACTAAACTACTCACATGTTATTTGTTTGGACTTATTTTTCTATCCCATTATGTAGATTCGTATGATGGAAATGTGAACATTGCTTAATTTTTATGTGTGGGGGGTGGGGGGTGGGGAAGTCCGATCGGATTAGTGCAGGTAACCGTCCGGATTCCATATTTACAGTACCATCCGACCGGATTGTGTGCAATCTTCTAGTTGTATTTTATGCATGCACATTTTGAGTCGTTTCGGTGAATTAGTTATGTCTGAGTCTTTGTTTTATGTCCACGTATACTGAAATCATTCCCATGCTTATTTGTGTTTGTACTGGCTTTCCTGTCAATATCATGTATTGTATGATCTGTTGTTAGAGTCTTATGAGCTTTTTTAAGTGCAAAAATTTTCAAAACCTACTTATATATATATTTATTTAAACAATAATTAGTCGTTAGCAATTTTGCGAAGCTTTTAAAACTCGATCACCGTTTTTTCAAAAGTTTGAATTCAACCCTAGTAAGGAGCCTTGTGTGTTTATTGACCTTTTATGCTTTAATTCGATAAGTGTTTTTAGAAGTCTCTAAACTCGCATGTGAACATTTGGTTTTGGAAATGACGATAGCCACATATAAAACCCGTTTCCCGCCTTATTCAGAAATAAAAACCACTATAATTTCTAATGAGCTCCCTTGAGCCTATACCCCATCTTTTTCTTAGCCACGAGCATAATTGTTGCTCTTATTTCATTTAAATTTGTGATATGAGAGTCTATTTGGGCTGAAGAAATATGACGAGTGCAGGTTGGAAATTAGTGGAATAAAAAAATTAAGGATGCTTTAATTCATAAGAATATCCAGATGTTAAGAATAAAGCCTATTTATAAAGGCAAGTGAGTATTGTTAGTTCGGGTTTTGGGGTAAGAATAACCTTATTTATAAAAAGGTTGAAAATAGCAATATATGGGTATTTTTGAAGGGATGAGGAGCACAACTTTGCTTTATGCTTAAAATGTTTGATTGAGTGAGTTCTTGATTGCGTTTGTTCGCAAGTTAGCCACACATCTTTATATATATAACATACCTTACCAAAAATCCTACATTACAACCCTAAAAGTACTCATCTATTTCTTGACTAAATGTGCACACATATATGATATACGAGTTTTTGATTTTCACAAGTCGTTGAAAGCATTTTTGTTGATCCGAGCGTATACACTTACCTTTTTAAAAACACGAGCGAATGAGTGCACCATTATATATTTCCCTTTTGAGAGGATGCATTCTTTTGATTTTAAGGTGAAAAGGTAACATGAGCTCAGCTTAAGAGTTTTCGACAAAAGTGTTTATATTTTCAAAACTATATTTCATGCACATCATGACTCTCTAATCCAACTACTTTCATACTTACTTGGTTTTGATTATTTCGTTTGTTCGAGGACGAACAAACCATTAAAGCGGGGGGTGGTTGATTTGTATATATTTATTATGTATTTATATATGTTTTGAGTCATGTTTGAGTCTTTTTGTTGTCTTTTTCGGGTTAAGATTAAGCTATTTTGCATAATTTTGCATTCTATAGCTTTTCACTTAACATTCCAATTTCTCGATCATTAATCGGCCCTTTTGAGATAATTTCTGTATATTCTCATGCTTCTGGGATGATTTACGAGCTTGGGATTTCAAGAGGACTAAGCTCGTCAGCCATTACGAGAATCAAGAGACAAGGACGAGAAAGTCAACGCCGAGAAGTAGCCATAAGGACACTCATCCGGTCGGATGGATCTGACATCCGATTGGATTGACCTATGAAATTGCAACCGGTCGGATGGATCTTACATCATGCCGGATTAAACCCACTGGACTTACAACCGGCCGGATGGATTCGACATCCGACCGGATTGACCTATGAAATCGCAACTGGTCGGATGGATCTTACATCCTGCTGGATTAAACCCACTAGACTTACAACCGGTCGGATGGATCTGACATCCAACCGGATTGACTTACAAAGACCCCCATCCGGTTGGATTCCTCAAAACATCCGGCCAGATGCAAGCGTTACAACTCAGATTTTCAAAAGATTTTTAGTTACGCAAGCAATGAATGGGGCTTTGAGGCTACAAAAAGAACAGAGAATCAGCTATCATCTGGGATCGATCTTTGAGGAACTTCTTTTATATCATCTACCATTAGGAACGATTCTTGATGCAAAAGAGCCCTCACATCGATTCGATACGAGTTTGATTTGTTCTTGTTCGTATAGCATTCTCATCCTGATAAACGCAGTAATCCGAAGTTCATGACAAGATTACGGGTTCATTGCATAGAGTATCTCTTCTCCGGAATTGCTCGAGATAGTATAGCTTTCATCATTCAAATTGACCGTACTTTCTTTCAGGATTAGTATTTTCTAAAACTCTTCTCGATTTTATAGTTGTAAATCAATTGTTTGGTATTTCTTATTTGGGAATCTATTATTGGAATATTGTGTTCTTTTCAAATACTTTGTGAATGACTTGGTTTATATGTTAAGCTTAATGTTGGACAAGTTAGTTAATTAAATCGTTGGTTTCATTTGGTTGTTGGCTTGGTAATCGATCTTATTAGAATCGTAGTTCGCTAATGCTATTCATATGTTCGATAAAATGAATGAATGATAATTGTTAGTTTAATCTTCTTGTTAAGTTTTAAATATCTTATAAATTAGTTTATAAACTCGTTGTTAAGTTCTTGCATAGAGATTGACACTCTCGTTGCAAGATTAGTTTTAAATCCTAGTTTGTTAAAACAGTCAAAACAAAAACCCCTTTCGATCGTGTGTTTAGAATTAGAACCTGTGATTCTCTTTATAATAAACATTGTCAACTCCGTATTTCCACTCCTCGAGAGAATCGACTCGGTTTAACTTGCCAGTCTACATTGAACCCGTTCTCTTGCGGATGGACTTATTTTCAAAATGTAGACGCCCATTAATTAACTTGATTTTAATTTTGAAAGCACAAATTGTTCGACTAAGTATTTACAAGTATCGAGTGATTCGATCAATAGTATATATGATACGAGCGATCAACTTGTTCCATTGGAAACCTCAAATAATGAAACATTGTACTTTTTGTGAAGGTACTACGAGGTGTGTTCGTTGTTTTTGAACCATGAGAATTAGGAATTGATCGGTAAATACACTTTTTCTTTTTTCTCTATATTTTTATTTAAAAAAATCGATGTGAATAAAATCCCCTCATAAAGTTTTTTCGAGGGGATTTTTCACCACGCTTTTTTTTTTTTAATTAAAAAGACTTTAAAATAGATATAAGATATAATTGAGTAAAAATAAACCATATCATATCATTCTAGGCACATGGGATGATTTTAACCTTAGTTTTACTAGAAAAATATCACTGAATATGTACATATTTACACATGTCATGTAATCCAATCAACAACAACAACGATACGAGTGACCAGCTCTTTCCATTATAACCTTCAAGTAACGAAGTGTCAAGATTTTTGTGAAGGTATCACGAGTTATGTTTTATTATTTTAGAACTACGAGAATTAGTAATTGATCGTTAATACGATTTTTCTATATTTCTATTTGTTTTTTTATTTATAAAAATGAGGGAATAAAATCCACTCAAAAATGTTAATTAATAAAAATATATAATTGCGTAAAAAAACCATATCATATCATTTTAGGCACGTGGGATGATTTTCACCTAGGTTTTACTAAAAAAAATATCATCGAACATGTACATATTTACAAGTGTCGTGTAATTCGATCAACAGTATCCACGATACGAGTGATCAACTTGTTCTATTTGAAACTTCAAGTAACGAGTCGTTGTACTTTTCGTGAAGGTGCCACAAGGTGTGTTTCGTTGTTTTAGGACCAAAAGAACTAGTAATTGATCGGTAAATACACTATTCTATATTTCTATATTTTTATTTTAAAATATTGAGTTGAGTAAAATTCCGTCAAAAAGTTTTTCCGGAGGGATTTTTCACCCCTTTGTTTTTTTTAATTAAAAAAACTTTAAGAAATAGAAAAAAAATATAATTGCACAAAAATAAACCATATCATATCATTGTATGCACGTGCGATGATTTTAACCTAAGTTATTAGAAAAATATTACTGAGCATTTACGTATTTACATATCTCGTGTAATTCGATCAACATCATCCACAATATGAGCGATCGACTCTTTCCATTGGAACCATCAGGTAACGAAGCGCTGTAATCTTTGTGAAGGTTACAGGAGGTGAGTTTTGTTGTTTTAGAACCACGAGAATTAGTAATTGATCAGTAATACAACTTTTCTATTTTTTCTATTTGCTTTTATATTTAAAAAAACAAGGGGAATAAAATTCACTCAAAATTTTGAATTAATAAAAATATTAAATTATATAATCATGTAAAAAAAACCATATCCTATCATTTTAGACACATGGGATGATTTTAACTCGGGTTTTACTAAAAAAATATCACAGAACATGTACGTATTTACAAGCGTCGTGAAATTTGATCAACAACATCCACGATATGAGTGACCGACTTGTTTCATTGGAAACGTCAAATAACAAAGCATTGTATTTTTGTGAAGGTACCACGAGGTGTGTTTCGTTGTTTTAGAATCACGAGTAATTTTTATATTTTTTCCTATTTTTTTATAAAAAACCATGGGGAAAAAACCCCCTCGAAAAAACCCAAGAGGAGATAGTACCCCTCGGGTTTTTTCGAGTTGATTTTTCTCACCTCGATTTTTTTTATCAAAAAAATATAATTGCGTAAAAATAAAGAACATCTTATCATTTAGGCACGTGGGATGATTTTAACACAGGTTTTACTAGAAAAATATCACCGAGCATGTACGGACTTACACATGTCGTCTAATTCGATCAACAGTATCAACGATACGAGCGATCGACTTGTTCCATTGGAAACGTCAAGTAACAAGCGTCGTAATTTTTGTGAAAGTACAACAAGTTTTTTTTCGTTGTTTTAGAACCACGAGAATTAGTAATTGATCGGGAATACGCTTTTTCAATTTTTTTCTATTTTTTTATTTAAAAAACCCAAGGGGATTTTTCTCCCCTCGGACTTTTTAATTAAAAAAAAAAGAAAAGAAATATAATTGCGTAAATATAAACTATATCATATCATTTTAGACACATGGGATGATTTTAACCTAGGTTTTACTAGAAGAATATCATCGAACATGTACGTATTTACAAGTATCGTGTAATTCGATCAATAGCATTCACGATACGAGCGACCGACTTGTTCCATTAGAAATGTCAATTAACGAATAGTCATAATCTTTTTTGAAGGTATCACGAGATGTGTTTCATTGTTCTAGAACCGCGTGAATTAGTATTTTTTTGGTAAATACGCTTTTATTTTATTTTTTTTGTTTCAAAAAAAAAAAGCGAGAAGAATAAAACTCCCTCGAAAAGTTTTCCCGAGTGGATATTCTCCCCTCAGTTTCTTAATTAAAAAATAAAAAAATATATAATTTCCTAAAATAAGCCATATCATATTCTTTTAAGCAAGCGAGATGAGTTTAACCCGGGTTTTACTAGAAAAATATCGCCGACCATGTACGTATTTACACATGGCATGTAATTTGATCAACAGTATCCACGATACGAGCGATCGACTCTTTCCATTGGAAATGTCAAGTAACGAAGGGTTGTAATTTTTGTGAAGGTATCACGAGGTGTGATTTGTTGTTTTAGAATCAGGAGAATTAGTAATTGATCGGTAAATACATTTTTTCTATTTCTTCTATTTGTTTTTTTTTTTAACGGGGGGAATAAAATCCCCTAGATTTTTTATTAAAAAATAATATATATATATATATATATATATATATATATATATATATATATATAGGATTAGGTTCAAATAGATCCCACGTCAATATATGCGAACCTAGGGACTAATCCTGACCATTGATCTAATAATATATGTGGACCAGATTTTTTCTATTTTTTAAATTCGTTAAATTACACATATGGAAGGAGAAGGACTTTCATGTAATTTTACAAATGCTCAACCCTACCCTATCATCCCAGCCCCTTTTTATTCCCAAACCCGTCTCTCCTTTTCCTCCATCTCCAGAAAATCGGCCTCTTCTCCGCCTTCTCCAGAAATCGGCCGCCTTCGGTCGTCGGCGGATGGCACCTGGAGACGGCAATCGGGCGGCAGCGTGGAATCGAGGTCGGAAGCGGCTACACGTTGACGCTTTGCCTTGCTGTTCCTCTTCTCCCTCCACCTTGCGACGTCGTTTAGGTGCACCATCGCCGATGACGATAACGCCATCGAAGGCGCCGCGGAGAGCAGCGATCTCTTGATCCGGCAAGTGGTGGATCACGTGGAAGGGGGGGRCGTTAACGAGAACACATTGCTGAACGCCGATCCCTCCGTGAAATCCGCCGCCTTGAACCCGCTGTTACAGTTCGAAAGCGAGCAGTGGTCAATCCAAATTCCGGCCGCCYAAGATGGCCACGCCGTCGCCGTCGAAAACCTCCCACCACCCGYCGCGACTCGGCGAGTCCCTGATTACCGCWTTCCCCATTTGATTCAAGAACTTTAGAGGGCTTTTAGCGTCGATTTCGGACTGGATTTRGGGCTTTTCCTGGATTGTGCAAAAAATGGCTTTTTTATTTTTTTTATGTGTAGATTTTATTTCGGCTAGTTGTTTTGAAATGTTCAGCTCTGTGTTTTAAATTGAGGTTTGGTTTTGGTGGATTTGGTAGGCGGTGGTGAAGGCACCGCGACGTCCGGTAGGCGGCCGGTGACCCAGGTGTGGTCGAGCGCCGTCTTGCCTCGAGCGGCGGCGGCTGAATTCTATGTGTGCAGGGTGTGGTAGGCGGCTGAATTCTGAATGGGTAGGGTTTAATGAATGTAGGGCTCAATGAATGGGTAGGGTTGAATGTTGGGCCAAAAAGCAGTATTAGTGTAGTTCAAAAGCACTATAACAATATTAGAAAAAGCACTCCAAGTATTGCAGTGTAATTATACGCAATTCTAGAAAAAGCAGTTTTAGTGTAGTAAAAAAGCGCTGCCGTAATATGAAAAAAGCACCCCTGAAATTGTCAAATTTGTAGCACTGCCAACATATAAAAAAAGCATTGCTACTTACATTATAAAAACACTAATTATATGTGAAAAAAACATTACTACTTAATTATACATAATTTTTATTTAAAATTATTTGTTGAATATTTGAGTTTTTTTGAAATTTTTGAATTTTTCCGTAATTGTAGATGAATTTTGTGATACTTTTTGTATAAAGCCGCAGTGCTATTTTTTTTTAATTATCCGTAGTGCTTTCTAAAGAGCAAATTATCGCTCTTTATGAATGTTGTTATATGTCGAAAATACCCTTTTTATTAATTTAATGCAATACTTACCATAAATACACTGCTGACGTGTCATGTTCTCAACCATCTAGATTATTCAATCCAATGGTCAAGATGAGTCCCTAGGTTCACATATAATGACATGGTTCCATTTGAACCCACCCCTATATATATATATATATACACACACACACACACACACATATATATATATATAAAGAGAGGTCTGGAGAGAGAAAAAAAGATGAGTAAGAAAGAGAAAAAATACCACTTATGATTATTTTCTTTTCAAGTTATGTAATCTTAACATAATTATGATAGATTTTATTTCCTTTTTTAGTTAAAAAGCCACATAAGATTAATTTCCTCTTTTAATTATGTAGGAACCTTTTTAACATAATTAGGATAGATACTCTGATTAACATTAAAAAATAAGAATTAATATTATATATATATATATGTATATAATCACTTATATGTTATTTTTATTTTTATTATGATTATATTTTTTTTACGTTTTTTCGATATTTTTTTCATTTCGAGTCCAGCAATATAAAATTTGTCATTTTTTCTCAAAAATAATTTGATCACTTTATTTAATTAAATTATAACAAAATGCACAATACAATATAATTTAATATTATTTTTATTGGCTATCAACATATTGTTTATAAAATATTATTATGATTCAACACTTTTTTATTTGAATTGATCTCATAAAATAATGTATTATATTATCTTAAATATTGCGTAAAACAATACAATTGCAAACCCAACATTAAGTGAAAATGTACACTATGACATCAACTACAATAGATTTGAAAAAGGGCAACACTCTTGTTAGGCCGGACTAACGGATCATCCTTTAGGCCAAAATTTCATATCAATATAGTATAGGGCAAAAACCAATACATCATAGTTCAAAAACATTGCGGCACAAAAATCAAAATATCATAGCACGGGTCAGAGATTTATGAAAAACTAATACTTTACAGTACAAAAACCAATACATCACAGTACAAAACTAATACATTATAGTATCGGGTCAGATGGCCTAACGGGTCATGACCCGTTAATCTGGCCTAACACAAGTGTTTGCCTTTGAAAAAATATTAACTAATTCCAACAAAAAAAGGGGGAAAGACCGCCTTTGAAAGTAAATTTTGCAAAACACTGTAAATTTGAAAGAATTCATGTCATACTTAATCTTTATTGAATTTCAAAATCGAATTTCTTCTGTTAGGTATATGCATTTATATATTACATACTAATCGCTACAACATCATTGGAATATTTAAATTCAATTTAATACTTATACTATCATTTGCTCATTTTGCGGAGGAGAAAATTATCTTCACACGAGATTGTACCTAACCTACAATCCATGCAGGACAGTGAAAAAAAAAAACATGTAAGAGAGAAAAAAAAAAGTCACGTAGATTTATTTTTATATATAGTAATTTACTTAATATAATTAGGATAAATACCCTAATTAATATTAAAAATAACAAGATCATTACAATACACACACACTCTCTCTCTCTCTCTCTCTCTCTCTCTCACACACAGACACACACACACACACATACACACACACACATACACACACACATATATACACACACACACACACACACAGGACCCACATCTTTTTTTTTAGTATATTTACTGTGAATCAAGTCAATTCTTTTTTGAACTCTCTCTCTCTCTCTCTCTCTCTCTCTCACACACGACACACACACACAACACACAACACACACACACACATACACACAT
>BMAC01000264.1:324901-357325 GCA_014905375.1 Phtheirospermum japonicum | reverse complement strand
GCACCACATATACTACTATTACGTATATATATAATATATATACTTATTATGTATACTATATATATCACTTTTATGTTATTTTTGGTTATATATATATATATATATATATATATATATATATATATATATATATATATATATATATATATATATATATATATTTGTGTGTGTGTGTGTGTGTATTTTATTTTGGTTATTATTGTGAGTCCAACAATATCAAACTTATTACTTTTCTCAAAAATAATTTGACCACTTTTTTAAATAAAATATGCAAAATTTTACAATGCATGAAATACAATGTAATATTATTTTATTGGCTATCAACATGTTATTTATCAAATATTATTACGATTCAATACTTTTGATAATTTATCTTGTTACTATCTCAGTAATCATGCAAACCATTACAAGTGCAAAATCGGCATCGAGTGGAATAAACGTTGTGGCATCAACTATAATAGATTTGTAAAAAGATCAACTAATTCCAAAACCAAGAAGGGAAAGTCGCATCTAAAAGCAAATGTTACTAATGACGGTAATCTTGAAAGCATTCATGACATACTTAATTTATATCGAAACTCAAAATCTAGATAATTCCGTTAGATATGGATTTACGTTTTACATACCAATCACTTTAACTTCATTTGAATATTCATTATTTCGAATACTTGAAGTGAAAAGTTTTAGTGGTGTAGTATAGATAAGGGGTTCATATGGCTTGGTATTATCGGAATTCAATGCGATTGTAGGGAACAATGAGTTTTTAGCTTGTGAAATTAAAGGAAAACGAAAAATAAACAAAAAATTATGGCGAACTATGATGATCTATGAAAAGTAAAGCAAGTATTTCGGATGCCTCATGCGTATGCCATATTGAAATTAAAAGTAATAATCAAAATAATCAATAAAAAGTAAAGAAACAACAAGGTACAAGCATAAAAACCTATGGTACAACTATGCATGTATGATCATGATATTTAAATAATGCAAATCAACAAAAATCGAAAGTACCAATAGAAAGAGCAATAAAAGTTGACGTGAATGTTAAAAACTTTTCGAAAAACAACTAGAAACAAAGGGTAGATTTAGGATTCAACATAAGATCATGCATGAAAATAAAAACTAAAATAAAGAATAGGAAGTAATAAAAAAACGATCAAGGACCCGATCTATGATCAAGGTGTGTCACTCTCCTAGATTTCATAAACCAAATCACTAATCTAACAATAAATCTAAAAGCTAAGGCAAAATGCATAAATTGATGAACAAGCTTGAAATTGAAGAACGAGGAAGAAAATTAAAAAAAACTTACTTGAATTAAGAAAGAGAATAACAAACTTGAATGAAATTGCAATCCAGAATAAAATCCAAGTGATGACTTGAATTCTTTTTCAGCTTACAAACCCAAGGAAAAGCTTGAAAGTAAACCTAGAAACTAGAGAGAGACATTAAATCCCAAACCATGCAAGAGTTGGGAGGAGAGTGGGTGATTCTAGCTAATGAGAGATCTATCTATTTATACTAGGTTTAATTGGGGGTAAATGTGTCAAAAAAGCCATAAAAACTTAGATTTCCCATGTTTGACCCGAAATGTCCTTGATATGCACTTGGCTTTACGTTTGTCGTGATTTGGCTCGAGGTGGCTCGAGTGTTGGGCGCGCTGGGTGGCAGGTGTCGGCAGGCTGGGCGGGCTCTAGTCGGTAGCTCTCGGCAGGCATGGGCATGTCTCGGCAGGTGTCGGCGGGTGACGAGCGCAGGCGCGTGCTGGCGAGCGCTGGCGTTGGGCTTACGAGCGCTGGCTTCGGTTGGCGAGTCGGGCATTGTCGAGCGCTGCGCGCGGGCGGGGGTTGGCTTGCGTCAAGGCCCCTAGCGCGAGTCTTGGCGTAGGTTGGCACAGCTTGGCGACCATTCCAGAATGTTTTAGTGTTTTGGAGCTAGTTCATGGCGTGAATTTAGGCATGTCTTGGCTCATCCTGGCATGGAGTTAATTAATTAATTCACCTATTTTCGCTTCTTTAGTGCTTCTAACTTCAAGACCCGTCCATCCAATCGAACTTTATCTTCTTAAAACAACGACCAATCTCAAGCAAGCCCATTGTTTCACCTATGAAATAGGAATATTGAACATAAAAGCTCAATCACATAAACCTAACCAACGACGCACCCATAGGGTTAAAATAGTAAAACTAGAAAATAACCTAATAACCTAACGAAACTCAAATCAATTCCACTATAAATGACACTAAACCCTAATTAAAAATAAGAGAAAATCATCATAATTACATGCAAAACAACCACCCCTCACTTATCAATTTGTTTGTCCTCGAACAACAAAAAGAATCGAAAATGTACATGAAATGAACATTATGCAAAACCAAAAATCCTTGTGCTTATCCTTAATATAATGATAAATGTATAAACATAAACTCGTTATCTCCAAGCATTGTTCGTATTATTGAAAGCCAAATCGATGACTTCTTCGCAAATGGAATTTTGAGGGTGTTCACTCAATTCGCTCAAGTGTTTGTTTTATATGGGACGTGTATACGCTCAAATCGGACAATGCATGCACCTTTCAAGATTTCACAAATCCAAAACTCAAAATCACCCATTGTACATGACCAAACAAGAATCAAAAGAGGTCTTTATTTTGGGTTATAATGTTGGCTCTTTGGTAAGGTATGGAATATATGGATTTAGTGGCTAACACACGATCAAACGTGGTCAATAACACACGAAACCCTAACTTCTAGAACTCGAAGCTTATGGTCTCTCCACCCTTCCCCAAATAACCAAATTTTCATTCGAAACCTTTCGTACACCCATACACTTTTCCGACTTTTATTTCACAACACTTAGAAACTTTTTGAATTCGCTTCTTTTTACTAAACTTAGCCTTTTTAAACATTAAGCTTTTCACTTAAACACACGCTTTATTACTTTTCGTGATTTGTGTTAGAGTTTGCTTGTTGTTTTATCCTTTTGTTTTCTTTATATATATATAAGAGATTCAAAACCCAAAACTCACAATTGATTTACCATACATTTCTAGTCAACTAACAACATACACTCTCACCTCACAATTTATGAAGATATAAGAGATAAATTGAGCTCGGCTAACAAGAAACGGGGCATAGGCTCAAGGGGACTCATTTGGGATATTTAAGTAGCTTATATATTTGGATATGGCTGGAATAAAGGTGATATATATGCCTCGAGGTCATTTCCAAGTTCAATCATGTACGAGCAAAATCAAACCTCCTTAATGCAATTTCCATAAAACTGCAAGCAAAACCGATAATTCACACAAGGCTACTCACTAGTTTGCACCGGGTTTTGGAAGACAAAATCAAAAGAGCTTTTAGAAATTTACAATCATTTCACGAGTAGGTGTTGATTTATATATATATATATATATATATATATATATATATGCGGGTTTTGGATGAAGCACAAAAACTCAACCCCTTACACAAGAGGGCATATACAGGCAAAACCCCGACAAGTAAACTATTCAAACTTCTAAGCATGTGGTGATTGCTCAATAATGTGTTAAACTCACACAAGACACAAAAGCGACTCAACCATATTAACGCGCAATTAGTAAGCGTCACTTCGACAAGATTGCAACACTTCACCAAAGCTCGAGTTAATAAAGACAAATCATGCTTTGTGAAACCCGGACCCTAACCACCTACCCACCCCACACTTAGACCATGCAATGCCCTTATTGCATTTTAATGAAAATCAAGTAAAAGGAGGGTGAGATAGAAGCTTCCTTAACCGAGTGAGTTTAGGACGAGCTCGGTGGGGTCCACTTTAGCATCCAAGCAATCCAAGCAAAAACCGAGCATGGATTGTTTCTCCCGGATCCATGTACGCTATCAACTTATCAAGTCGAGCAAAGTTGAAGTTGGAAAACAAAACTCTATAAAAGAAAATCACACAAAATCAAAACCACAAGAAAATATGGACATAAATCAAAACAAAACAAAACCAAGGGCTACAAGAACCAAAAGACAACACAATTTTTTTTTAATTTCTCAAATTTTTGAATATTTTTGGATTTTTATATAATAAGAAAGCAAGAAATAAAGAAATGTAAAAATAAAAGAAATAAACGAAAAGAACATGGGTTGCCTCCCAAGAAGCACTTGTTTTACATCATTAGCTTGACGAAATCCCTTCTTGATTATGGTGAAGTTGAGACGGGAGGATCCATTAAAGCAATAACCTCCTTGTCAGAAGGATCCAATCTTTGAAATGTTCATGGGGCCTTGCATATCTCAAATGGCCTTCGCTAAAATCAAATGTTCCAAATGGGCAAGTAAAAGTCGCCTTGGCTTCATCTTCTAGTGCGATTGCGATTTGATAGTAACCCGACAACCCATCTAAGAGACAATAGGAATGATGGTCGGCTAGTTTGTCCAATATTTGGTTGATAAATGGGAGAGGGACATGATCTTTCTTGGTGGCCGCATTTATCTTTCTAAAATCCATACACATCCTCCATCCTATTGTATCCCTCATGGCCAACAACTCTCTTTTTTCATTCTCAACGACGGTTATGCCAATCTTCTTAGGCACCATGTGTACGAGACTCACCCACTCTCTATTGGCAATTGCAAAAATCAAGCCTTTCTCTAATAGTTTCAATATCTCGGCTTTCACTATCTCCTTAAGATTTAGATTCAAATGCCTTTGGAATTCTTGAGTACGTTTGGCATCATCCTCCAAAACGATCTTATACATGCAAGTCGAAGGGCTAATTCTTTTGATATCTCCAAGACTCCAACCAATGGCACCTTTGTGAGATTTAAGAACTTCAATCAACCTCTCCTCTTCTTATTAATTAAAATTAGCAAAGATAATAACCGGTTTGCTCTCCTCTTCTTCCAAATAGACATACTTGAGGTGAGATGGGAGAGGCTTAAGCTCGGGTTTGTGCCTCCTTTCGACCTCATTGGGGGCTAATTCGAACAATTCAACGATCCCCCTCAAGTTAGTCTTCAAGCTTTTCAATCTTATCATCAATAATCTCCACCTCCCCCTCCAAAACTTCGTTGTTGCCCTCAATGACACATATACAATCTTTCTCACACAAACCTTTGTCACATTGAAGCACAATTAAGTCGTCGTTACGAACAAGGGTCTCATTATCCTCACAATAACTTTCAACACAAACTCAAGGGGCAAACTCCTCCTCATTGCTCTCTTCCTCCATATAAACCCGTTCGACCAACTCTTGGATCACGTCAACAAGTAAGCAATCCGCATAATAGATGCTTGATGGATAGGGCATAGGGGCTTTAGAGGTTGGTGCCTTGTAAGGATTTGAAGACTTCTGTAGGCCATTGGGAAGTTCTTTTGCCAAGGTGGGACCCACGGGCGAAGAATCGAGAGTATTAAGAACACTCGGAATAGAAACCACCTCATCCTCGAATGGAGGGACAACCTTATTCTCAACCACCCCACCACTTCCAAGGACCGTGACCGAATGAGAATGCGAAGATTGGCTTGGCAATCTTTCTTTCTCATTAGCTTGATTTAGCATATTGACATCGTTGCTAGTTTCCCCATTTTAGTGTTTAACCCTTTTTCCATAGCCACAAGAGCATTGGACTAAGCATCGAACGAAGCCATCATAATGTGAAAAGATTGCCTTTGTTGCATAATGCCCAAGAGATTCAAATCGGAAGGTGGAGTAGGAGCATTCACCAAAATAGGTGGACGAGATGGACCCACATGAGGAAAAACACCCGCATTTGTATTGGCATGACTAAACTTCGGATGCATGCGGTTGCTAGAATGATAAGGAGGATTATCATTCGGCGGACGAGCAAAAGATGGCCTAGCACAACCGGGTCCCTCTTGATACCCATGAACCCCATACACCTCCTACGAATGAGGCATCGGCATATTAAACGAGGTATTTGAAAGACAAGACGTGGTATCATGACCAAACATTCCACACGATGCACACGGAGGATCCGGGTTTGGGCTAGATAACTTAGCAATTCGAGCCTCCATAGCCGCTATTTTCTTTTCCAACTCAAGATTCCTAGGGGAAGAAGCTTCACTCACTTCATTAGCACTAGAATACATCACTCGAGAAGATATATGTTGAGAATTTTCGGCTAAAGTTGTGAAAATCTTGTGAACCACTTGAGGAGGTTGATCCTTCATATTTCCCCCCGCTGACGTGTCCACCATATATTGGAAATGTGGGTCCAATGCCTCATAGAAAGTTTGGATTAAGAGCTCCTTTGCCAAACGATGATGTGGACAACTTGCAAGAAGATCTTGGAAAGGAGCCCAAGCCGAGTGAAATGGCTCATTCTTCATTTGCTTAAACGAGATAATCTTGATCCTCAACTCGGACGTCTTTTCATCGGAATAATAATGATCCAAAAATATCGCCAAAATCTCGTCCCATGTATGGATAGAATTGGAAGGGATACTCATAAACCATGACAACGCCTTGTCTTGAAGAGCATACGAAAAACATCGTAGTTGAAGATGCTCTAAACTCATCATGTTCGGGCGGTGAAAATTTGAGACTTGCCACAAGAGTTGTCGGAAGAATTGGAGAGGATCCTCTTTAGCAAACCCATGAAATATTGGAAGCCAAGCGAAATTGAGCGATCGTATATCAAAATCCATAACCTCGGGAGGAATTGATACGCAAGATGAAATAGTTACCCCCACAAAGGCTTTGTTAACCTCTCTCATAGAGAATACGGGAGGGGCATTTTGGGCATTGGGGCTCATACCCCCAAATAACATAAAAGGATCGGGAGTGCGTTCGTGAACATTATTGTCGATACCTCCATAACACGGACCTCCACCATTACCACTAAGATTCATATTCGGAGAATGATTGAAATTATAAGCATGAGGAACTCCATACGTGCCGGGATTCAGATTTTGCATATTCGGAAAGTGATTAGGAGCACCATAACCCTCATACTGACCGGAATTCAGAGTTTGCATATTCGAAAAGTATTTAGGAGCACCATAACCTCCATACGGACCGGGATTCGGAGTTTGCATATTTGGAAAGTGATTGGGAGCACCATAACCTCCATACGGACCATTCGTACCCATGAAGCCGCTAGACCCAACATGGTTTGCACCATGTCTTCCCATGTTGGGTTGACCATTGTCATTAACACCATTGGCAGCGTCATTTTTACCATGCCCTCCCACGTTGACAAAACCATTATAAATCATCCCATTCGAAACATTGTTTTTACCATGCCCTCCCATGTTAGGAATGCAACCCCTATTGCCATAAGGATTGTAAATGTGTGCATTATCTTAGGGTAGGCCCATGGGCTGTCCACGAGTTGTGAAACCACTCCCTTGATTTCCTAGAGCATGGTCGAGAGGGCCCGTTGGATTGAGAGTCGAAATTCCAGGTTTATCACTTGGTGTGGAAGACTCGACATAAACAACGGGCTCGAGAGTACTAGAGCTTTGAGAATCATGGGCCTGTGGAGACTTCCTGTTGGGATTGAGAAAAGGGCCGGTGTTCGGAAGATTATTCGCCATGTCGTGATTAGTAATCAAGGGACATCTTAAACACCTTAATCGCTCGGGATTCAAAATGTAAGGATCCATCGCTCCCAAGAGTTCTACGGCCTTTCATACACTCAATAAAAATGTCAAATACAAAAGAGAGTTAAAAACACAAAGAAACTGCAAGCAAATCGAAAACCTTAACCAAGATGAGTCGCAACGGCGCCATTTTGAAGTGAAATGTTTTAGTTGTGTAGTATAGATAAGGGGTTCATATGGTTTGGTATTATCGGAGTCTAATGCGATTGTAGGGATTAGTGATTTTTTATCTTGTGAAATTAAAGGAAAATGAAAAATAAACAAAAACTATGACGAACTATAATGATCTATGAAAAGTAAAGCAAGTTTTTCGGATGCCTCGTGCGTGTGCCATATTGAAATTGCAAGCAATAAAAAGCAAAGAAACAACAAGGTACAAGAATGAAAACTTAAGGTACAACTGTCCATGCATGATCACGGAATTTAAATAATGCAAATCAATGAAAAATCAAAAGCACCAATAGTAAGAGCAATAAAAGTTGACGTGAAAGTTAAAAACTTTTCAAAAAATAACTAGAAACATAGAGTAGATCTAGGATTTAACATAAAACCATGAGTGAAAATAAAAACTAAAATAAAGCATAGGAAATACTTAAAGTAAAAACGATCCAGGACCCGCTCTATGATCAAGGTGTGTCACTCACCTAGATTTCATAAACCAAGTCACTAACCTGACAATAAATCTAAGAGCTAAGGCAAAATGCATAAATTGAAGAACAAGCTTAAAATTGAAGAACGGAGAAGAAAATTAGGAAAAACTTAATTGAATTAAGAAAGAGAATAACAAAATTGAATGAAATTGCTTACCAAAATAAAATCCAAGTGATGACTTGAATTCTTCTTGAGCTTACAAACCCAAGGAAAAGCTTGAAAGTAAATCTAGAAACTAGAGAGAGAAATTAAATACCAAACCCATGCAGTAGTTGGGAGGAGAGTGGATGATTCTAGCTAATGAGAGATCTATCTATTTATACTAGGTTTAATTGGGGGTTAATAGGTCAAATAAGCCTTAAAAGCTTGGATTTCCCATATTTGACCTGAAATGGCCTTGATATGCACTTGGCTCGATGTTTGGTGTGATTTGGCTCGAGGTGGCTCGGGTGTTGGGCACGCTGGGCAGCAGGTGTCGGCAGCTCTCGGCAGGCTGGGTGGGCGCTGGTCGGCAACTCTCTCCAGGCATGGGCATGTTCCGGGAGGTGTCGGCGGGTGCTGAGCGCAGGCACACACTGGCTTGCGGGATGGCGAGCGCTGTCGCGGCGCTACGCACGAGTGCTGACAAGCGCTGCATGGGCGGGCGCGTTGGCATGTGTTGGCTCGCGTCAAGGCCCCTGGTGCGAGTCTTGTCGCAGGTTGGCACGGATTGTCAACCATTTCATAATGTTTTGGTGTTTTGGATCTAGTTCGTGGTGCGAATTTAGGCACGTCTTGGCTCATCCTAACACGGAATTAATTCATTAATTCACCTATTTTGTCTTCTTTAGTGCTTCTAACTTCAAGACCCGTCCATCCAATCAAACTTTATCTTCTTAAAACAACGACCAATCTCAAAAGAGCCCGTTCTTTCACCTATGAAGTAGGAATTTTGAACATAAAAACTCAAAAATCACAAAAACCTCACCAACGACGCACCCATATGGTTCAAAATAATAAAACTAGAAAACAACCTAATAACCTAACAAAACTCGACTCAGTTCCACTATAAACGACACTAAACCCTAATTAAAAACACGAGAAAAATACCACAATTACATGCAAAATAATACTTATACTATTATTTGCTCGCTATGCAAAGGTAACAATGCAAAAAATTCTCTTCATTCCAAATTTGTAGCATACCTACAATCCATACTAGATAGTGAAAATAATTTGTTTAATTAGGTTAAAATGACCAAACAAATATTTTTAGAGATGATGGTGTTGCACAAGTTTAGAATGAACAAACAAATATTTTTCAAAATAATCCAGTTTTCAGTCATGGTTAATTGTACGTTGTTATATCAAGTGTGACTAAGTGTAAGGGTTTAAAAATATTAATCGGCATTGATGATAATAAACATAGTAACAAAACTATAAATTTTGTGTATAAGAAATTTTTTCATAATTTGTAAAGTACAGTTCGTCTAATAACAAATCATTTTATAAACCAAGTTATATTATTTTCAATCTTATTCGATCTTTAAATAATATTTAGATAATATATATATATAAGGAGTGGTTTCGGTAAAAAACATCTCTGGTGTGAGAACCAGGATTGGTTCTCACCGAAATACATACATACATACCTACACACACACACACACACACACACACACGCACACACACACACACACACACATATATATATATATATATATATATATATATATATATATATATATATATATATATATATATAAACTTGAGTATACATATATACAATTACTTATTTACAAATTTAATACATTTTCTGCCAAAATTGATAAAGTCGTGGATGCAGTACATTTAACCAAGGGTGGTGTGTTTCTCATCTATGGATACAGAGGACGCTTTCTACAACTTTTAAACCTAATAGTGGATTTTTCACTATGTAATATCTAATGACATAACTTCTCTTCTTCTTTCGAAAGGAAGAACTAGGCATTCTAGATCAACAGTATCCATGATACGAGCGATTGACTAGTTCCAATGGAAACGTCAAGTAACGAAGATTTCTAATTTTTGTGAAGGTATCAAGAGGTGTGTTTTATTTTTTTAGAACCACGAGAATTAGTAATTGATCGGTGAATACGTTTTTTTTGTGTTTTTTTTTTTTTTTAAAAGAGAGGCGATTTTTCTCCCCTCAATTTTTATTAAAAAAATTTTAAAAAAATATAATTGCATAAAAATAAACCATATCATATCATTTAAGGCACGTGGAATAATTTTAACCCGGGTTTTACTAGAAGAATATCATCGATCATGTATGTATTTAAACGTGTCATGTAATTCGATCTATAGTATTCACGATATGAGCGATCGACATTGGAAACATCAAGTAACAAAGCATTGTAACTTTTGTGTATGAGCCACGAGGTGTGTTTCGTTGTTTAGGACCACGAGAATTAGTAATTGATCGGTAAATATCCCTTTTCTATTTTTATATATATTTCTTATTTATAAATAACAAAGGGGAATAAAGTCCCCTCGAAATAACCCGAGGGGAAATAGTTCCCCTCGGGTTTTTTCCAAGGGGATTTTTCTCCCCACAGTTTTTTCAATTAAAATAAATTTAAAAAAGACAAAAATATATAATTGAGTAAAAATAAACAACACCAAATCATTTTAGGCATGTGGGATGATTTTGACTCGGGTTTTACTAGAAAAATATCACCGATCATGTACGTATTTACACATATCGTGTAATTCGATCAACAGTATCCACGATAAGAGTGATCGACTTGTTCCATTGGAAACGTCAAGTAACAAAGCATCGTTATTTTTGTGAAGGTAACAAGAGGTGTGTTTTATTGATTTAGAACCACTAGAATTAGTAATTAATCGGTAACTACTCTTTTTCTATGTTTTCTTATTATTTTTTATTTAAAAAATGAGGGGATTTTTCTTCTCCGGTGTTTTTAAATAAAAAATTAGAAAAATAGAACAAAATATAATTTCATAAAAATAAATCATATCATATATTTTTAGGCACAACGTATGATTTTAATAAGCGTTTTACTAGAAAAATATCAATGAGCATGTGCGTATTTACACGTGTCGTGTAATTTGATCAACATTATTCATGATATGAGCGATCGATTTGTTCCATTGTAAACGTCAAATAATGAAGTGTCATAATATTTGGTAATGTATCACGAGGTGTGTTTCATTGTTACACAAAATCCCCTCGATATTGTTTAGTTTAAAAATAGAAAAAAAAAGCATAATTGCGTAATAATAAACTATATCATACCATTTTAGGCATGTGGGATGATTTTAATTTGGGTCTTACTAGAAAAATATCACCGAGCATGTATGTATTTACACAAGGCATGTAATTCGATTAGCAATATCCACGATATGAGCAATCGACTTGTTCCATTAGAAATGTCAGGTAACGAAGCGTCGTAATTTTAGTGATGGTACCACGAGGTGTGTTTGACTTTTTTAGAACCATGATAATTAGTAATTGACCGGTAAATAAGCCTTTTCTAGTTTTTTCTCATTTTGTTTTTTTTCAAAAAGAAATCGAGGGGAATAAAATCCTCTTAGTTTTTTAATTAAAAAGATTATAAAAACTTGAAAAAAAAACATAATTACATAAAAATAAACCATATCATATCTTTTAAGGCACGTGGGATGATATTAAACTGGGTTTTACCAGAAAAATATCAACGAGCATGTACGTCTTTACATCCGTCGTGTAATTCGATCAACAGTATCCACAATACGAGCGATCGACTTGTTCCATTGGAAACGTCAAGTAACGAATCGTTGTTATTTTTGTGAAGGTACCACGAGTTGTGTTTCGTTGTTTTAGAACCACAAGAATTTGTATTGGTAAATACGATTTTTCTGTTTTTCTCTATTTTTTTATTTAAAAAAACCGAGGATATTTTTCTCCCTCAGTTTTCTCGAGGGCACTTATTGCCCTCGGTAACCTGCGTATATAACAGGATAGGGCACCATTGAGTGCCCTACTTTTTCTCTTCTCCTATTTCCTTTCTCCGCCTCCAGCCGCTGCTCCACCGCTCCAGCCGCTTGAAGCTGCCGCTCCGCCGACTCTACACTTGTAGTTGTCTCTGCCTCCATCTGCCTATGCCGCCTTCAGCTACCGCTCTGCCTTATGCCGCCGCCACCGGCCAGCCTCCAACCTCCAACCGCAAGGTTAATTTTTGAATTAGGCTTGAATTATGAGTTTATATGTTAATTGGTGTATTATTATATAATATGAATTTTATTATGGGTTTAAGTATTAATATAAGGTTTAATTTATAATTATGATTTAGTTTAGGGTTTAATTTGTTATTATGATTTAATTTGTAATTGTAGTTTATATAGGATTTAATTTGCAATTAGGGTTAGATTATATACAATTGAATTAAACTAGGGCTAATTAGGTCGTTAATATTCATTTAGGGATTAATTTAGAGTTTAATTAGTAAATATGATTTTATTTGGGGTTTAATTTGAATTGTAGTAATTATGGGGTTATTATGTAATTAGGGTTTAATTTGCAATTGTGGTCTAATTATATACAATTGAATTAAACTAAGGATAATTAGGTCGTTAGTGTTCATTTAGGGATTAATTTAGGGTCTAAAATTATAATAATAATAATTTAATATAGTGTTTAATTTGTAATTATGATTTAATTTGGGGTTTTATTTAAAATTATTATTTAGTTTTGGTGTTATTGTGTAATTAGCATTTAATTTACGGGTTATTGTATAATTAGGGTTTACTTGTAATTATAGTATACTTTAGGGGTTATTTTATAATAAGGGTTCAATTTTGCAATTATCTTCTAAAGTGTATGTGTTGGTGGTTTTTAAATGTCGTGGTGATCGGTTGGGTTTAATGCAAGTATGTTATGGTTTGTTTATATTATATACATGTTTCGATTGATTGATGTTGTGATTGGTTGGGTAGACGTCAGTGATGACATGGTGTATGGGGGCGGGAGGTTTCGTCCCTTAAATAACAGTTTTTAAAATTATTTTAAAAATGATGGTGGTTTTGAAAAGTTTTAAATTGTCTGTGATGGTGGTTTTTAAATGTCGTGGTGATCGTTATGTGGATATCTTCCCTCCAATATATGTTATGGTTTGTTGATATTGTATATATGTTGTGATTGATTGATTGATTGATGTATATGTCGGTGATGACGTGGTTTACGGCGCCGGCCGGAAGGTTTTGTCTCTCCAACAACGGAGTTTAAAATTATTTTGATCCACAATACTTTTTATTTCTACAATCAAACATTATAGACTCGTCTAGGATTTAGTATCGAATAGAGATTTTGATTCTAAATCCCGAATCGTCCACTTAATTGGACAGTTTGAGAATGTGATTGTAATATAGCTTATCTTATGTGTGTATTTAGAGAACTAGAGGGAGATGCTGCCGAAATCTTTAGTCAACAAAATTCATATATTAAGACGTCGTATTACTGAAGAATCACATTTTCAAATGGGATAGGGCCCTTACAAATAATTGAATAATTTTCTAGCCACCCTCATGCTGCCCATTTTTCAATAAATCAATATAACAATCGTATAATGATAGGATGAGTTCCGATTGTAGTTGGATGTACAAACAAATCTTCAACGGCTTATAAGAATTCATGGATGGAGTCAAGAGCTTCATTGAATTTGCTCAAGCACATTCCGCATATAAGGATTTGGAGAGGATGAAGTATCCTTGTAATCTTAATAGATGTAGGAATTATATGTTTCTCGACATCAATGTGATTAAGTATCACCTGGTTAGACATGGATTCAAGCCGAATTACTAGACATGGATTTACCACGGAGAAAGCTTAAGGGTGTAAATGGGTAGTGTAGGGTGCAGGTACGGCCATACCCGTACCCTACCCGCACTTCATTTACCCTACACTATTACCCGATTTTAAAAATCGGGTAGGGTACGGGTATTTACCCGTCGCGTATCGAGTACCCATCGGTATACGGGTACCCGAATATATTAATCAAATTAAAATGTTGTTTAGTTAAAATAATTTTTTTAGTTTTTACTACCAACACTAATTTAGTAATATAAATCAAAAATTTATATATATATACATACATATATATATATATATATATATATATATATATATATATATATATATATATATCATGATTTACTATTATTTGGTTGAGTTATTCTATTCATTTAAGATTTCTTTTAAAAGAGTTTTAAATTATTTTAAGAGTCATTCAAAAATATTATTAGTTTCTCAAACAACAACAATTCTCAATGTACTGTACTAAAATATTTTAAATAAGTTGTAATTAGTTATGTGAAACATAATATGATATATAGTATAAATGTAATAAATAATATTTCATAAATTTTGATATTTATCATAATATAAAATATGATAGCAAGTTATACATTTTATGATATTTGAATTAGATATAAATAAATTATGTTAATATATTACATAAAAATAAGTGTGGTAATAAAATATATAAATTTATAAAACTAACTATTATACATATTATATTATATATTTATATTTATAATATATATCGGGTAGGGCACCCACTAATGTACAATTCAGATAATCGGGTAGAGTAATCGGGTAGGGTAACGGGTACAAAATTCATACCCATACCCGATATTGTAGCTTACGGGTACTACCCTCACTCAACCCGTTACCCGAATTTTGTGTGCCCTACCCTACCCGAATCACCGGGTACCCGATGGGTACCTGAACCGTCAGGTAAAACTGACAGCCCTAAGAAAGCTGGCCCACCACCTCTCGATGCCATCACGATTTTCACGTCGGAGGACCCTCTTACATTGCTCCTGAAGAATCATGAAGATGCAGCTGGTCCCGATTTTGATGTGGTTGCCGATATGGAAGAGTCGCCGAACCCTGAGGCCCAAAAATTTTATGACATGTTGAAAGCCGAAAATCTGCCATTGTATCCAGGGTGCGGGGTAAATACTCAATTGTCTTTAGTTTCGCGTCTCATGAATTTGAAGTCAGAGAATCACATGTTTCACAAATGTTATGATCAATTGAGTGAATTGATCAAAAAGATTGTACCAAAAGACAATCTCGTACCTGATAACTTTTATAACAGTATGAAGTTGCTAAGGAGTATGGGCTTACTGGTCGATAAGATAGATTGTTGAAAGAATAATTGTATGATCTACTGGAGAGACGATTCTGAGCTGAACAACTACTAATTTTTGTAATGAACCTCGGTTTAAACTTGTTTCTCAAGGCAAAAAAAAATAATATAAGGCTCGCGTCGTGTACAAGAAGATTTACTATTTTCCATTAATTCCTTGTCTGTAGAGGTTGTATGCATCTAAGTCTAGAGAAAAAGACACGAGGTGGCATGCTGAACATGTGGTTGAAGATGATGTTATGCGCCACCCATCGGACTCAAAAGTTTGGAAATATTTCAAACAACTAATCAAGATTTTGCAGCTGAAACTCGAAACATGAGATTGGGTCTTTGTACAAATGGTTTTCAACCATTTAGAAGTTTTAATGCACAATATTCATCGTGGCCTATTATAGTTACACCATACAATTTACCTTCGTGGATGTGCATGAAAGGGCAGTTCATGTTCCTCAGCATTCTTGTACCAAGGCCAAAGAATCCAAATGACAAGCTCGATGTGTTTCTACAACCTCTAATCGCTGAGATGATCAGTTGTGGACGGTTGAGGCTCCCTCATACGATATCTCCAAAAAAAATCAAAATTTCCAATTACAAGCAACTCTTATGTGGACAATTAGTGATATCCTGTGTATTCTATGTTGTCCGATTAGAGTACGGACGATCGAACAACTTGTCATTACTGTATGGAACGTTAAGACGCCTTCACTTTAAGTGCAGCGGGAATCAATTGTGGTTCAACAATTACCGAAATTTCTTGAATGCGGTCACTATTTTCAAAAGAATAACCTACACTTTCAGAAAATGAGATATTTCGAGATTCAACCACCGAACGTCCGTTGAGGGACAAAGATTTTGGCAGAGATAGAAAGATTGGGTCTTTTGAAAGTCACTGAACTAGATGAGGCAATCGTTAATGCATAAATTTCCAAAACATCTGTTTGGAGAAAATGAAGCATCTTTTGGGATTTGCCAAATTGGAGAACAAATTTAATTCATCACAATTTAGATGTTATGCACATAGAGAAAAATATGTTTGACAAAGTATTCAACACAGTGATGAATTCCAAAGGGAAGACCAAGGACACGTCTAACTCAAGGGAAGAGTTGAATGAGTATTGTAATTGTTTGGAGCTGGATCCAAACAAAATGAGAAAGTGTCATAGAGCTTGTTACACACTTGATAATCCGTCGAAAGCTTAATTGTGCGATTGGGTAAAAAGCCTTCGATTTTCAGATGGGTACGCATCAAAATCAGGGCGTTGCATTGAAAAGAAGGAATTGCATTTGATCGGGATGAAAAGTCATGATTGTCATGTGTTCATGCAAAGGTTGATACCTATAGCCTTTTTGAACTGCTTCCTTCAAATGTGTGAAAGGCTCTTGCCGAATTAAGTTTATTTTTCAAGGACCTCACGCCAATAGTCATTCGCACCGAAGATATGAGTCACCTAGAACGTGATATTTTGTTAATATTGTGTCAACTAGAACTGATCTTCCCTCCAAGTTGTTTTTACTCAGTGGAGCATCTACTTGTTCATTTAGTTTATGAAGCGAGAATTGCTGGCCAGTGCAATATAGATGGATGTACCCATTCGAGAGGTATCTTTTCAAAGTAAAGAACAGTGTAAAGAACAAGGCAAGTGTTGAAGGGTTGATAGCAAATGCATATCTGGTTGAAAAGGCATGAACTTCTAGTTCGTACTATTTTGAAGCTCACGTGTTAACTAAAAGAATAAATTTGCCTAGAAACGATGACGGTTAGGATAGTGTAGATGGCGCAGACGAAGTTCCATCGGTCTTTAAAAAATATGGGGAGATATTTGGTAAAAAGTAAAAAAGATTCTTGACCGAAGTAGAAAACAACGCTGCAAAGATATACGTTTGGCTAAATTGCAAAGAGGTCCAAAAATATGTTAGGTACGAATACTCTTTTTAATTTTGTAAGTAAATGTATATATAATGTAGTAATATTTTTTTACTCAATTTTCTAACAAATGATATAGTATTTACACGGAGAGCATTCAACGTCTCCAACCAAATATTACAGATGATAGGCTCAATGAAAAATTGGAAAATGAATTTGCCAATTGGTTCAAGCATTATGTAAGATGTTCAATCCCAACATGTATATCATTTAACTATCGTATGTTTTTATCTAATATATTTTCTAAATTAAAAATAATTTTCAACATTATAGGATAGAGATCCTTCAAACAATGTGATCTACATGAACATTAGGATCCTAGCAAAGGGTCCATCACGATGTGTAAAAATGTATACTAGATGTATTATAAATGGTTATAGGTTTCACACAGTCATGCACGAATCTAACAAATCAACATCGAGAAGTGGAGTATGCATTAAAGGATCAGAATATGGGGCAGCCAAGTATGATTATTATGGTCATCTCATAGAAATTGTGCAACTCGATTACATTGGGCGAATGGACAAACACACACTATTTTTAAAGTGAGACTAGTTTGATCCAACTCCTACAGGCACAAAAGCTCATCCACATTACAAGCTTGCGATATAAATCATAAGCGTAGATTCAATCGATATGAACCTTTTGTACTTGGTACCCAGACTGTACAAGTATACTATTATGCGTACTCAAGTTTGAAACGAGACAAATTGGACTTGTGGACAACGTGTAAAGTTAAGGCAAGATCAAATGTTGAATTTATCGAGCCTCTACCAGAGCAATCATTTCAAGAGGAAGTTGTAGATACACGCAATCTAATACAACTGGATGATGTCGACTTCTAGTTGCATGTCCCCAATGATAATGACGTGGATGACTAGGTGATGATGAAAAAGAAGAGTTACTCACCGATCAAGATACAAATCAAGACACAGACGAAGATGATTTTGGTGATAACTTTAATAGTGAAAGTGTTGGTTCAGATGATTAGTTTAAAATAAAGTCGTTGTGGTCAAAACATGTATAAACTGCTGATATTGTAAAATGCTCTTATTTTAACTAATTAATTTATATTTAGATCTATTAAAATGGTTTATATATACTGGTGTTTTGTAAGATGCTCATATTATATTTACTTTATCAGATGTCGGAGATGTCATGGATGCGGATCTAGTCTAGGTAGATCAGATATAGAGTCAACTAATCGTTTAGCTGATTTTGATGAAGATTACATGGGCTTTGGTACTGATCGTTCAACGGTGACACGATATTTGTCTATACCATCACCGACACCATCCGATGCTGGTACATCCCGACAGCCCTCGGGCGCCCACCAGAGAAGTGATACCATGTTTATATCGTCGGAAGAATTAAGTATATTAATAATTATAAAATTCTAATCATCGTTATTATTAAATAATATTTGTAACCACAAACACAATTACATGTTACTTAGCAGGGAGGTCAGACTGAGTAACATATTTCAAGAGATCATGGAGAAGGAGCTCCATCCCGTCGGGTGACACTTTAAGGCAGTCTCTGAGGATATTCGTCGATTGTGGTGGGACATGTTTCGGGTAATTATTATTTTTTATCTAAATTTATGAATAATTATTGTAACTTGAGAATTTTATATTAATTGAATTGTAATTTTTTTGTAGGATCTTTGTTATTGGGACACAAACATGTATACTCCACAAGCTATACAGTTGAAATTTTTTCGCTCGATGGGGGACAAGTATGGGAAGCATCTTAATGAGTATAAGCAGTTTCATGATCAGACTTGTCAGCTGTCGAGGATCGTTGACGAGGGGGTCTGGAGGTAAATGATATTCTTATGTATTTTAGATACATTAAAAAATCTTATTATTACAAATGATTTAAGATTTATATATCATGCATCTCAACTAAAGCATGGGATGTAGAGTGGGATAAGCCCAAGAACAAGAAAAGGTCCAAACAATGCAGCGGCAATAGGCGGAGCGAGCCTGCTGGTCCGAATACTAGAATGTCGAAGCACACTGGAGGATCTAGATCTCGATCGATTATTCTTATGATATCGTAAGTAATTTCAGATCATAATACATTATTTATTTGTTTATTTAATGTTAATTATATGATAATTTCATTTGGATACAGGAGCGGGAGACAGATGAGCTGGCCACTGCGTACCAAATTTTTGTTAAAACGCACAAGAAGGACAACGACACGTGGATCGATACGAGATATAATAATACTAATGTAAGTCTCTTTTTATTTTAAATAGTTATAACTTAACTTGTTTTTAAGTTTTTATGTAGAATTTACTAACGGCTTGTATTTCAGGCGGAGTACGAGCAACGCCTAGATGAGGCACGTGCTTCTTCACAAGATCTAGATAATGATGTTGACCCTGACCTTATTTATCTCGATGTCATTGGGTCGATTATAAGCCGACATTACGACACCGACTGGTTTGAGAAGTTGGTGCCTATTGTGAAGGGTTTTAGAGGCAACGGTTCTTCCTCCTCCCATCACGATAGGACTCATGTGAGGGAGCTCAAGGCGTAGCTCCAGACACAAAGGGAGGAGTAGAGGCCACGAGACGAGCTCATCAAGCGATGAAGTAGCAGTATAATGAGTCTGAGCTATTCCATGAGTAGTAGCGGCAAGAGTAGCAGCACTTTAAGGCGCATGTGAACGCTTAGATGATCGAGATGTTAGCTCGATTACAGCAGTGCCTTCCGCAGCCTCCCCCATCATAGGACTCATTCGATCGGATATTTTTATAAACTTTTGATTTTCTAGAAATTTTGTTGAACAAATTAAATAATTGTAATTTTTATGGAATTTATATAATTAGTTAATTAATTAATTTATTTATTAATGAATTTTTTTTAATTTTTTATTTTTAGTTTGTGAATTTTTTTGGATATTTTAATTAAAACAGGGATTAAAAATAATATATATATATAAAGAAGCCGAAAGGAGAGTGGCCTTTGGAAAAACCGAGGGCAGATTCCCCTCGGAAAAAGCGAGGGTACGAAGGATCTCGAAAAAACTGAGGACAAAATTACCCTCAGAAAAACCGAGGGCAACTCTACCCTCGTATTTCCTGAGGGCAATTATGCCCTTAGTTTTTCCGAGGGCCTTTGTACAATCGGTTTTTCCAAGGGGAAACTCCCCTTTGTTTTTTCGAGGGCTATAATACCCTCAGTTTTTACGAGGGCAATGAGATTCATTTCCCAGAGATTTACGAAAGAAATGAACCTTCAATCACCTCAGTAAATTTTACCAAGGAGGGTTTTTTCGAGGAGAAATTTTCCTCGGTAAATTGATTACCGAGGGAATTTTGGTTATTATCGAGGGATTTTCTCCTCGGTAAAATCCTATTTTTTGTAGTGGAACATACTCTATATGACTATCTCTCACTTATATCCTGAAATTGGTGTGCATAAAAAGTAATAATAAACATAGATTCAATGGTAAGTTATTATATACACCCTAATGTAAGTAGTTACATGTACTTTGATGAATTTTTAATTTTAAATTGATAAACTTGTTTGTGTAACCAGAAAAAAGTGTGTAAAAAATATAACCTTTTATATTCATATAATGAACTTTAGCGTGAAAACTGATGACTTTTTGTGTTTAAATTGGTAAAAATTTAATGAATTCTTTAGTACCAATCAATGATATTATGTATAAATCGATGAACATTTGTATCAAATGTATGTTGTAAGATAATGTTGGCCGTAAAATATAATGGCTGAGATTCAAGCAATTTGGTTTGAGGAAAAGAGAGTAAACGAAACTAGGAGTGAATGAGTGATTTTATTTTCAATATTTATTGATTAATTTAACTAGTTTAACACTCGTGTATTACACGAAATTTATCAAAAGAGAAATATAAAAAACATTTTTGATAATTATAAAATTTTAAATCTAAAATAAAAATTTTCAAAATGAAGTATTCTCAATTCGTGTCATGTACATGTCTAACATATTTATTAATTATTGTTATTATTAAATAATTTTATAATTTAATGTTTAAATAAAACTTGGTAATACTTTTATTTACATACTTAGAAAAGTGCAAAAGATGTCACATTTTAAACCTGTGTCTAATCTCTATTTATTAATTACTATTATTATGATTAAATAACTTTATATTTTAATATTCAGATTAGATTTGTTAATAATTATTATTTACATGGTTATAAGATTCAAAAGATGATACTCTCACCCGAGTTGCATTGTACCAGTGTTTAATTAATATTTATTAATTATTATCATATAATTCTTTTATGTTTAAATTGAATACAATACTAATATTTAGTCATATACTTTGACTATTGCAAATAACTCATAATTTATCTATATTAAATATTTAAAATTCCAAAAATAAAAATTATTTCAACTTTTATTAAAATTCCAACTTATTTAATTACTTTCATAATTAAGATTTTTTTAATAAGAATTCATTCATATTTAATTTGTCTTTTTAATAAATATACTACTTTAGATTTATTTTTTTACTAATTATATATTACTTATTATATTTTTATATTAGGAGAATAAAAGGAAAATATTGGATTAAATATAAAAAACTTTGAATTACACAAAATATAATAAAAGAAATCATCAAATTAGGAAAAATATATAAAAGGAAAAAGTTAAATTAGGAAAGCTATAATAATAAAAGAAAATATTAAATTGTGTAGATATTACGCTCGAATGACACATAAGCAACTGAATCACCAAAAAGATTTATTTGCTAATCGAAACATACGAAACAGACACATAGATTATGAGAATTTTGCATTAATATACATAGATTATTGTTGGAAGTAGAAAAAAAGGTCGTATGTGACGCTCTCGAGATAAAAGGAGAAGAAAACTTCATATTAGTTCCAGAGTGCACACTAGAAATTGCAAGTTTTATCATTATAATTTATTATTTTTATTATAATATTTATACATGCGGATAAACAAAACTCTTTTATATTGGGCCTTCGAAGTCGCTCAATTGGTCTATGCCAGGTCCGGCCTGGTATTTTGTATCCACGATGGCTGTTTACTCTATCATTTGAAATACTACTGATACTCGTTTGTTTTAAAAAATCAAGAATTAAATACTCACTCAATAATTTCTTACAACTAAATAATTAAATACTACTATATATAATAATATATTAAAATATCATTCACTTTTCAATCATAATTTAACGTCAAATACAATATAATAATACATTGTCATCCACTTTTCGAATATGATTTGATATATATAGTAAAAGTAAAGAATTTTAAATCTTATAACAAATAAGAATTCTTACTATTCACATAATTCTCAATGTTTCAAAATTAATTATGAATACCTCAATATTTTAAGATTAGAATTTAGAATTTCAACGAATACTAAGTACAGAACTTCTTGTTTCAGATGGTGAATCCATCAAATTTGATCAACACTTCTTGTTTCAGAGGGTGAATCCATCAAATTTGATCAACCATTAAGGGTGGATTTGGTCAGGGAGATGCAGAAATAGTGAACACAAAAGTTGCGGAAGAAGCGGAAATGTGTCGGTAAAGCAACGTCGGATTTAGATAAAAATTGCAACGTGAGATTAGATAGAAAATTAGTAGATTCAATTTGCTTTTATTAACTCAGGGTGTAAATTACCTTTGCGTTTGCTTTCGATGTATTAAAAGTTTAAATTTGCTCTTTGACTTGAAAATAATGATTTGTTTTGTAAAGAGCTAAAAACAAAATGAATAATCTAATCCCTAAATGATAGGCTTTCCCAATTATTTCTTATAATCACCTATACAAAATTTCGAGTAAATTAATTAAACTGTATAAAATGAAGGAACATCAGTTAAATTCTTCATGAAATAACAATGTACTTGGATTGGGACACAAGGATGGAAGAGAGAGAGTAAAGTGGAATTGTGAGGTGATCAATGGCGACAATGCACACAAGTGGGTTGCATTACATACACGTTAAATTACAACAAATACATTGTTATCTTCCCCAATACCGGATTAAAATGCTACAAATACAAAGGTTTGTGTTTTGTAACAAATACCTCTAAAGATGAGTAATTTGTAAAATAGAGTTAAATCTCGAGAGTATTTGTAGTTTTTTTTATTTTTATTTTTAAAGTAAATTACTATATTTTTCTTTTCGCAATTAGGATGAATATCAAGGGACAAGGATGATATTTGTAGTCCACCAACTAATTCGGACAACTCATAGGCTGCAAAAAAGAAATAAATAAACACCACAAAGCCTCTTACCTATTATAAATTTACATCAATCAAAGAAATTGAAATCCAGTTGAGAAGCAGTATTTGGCTGCAACTTCGCTGTCAATAAACAGGTCTGAATTGACCTTCAAAATATAAAATGTAATACCCCCTTGTTTTCACCACAACAGTGAACCAGAACAAACTAACAATAAGCTACCGAGACATGGAAGTGGTCTAACTTTTCAGTAAAGAATAAACCATGAAGAACATGAACTACTAATCTAATTGGACATTACGAGGAACAGTAACTTCAAGGATGTGTGATTTAATCCAAAAGCTACAGAAGAGGCACGAGTTTAAAATATACTCGGTGACAAATCTCAGCTTCTAAATACATATACTCACATGTTCGCTCCAGTTGTGACATCAGAAAGTATCAAGATATCCCAATTTCGCTACTGCCTTGAAGAATCGCAAATCCTAGCAGCTAGCTCATCATATCAAGAACATAAAATGTTTTAAGTGTATCAAACTACTCAATTTGAATACATCCTTCACCAATTTGACCTCTTCCGATTAGTCATCCGGTGGAAAAGTAAAATTCGATATCCACTACAAGAATTAATTAATTACGCTAAACCCCCCGCACGTTTTTGTACATTCCTTCCATAACCTTATTTCATTTCACTACACCCTCTAAGCTCTGTGATTTATTACACTTTACCCCCTGTACCATCCAAAAGTTTGACATGTGTTCAATATCCAAAACGTGAGGCGAAAAGTGCAAAAAGTCGCATATTTCAGGAGGTGAAGTGGAACGAGGACAAAGTTTTGAGAGCGATTCAAAAAAAGTGTAACTTACCCAATTAATTAAGACATGCAGAAGTTGAGCTCGGTTCCCCATTACAAGGCAATAACCAAACAATCGACCATCAGACTGAAAGTACTCATGTTAAGGCCTACTGCGTACCCTCAACAACACTAAAAAGTAAATTAGGAAACTATCACTTCCACATATACCATAGTACCCACTACAACGTGTTCATACCAAGTTTGCCTAATGTCAATTTTCTCTAATACCTACTTTCTAAATTAAAACATTGTGGCATAAATGTTAATGAACCAAGTTGGGTGTGAACCCTCCGTATTCACAAAACCAAAATAACTGATTTGTAGAATATGATAACCGAACCGACCGAAATTATGCATAAATTTTTTGTTCATCGAAAACCGAATTTTGTTCTGAAGACCGACCGAAATTTACAATTCGGTCGATTATTTCAATCAAAACAAACACGAGGCATTCTCAACTAAAAGAGGGTGATAATCATCAAAAACAATAGCACCAAAAAAAAGTAGTTACTAACATTAGCTAAAGCTGCATTTAAGATAATCACAAGCAAAATTAAAGAATCATATACTGCTACTAATTTGCGCCGACAAACTATACATCATGTACGGAAAACAAAATACCCTTCACGCTAGTGGCACTATTGCATTAAGCAAATTAAAGGCTGCAACAAAGATTACCAGACAAAATTTGAACCAAATGTCCACTTCTACACTCCTTTCCTGCTATGGATCAAGCGAAAAAGTCAACAACGAAAATGTCGCCAACAAAATTCACGAAAGCACTCGACTGAGCTTCTGGATGGAAGCATACATTTTCCTCCGTGACCCCACCGCATTAATCCCCATATCCTTGAGATCTTCAAGAGTCAACTGCCCCAACACCTCATCATCCACCTCATGAACCTCAAACACCGGTGCATACTTGTCCAGCCCCAATTTGTTCAACCACACCCTCACACCATGCCTATTCTTCTTATCTACTCCTCTGATCCTCACATCACCTTCGGATTTATTCGAATCCAAACTATTTTTCAACCCCTTCTGCTCCATTCCCTGGTTCCTATCTAAATTATTGTTATCATCACTCAATTTATCATCTCCATCATCGTTACCAAACGAGCAATTCGGGCTGGACGGGTCTGTATTTTCTACTACTAAATTGCTATTGATACCATCATCATCATCATCATCATCATCATCATCATCATCATCATCATCATCTTTTTCTTTCTCTTCTTTTTGTTTTCCACCACTACTAGACGAAGAGAACTGGATTTCATTATCTCCATTTCGGCGAGGTTTTGCCGGAGCACATCTCTTGTTGGAAGAGGAGGGCCTGACTCTCTTTCTTTTGAAATCCCTATTTCTGTTGGAATCGTTGAGATTCTTCCAATTCCCAATCGCTACATCATCATCATCAAAATTGAAACCATGCGTGTTTTCACCTTTACTGGCGTCGCTGACGTCATCGTTCATCTTATTCTTCGCGTGCGCGGTTTTGACAGTCGGAGGCTTTTTGGCTCCGCCAGGGTGTATCTTGATAGGCTTCCATTGCCGCTGCGGCTTGCGGTGGCCGAGGAGGTCCGCATAATAGGGTTCGTGCAATCTAACGCTCGGCCGCCGCGTCCGCTTTGTGGGACCCTCGTTCATCCCCGCTGACGCTGCTCCTACGCCGTCGTCTTGCATTGCTATCCTCTCCTCGCCGGCGTATTCTCAAGTTTCCTTCCCTATGTGCGTAAAGATCAGGATTTTATGAGGTCTCCTTGAAAAAATAACACAAAAGGAAATAGAGGAAGCGGTGCGGTGAATGAAAACGAACCGGGGAACTGAAGTATTGTGTGCGTTGGATAAATCTGGTATTTTTACTATTTGGGGAGGTTTTGTTAGGTCTGGGAGCGGTGAGTCATTATACCGTGCACTTGGTTGCACTCTGTAAAGTGTATCTAATAATTTTATTTATCATCATAAATATAATTGACACATATCATTATATATAATTGATATTTATTGTCATCATGTATAATTGATATATATTATCACAAATAATTGAAATTAAACCCTAAAAATAAAAAATTAAACTCTAAAATAGAAAAGTAAACTTCAAAACTCTAATTTTTTTGTCTCATATCATCACGTATAATTAATATATATCATCACATATAACTATCATATATCATCACGTATAATTGAATGATACATGTTTTTACAGGCTGCATCTAGCAAGGTGCACCCAGGTTCATGTAATAAATTGTCCGACAGAAGCGACGATTTAGGGACCTCTTTATGGAAAAATAAAAATTAAAACGAAAAGGATCTGTCAAGAGAGCATTAAATAAATAGATAATCTTATGTGTGGCGGTCACATGAATATTTTATAACGTGACGGAACTCAAACTCACATCAAACTTGGGTCCGTTCTCACAATTCAGGTTTCGTATATAATGGACAAAAACCTGATTTTCCTCACTTTCTCCTCCTTTATGAAAATTTCTCTCTCCCATCATGCCCTAGAAGAATAAAATTTCATCTGCTTGCGCCTCCTCCCGTCGTGTCATAGTCGTGCCTACGCCATGGATGTAATGTCTATCGTTTCTTCTAATTATTTTCCTCTCCTTGACCTATCCCCAGCCTTTGAAGGAAGAAAAACCAGGCATAATCCCTGTGTCTCGGTCGCGCCTCTGCGAGGGATGTAACGCCATCGCTAGTTTTTCTTAGTTCGGATCTCAAATTTGTTAATATTAGTTCAAATCTTTCTTTCTTTGCGACTCCACCGCGACTTTCTCATGGATCTACAGCTGATTGACATGTGTTTCACACCTTTAATGGAGCATGAAAGCTTGAATTCATAAATTATTATTTGTTCCGATGAAAATGATGCAGAAATCCATAATTTCGCACCTGTAAATGAGCACGAACAACTAGGTTTGATTGAATAAGGTAATTCTCTACATTATTTATTGTCCTTTTCAAATCGTATGCTATTTATAGTGGGATAATGTTGTGCAGTAATATGTTGGTTGAAAAAGTGTCACTTTCTATGCAAAACATAATCACTTTTCTTTATAAACTTGTCACTTATTATAAATATAATCTATTGCAGTAGATAAAGTGTCAATGTGGACTTCCGAAATTTGTAGGTTGAAAAGTGTCATTTTTTATGCAAATTTCGGTTCACTTTTCTTTATAAATATGTCACTTATTATAGATAAAAATCTATTGCAGTAAATTAACTGCCACTGTTCAATTTTGAAATTTGTTGGTTGAGAAGTGTCACTTTCTGTGCAAAACATTATCATTTTTCTTTATAAACCTTTCACTTATGATTAGGGGTGAGTATTATGTCGGTTCGGCCGATAAATGAACCGAAAAAATCGAAACCATATTTACATAAAATTTCAAACCGAACCGAAACAAAAATAGGTTTAGAACTGAATTTAACCAAATCAAAAAAATCAAAAACTGAAACATTTATAAAAATACAAACCCAACTAAATCAAAAAGAGGCTTAAAATCGAGTCGAACCAAGTAGAATTAATAAAAAATAATAATAAATAATATAAAAGTTATTTTTAAAAATTTGAATTATATTTTGGTTATTAGCATACAAAGAAAAAATGAATTAAACTGAAATAACCAGTTTCTTGGGGTCCTCAAACCAAAAACCAAAACCAAATTTACAAAACAGAACCGAACCAAGATTCTCGGATTGGTAGTTTTTTTTGGTTTTTTAATTTTTTGCTCACCCTTACTTATTATAGATAAAGTCGATTTTAGTAAATTAAATATCACTATTCAATTCTTAAATCTATTTGTTGAAAAGTGTTACTTTCGATGGAAACACACTTCCACTTTTCCCTAAAAATTTGTCACTTTTAACCTGTCTTTAAAACTCTAATACTTGTCAACTTATTTGCTGTGATTTGTGTAGATGTGTCTGGTTCTCTCTTGGATTTGGAAAGAAAGACAATTAACGATATGCATGAATTATTTAAGAAAATTGGTCGTGCGCTTGGGTTCAGTGTTTGTAAATTAACTTCTAGAATAACTGACGATGGAGTTTTGTTACTTTATGTGCTCTAGTTAAGGATTTAGGAAATCAGGTACATCAAGAAGAAATGGCATGTCATGTGTACAGGGTGCAGTGCTTCAGTGAGGGTGAAGTTAAATGATAATGAGTGGTATGTAGTTATTGAACATAAATGACTGCATAATCATCTATTTACTATAACAGAGTGGGGGCCACCTTCATCGCTCCAAGTTGACTAATGTGTTTCGGAGGGATTCAATGATGATAGAAGACTATAAATTATTTGGAGAGGTTTTAATATTGACACGACCTATCAGACGAATAGATACAATTTAATTTTTTCTCCAATAGTTAGTGTCAACCGTCATCGGAGAGACGTTATGTTCAGTTGTGCATTCTTATCTAATGAGAAAATGGAATTATTTGAGTGGATTATTGAGGTTTTTAAGATATCCATGAGAGGAAAATGTCATGTTGAATCGAACTTTTTTCACTTACTTTTCTATTAAAAAAAAGTTCGTCCGCAAGAGAAAAGAGCAATTGTAAGTGGAAAGCTTAACTCAAGTCGAATCTCTCCAGAAAGACTAATCGGAAGCAATTTTCATGTTTGATTTACGAATGAGAAACAACAAAAAAGCAATTCTAAATACGTGGTCAAATTTTGGTTTTTCGAGTTTTAATATCTAAGACGACAATTTAAATGCCGAGAAATAAAACCAAAAACTTTGAAAAGATTATTAAAACGCGGGTCTAGGGCTCTAAAATCGTCTCCACGGTCAATTGGCATTTTATCGAATCTATGAGTTGGTATTGTCAATCTCAACTTGTAAATTAAACACCCAACAATGCCAATTTATGGTTCTAAACTCATCCTAAACACTAGACTTAAGAATTATAAACACGGATCATCAAGAAATCCAGCAATACAAACTCAGAACAAACATGAACACGATTTAATATAAAGCTTGAAGAAAGCAACAATGGAAATGATTTTTGAATAACAATAATTATTATCATATGAATTTTTGAGAATCAAACATCTAAAATCACGATAAATTGCTAGTAAATGAACTACTAAAACATGAACATCACAAACACCACAAAAACACATAATCAAAGCAAACACAAATTTAGAATAATTGAAGAAAAGAAATTGAAAGCTTACTTATTAAAATTGGAGAGTTTCATAGTTCAAATGATGAAATACACGAATTTAGACTAAGCTACTTCGTATATCCGAGCAATGATCAAGAATCCATGTTCTACTAAAAATTAAAAAGCTGGAAATTGAGTGAAGAAATTGGAGAAAATGAAGAGAAATGAAGAGAATGGCTGGGCTGTCAAACCCTAATGGGTTTAAAAAGCTTGGTTATTCTAAAAAAAGATGTTATATTTATAGGGTGACGCGTCGATTGGGTGTCGATGCACGCGTCTATGGATGGTTGTGCTTCGTGGGTCTGAGTCGTGTTTTTACTAAATCAAGCCAATTGCGATCCTCGGGAACACTCTTAGGATTGATCGACTATCCTAAAACAAAGAAAAGAAAAATAACATAAAAATTTACAAAAAATAAGAGAGAAATACGAAAAGTATTAAAAAGACGACAAAACCTACGAAAATGAAAAATAAGGAAAAAAAAGAAAAAATACGGCTAAAACCCAGCTAAAGCACACACAACAAGACACAAAAACATACATAAAAACACACACAAATACTACAAATCACCTGTTACTATATTCACAGGTCTAGATCAAGTAGTTGCTAATGCAATAAAAAAGGTATACATTCTAATCTTCTAATATTCACTGATCATGATCATTTTCATTTGTCTATCTGCTTTTGTTTTTGAAATAGTAACTCTCCACTAATTTCAGTCACATCTGGCTCTAAAAGTGTCACTTTTGTTCTACAATCTTTCACTCTGCATTTTGATTTAAAATCATCATTTCTTTATGATAAACAATCTTTTTAGTACACAAGTGACACTGTTGTAGTCAAAAGTGATTGTGATGATAAGAAAAGTGACAGTTTTAGAACTGATACTTTATATGTAATAATTATTTTTTCCCTAGTAAATTTTTTTTCTCAAGAAAAGCACTTTCTTTTCCAATGGCGTCTATACCACAATGCTATAAGTAGGTTTGGACAGTTAAAATCAAACAATGACTTTAAAGAGTCTTTTAAAAAATGTTTGTTAGGATGTATTGATAAACATAAAATTGAGTCTTTTAGGAGTTATATGGATTCAAGATATGGAATAGAAGACCTATCATTGTTTCAGCGATTGTATGATCTAAGGGACAAATGTTGCACAAACTTGAACAAAGACTTCTTTTCTGTCGGGATGCTTTGCTCATAAATAGATGAGAGTACAAATAATTTAATCATATTCAATTCAAAGAAGACCACATGTTTGACTAGTTTTTATGGTATTTTCAAGAACTTAGTCAAGAATTGGAGAAAGAATGAGGCAGATGACGAGCTCTGATTCAAACTTTTTGCACCTATTTTTATTTAAAGTTGTCAATTTTAAAAAGTTCGCCCGCAAGAGAACGGGATCACTTGTAGGTGGGTAAGTTGACTCGTGTCGATCTCAGAGGAAAGCTAGATTCGTAAGTTCGTTTTGTATTTGTTTTCACTAATAAGAAAATAAAAATAAAACTAATATAAATACGCGGACAAGGGGGGTTTTGTTTGAGATTTATAAGAACTAGAGATTAATTAAATCTAAGAGCAATAAACTAAATCTAAGATTACTTAAGCTAAGAACTAATTAATTAAAACTAAAGATTAGTTTAACTAGGAATTAATTATCTAAGACTAAGATTAGATTATCTAAGAGCAATTAAATCTAGAATTCATTTAAATTAATTACAAGACTTATAAAACGATTTAAGAAAACTAGGGTTCTATAGCTTTGATTCGTCTCCACGATCGCTTGGGAGTTCCCAATTGATGGTTCACAATGAATCTAGGCTTTAGACCCATAAGATCTAGCTAATAATAATAATCAATCTCAACACAATCATAATCACAATTCGTCATGGAAACAATAATTATTGCCAAATCGATACCTTAAATATGGGTTCTTCAGCTAAAACAACCCGACCTGAAAACCAGGCTTTAACTGACCAAATATATACCGACTTATACCCACCTCGTCTGTTGAACTGCTGACACCTCAACTAACATGAAGTTGATACCTCAGCTTCTGAAATGCTGACATCTCGACTACCACCCTACTACGCCTTGACTGCCACGCTTCTAGCTCCTCGGCTGTCGGTCACTAGCGCATTGACTAACAATTTTGCCTAGGCTGCTGGATGCATCTGCCGACCAGGCCAAGTGCCGAGCTGTGCAACCTTGTGCATGGTGAAAATGCGCCTCTGCCAAGATGTTGTTGCCTAACAAGTAAAGGCTAAGGACACTAATCATCAGGCATGGACAACTTTGCCCACTACTAGTAGGGATGGGCAATAAACCCGATTAAAATTGGGACCTTCCCGCCCCCCACCTCAACGGGGATGGGGATTACCCGCTTTAAGTGGGGATGGGGATGGGAGCGGGTATGGAATTGCAGATTTTTGCGGGGGTGGGTACAAGGATGGGGATAACGTCAACCCCTCCCGCTGGCTATCCGCGGGTATCCATCCTCGTATGAGACCCGCATATATTATTACTTATATTTTTTTTTATATATTTTGAACATTTTTAAATGCAATAGACTAAATAATTGTCATGCTATTTGAACTTTCTTGTAATTTTTTTATATTTAAGTAGACCTAAAAATAAAGTTCCGTAAATTTTATTTAATTTTTTTAAGTAATGATATGTTGGAGGGTACAAGCAGGTACATACCGGGTATACGGGTGGGGGCGAGTAATTGGGTATTGCAGGGGGGTGGCAACAAATATACTCACGGGGTCGGGAATGGGGATAACTTTTT
>BMAC01000264.1:251379-295912 GCA_014905375.1 Phtheirospermum japonicum | reverse complement strand
GTGTTGATGATCTTGGCTAGTCAGGAGTCGATTAACGGTTCGAGCGTGGATAGACCTTAGCCGGGGCAAGGACGGGGAAACCGACTTGTTGGATTGTCTAAGTCCTTTTAAGTTTCGGAAGTAGATCTAAATTTCCTTAGCAAATCACATTGTTGTCCTTTTAGCCAAAGCTAACAAACTACGTAGCATACGACGTCTCGAACTATTTTTGTGCATTAAACTAGGGTTGGTCAGGGGTAGTTTTGTAAATAGACGTTGGTATTGCTTGAGGACAAGCAACCGTTCTAAGTGTGGGGTGGTTGATTTGCATCTTTTTGTACATATTTTCATTGTCGTTTTTGTTTCACGTTGCGTGTTTTTCGCTTGATTTTTGTTGATTTAGGAGTCGGGTTGGCCATCGTTTCGTATTTCTAGATTTTCTTAATTTTTGTACGCTTTAGTATTAATTTTCGTAGTTTTTCACCTTTCTGTTTTTCTTGGCCGTAGGACGTCCAAGCGGGGCCCACGCTCGTTTGGCATCATTGATACTCGACTCGAAAATGGATGGACAAAGCAAGGAAGCGCAACCAACGAGGTTCGATAAACCGGCGGACGCGAAGAGAACGAGAAATCGAGCCGGGCGCTGGAATCCAGTCGGCCGACTGGATGTTCAGTCGATCGACTGACTTTGTAGTCGATCAACTGAAACGGCAAAATCGACTGGATTCCAGGGAGTTTTGAAGTTTTGGACATGGCAGTCGATCGACTGCCTACTTGGCCGATCGACTGCCGTCGATCGACTGGAGCCCCAAGATCGACTAAATTCTAGAGATTTGGGCTATTTTTGACGGAGCAGTCGATCGACTGCCGACAAGGCCGATCAACTGCCAGTCGATCGACTGCTTTTTCAGTCGATCGACTGAAAAGCAGCAATTCTGAAGAAATAAGAAATCAGACGTCATTTCAATAATGCAACTTGCTCCTGCAGCTTTCTCCTCCAAGAGAGCTTCTCCAAAACCAGAAAAACTTTCCCCTTTCATATTTTTACTTATTTTAATTTCTATAATTCCTAGTAATTAGTTATAGATTAGTTAAGCAAAGATCTTGGTAGTTTAATCTTCAAGCTTTGTTTTAAGTTTCCTTTGTGAAGAATCATTCAGCTTTCAAGCTTTCCTCCTTCAAGCTTTTGTAATCACATACATTTGMWAATATCCTTCTATAATCTAGTTTTATTTTCATGTTATTCCTTTTTAATATTGTGTTGTATTTTGGATCATTAGTTTAGTGTTTCTTTTGCTTARCAAACTTTCAYTTTCATTTTATAGCTTTCTAACTTATGAACTTATACTTTTAAGTTATAAAGTTATAATCAATCTTTAAGTTTGTAAAAGTTTTATAAAATCTTCTTTTGCTTTAAAAACCTTTAATTAAATGCTAAGTTAATTTTGTTGACTTATTCAAATAAGTTGACTTTAATTTTCCCTCCATTTTCCTAATTTCAAATAATTAAGTTTTTATAGTTAGTTAGTTTAAAWTGATCYTTTTTATTTTAAGTTTAATTTCCTTTAATTGTTTTAATGATTTGAAATCTTAAGTTTCAATTTAAATCTTAGTTATAAATACCGAACAATGACTACCGCTTTCTTAGGTTAAATTAGTTTAATAAAAACCGACGATAAGAACAACTGAGAAACCGAAAGCCGATCACATCCATCCTCGAGAGACACGACTCGGGACAACTTACCGCATCTACAATCGACTCCGTACTATTGCGGAGACGATCCTTAGAGCACTAAGAAATCATCGATCAGCTAGGTTGGTGGCAAATGGTTATAGTCAACGAGAAGGAATTGACTATGATGAAACCTTTTCACAGTTGTAAAAATCATGTCCATTATGGTTTTACTTGCTATAGTTGTATACCATGATTACCATATTTGGCAAATGGATGTTAAAACATCCTTTCTTAATCGTGACTTGAACGAGTAAGTGTATATGATACAACCAGAGGGTTTTACATCTGAATCGAAACCCAAGGCGGTATGCAAGCTACATAAGTCTATTGGTGGACTTAAATAAGCCTCTGGAACATTTGTTTTGACAAATCAATCAAATCATTTGATTTTGTCAGAAACAAAGAAGATACTGTATTTATAGTAAATGTGCTGGAGGGAGTATTTGTTTTGATCATATTATATATGTAGATAACATATTTATAATTGGAAATGATACTCTTGTCATGCAATCAGTAAAGGATTGGTTATCTAGCACGTTCATGATGAAGGACTTGGGTGAAGCCTATTGTATTCTTGGAATTAGAATCTACCGGGATAGACCTAATAAAATGTTGAGGCTTTGAAATTCCATGTGCATAGATAAAGTGTTAAGACGATTATCTATGGAAAATTCAAGCAGGGTATATATTGCAATGAGTCATGGTATCAAGTTATCAAAGAAGAATGGTCCTTCTACTGATAAGGAACTTGAGCGCACGAAAATGATCCTATACGCATCGGTAATAGGACCTATCATATATGCCATGATATGCACAAGACCAGATATGGCCTATCCACTTAGCATGACTGTTAGATTTCAGTAGAATCTTGGAAAAGAACACTAGAAAGCAGTCAAGAGTATTCTTAAGTATTTTAGAAGAACTAAGGAGTATTTCCTAGTCTATGGTGGATAAAAGGAACTGGCGGTTACTGCGTACACTGATGCTATTTTTCAAATAGACTATGATGACAATAAGTCATAATCTAGATATGACTTTAAATTCAATAGTGGGGTAGCGTGTTGGAATAGTTTCAAGTAAACTACTACTGTTTAACAGGTAACTAAAGTTAAGTGCATTGCTACATCAGAGAAGTTAAGAGAAGCTATCTCGATAAATGAATTCTTAAAGGAATTAGGGGTATTTCTTAGCATCATTATAGTAATAACATTGTATTGTGATGACACTGGTACTTTTTGCAAGCAAAGGAACCGAGATTCATGAACTGAAACAAGCATATACTAAGACACTACAAGTTTATCATGAAGATAGTAAGGATAGGAGAAATTAAAATAGATGTTCCAAGTCATCATGTTCTGGATAACATGATGATCATTTTGTAAACCTGGGTATGAGATATGTAGGTGCTTGGCTCTAGGCCAAGTGGGAGATTGAAAGTACAAATATCCTAGAGACAATCAGATTCAAAGACATTGCACCTGATTATAATTATTATATATATATATATATATATATATATATATATATATATTTATTTATTTATATATAAGGCATTGCATTTATGGAATTATTGTTTTGATTATTTACAATTATTCATATAAATGTTCCCATGAGTTGATGTTGTCATTGTTATGGTGAGATGTCAGTGATAGAACATTAGTCTTAAAATAGCCCCGACTAATGATTATCAAGATTCGTATATTGATAATATAATATAAGTTGGCATGTGGTCTGCTTCACATTTTTAGAGAATTCAGCCAGTCTCACGATTGCGAATAACTGTTATTCATGATGGACACATGGATACTTTAGAGAGTATTGGTAAACCCCGATGATAAGCTATGTGTTGTATGCCTATAGACTTATCGGTGTATAGAGTATGTTATAACCCTTTGACTTGAGGTTAATACGCACCTTATTTACTAAGTGGTGTACTTTGACCATAACCAATGCTTGCACTCCCTTTGGGGTAGATATGGCTTGTGTGGGGTACACCATGATGTAAATGAGAAAGCTCGGCCTCGTAGTCGTGATGGAGAATATGGAAATCACCCATTTGTTTCATCATTTTCCGCACATGTCTTTGCATCTCTCGCATATCCACCCCCCGGCATCTCGATGTGGTTTTATTGCATCTCGTCCATCCTGTCCTCTAAGCTCATAATTTAGTCAGAGTCATGCTCTTATATCGATTTGAGTTGTGAGGTACCCGCCCTATAATCATTGGGCCTTGCCCCTTTACATGGTCTCCTATGAGCCCTTACGATCTCTTGGTGTTCGTGCAGACTGAGGTTGCAATTTGTTCCATTTTAGAGGTCGTCGGGTGAGGTGAGTGCCGGATTTAGGAGAGAAAAATCATCTTTATCTCTTTGTTAGAAGAGATATAGACCCTTATATATAAGGATAATTTTTGAGATTCTCAAATACTCGATATCCGACTCGTAGTTCCTCTGAATGGCCTCCCGACTTGCGTACTGATTCTCAAAAATTCGGCAATTGGTGTAAGCCCCTTATGCAAATGAGCCTTTTCCCGATATTCAATTATTGAATGAACTAGTTAACTTGGCCCCACACGACATTTAATATCATTCTAAATAGCATAAACTAAAATGTCATTAACTCTTTTTTTTCGTATGCCTTCATTTTTGAAATGGGCGATTATCATCTATGGTATCACCCTTTGAATATAACAGGACATTGGGTTCTAAATCTTTAAGCCCTTATTAGTCTTCCCATTAAAATACGGTCTTTGTTCATCGTCTCTCTTGCTAACTTTGGCCTAAAACTCCTTCTAGTTGTAGTTTTCCAACTCATAAATGCACTATCCTCCATCGGGGAGGTTGAAAAGCATCATTTTTTAGGCCAAGGTGTGGCGGTGCTCAGTGTTATCCATTTGAAAAGAGATCACCCCTAGAACTCTCATTGTTGTCACCCTCTCAACTTTGAGAGTGCTTAAGAGTTCCAATGTCCACCTCTCAAACATTGGCCATCTTCCTATAATCAAGCCGTCATTCCATCAAAATCTACTTAAAAATTAATTCACATCCTCTATCTCGAACACTTGCATGCACATTGGGATAGCATACTTTGTGGCTCGGACCCCTATTTACAATGCCAGTCCCACTTTTTCTAGTTATCAACCAAAGGTAATTATACCCTAAATAGTTCTTGAGTCTCTCAGTTGGGTACGTATTTCTCTTCCTCGTCGAATGAAAAAAGAGGTGAGGATGGTGGTGATGGTGTCGGCTCTCTCACTTGGATTGCTTGGGAGGCATTACCTCCTTATTGATTTCCAGTTTATCTTGAAGCCAATTCCTACAAAACAAATGCTTCACTTCAATACAACTCTAAGTATAATCAAAATTATTTGGTTTATCTAGTCCAAAGCAAAACTAAACACTCATGATTCAAAAATCATTTATTCTCATCAAAGATGTACTCACAATGGAATTGATGAACACAAATAAACAATAAATCATGATAAACATCCATATTTTCATATAAAAATAAAGTTTTACAAGCCCAAGCGATCATCATAACTATATTTATCCCCCAAAATCATTAAAAATCCCCCTAAACATCAAGAAATTCAAACTCATGGTCTAACATCAAGGAATTCAAATTCATCATGCTTCAATTATCACAAAATCTCTTAGAATTTAAAGAACTAATCATGCATAATATGTGTTCGATGAAATTATTTAATGAACTTTCAATCATAAAGTTACAAACTGAAGTATCACAAGCCCAATTTAAATCATAAACGTCAGTATCACATTGTTAAACATCAAGAAACAAGATTTGATGGAATAATTCAATCAATTATAAAAATTCCAAAAATTCAAAGAAAAATGAAGAACCCTAATTGAGAAATTGGAGAATTCATACCTTTTTGTTTTTTTTAGTGATGGGATGGAGATATATTGTTGTGGTGTTATGTATAAAACATAAATTTGATGCGTTTTTGAAAAGAAATGATTTCTCTTATGCAAAGGGAGAGGGGAACTCGCAGTCGAGAAAAAAAGATTTTGAAGTGAAAAATATGTTCTTCATTTTTTTTTTACATCATGTGTTCTGAAACTCATTCGCGACTTGGTTCTCAGTCGCGAATGGGGTCACAAACACATGCCTCAAAAAGGCTTCCAGTAATGACCGGGTTCGTTGTCGTGACTGGGGTCACGGATTGGCTAGAAAAATGTGTTTTCCTCACCCCTTTTTAATAACTACCTATGTATCTTATAATGTTTGTTTGCTCCCAACCAATTCTCCCTTTTATGTCTTCAGCTATATGCTCACTTTTGTCAAGAGTTTGTTTATTGAAAATGGTGATGTCTTCATCATCTCGTCTCCATTCTTCCATGTTCATATTTCCTGTATACATTCAACACTTTTCCAAAAATCAAAACACAAACTAAGGGAGCTATACAAACTATGTTCTTGACTTAAAGATGTAATCAAGATATTATCAACACAATTTTCAAAGTTATCTATCCTTTTACATTCTTCAACTTGTTACACATCATCACATATTTTCATAGCATTTCATATATAAAAGATTTTATTCGCATCCTTGATACACAATGTGAGTTCTCTATTTTCTACATCAATAAGGGCTTAGGTTTTCTCCAAAAAAATGGACGCCCTAATATTAATGACACGTTCTTGTCCTCCTCGATGTACAATACTACAAAATGTAGTGGAAGAAGATTCCGAATTTAACCAGCAGATCCTAAACTATACACTTCGGATATGGCAAAGATCTATCCGCCATTCGAAGCATGATGTTCATCGCTTTGATGTTTTTTATCTCCAATTTCTTGAGATTTATAGCGGCATAATATTCATGCTTGCACCAAGATCACACAAGGCATTTTCAAACAAACTTCCCCTGATAGTATACGAGATCTTGGAAATCCCGGGGTCATTGCATTTAAGAGGCAGCTTCTTCTAGATGACCACACTACATTTCTTAGTTAGGTTCACGGTCTCGTAATGCTCAATCCCCCTCTTCTTGCCTATAACCTCTTTTAAGAACCTTCCATAGTTTGGCATCTACATCAAAGCATCAATAAAAGGTATATTCATATGTATTTTTCAAAAAATATCTAAAATTTAGAAAAGTGCTCATCCATTTTTATCTTTTGAGATTATAGATGAAACAGTAAAGAAGTAGAGGAGTTAAGAGAGGCAGGAATAGATTTTAGCTTCCAAACCCCTTTCTCAAACTCTACTTTAACCACATCCTCTTAGACATCTTTGTCCACATTTTTGTTTATCATTCAATTTCAATTTTTGGCATCTTTGGGCTTTCATACTCCTTTTCGTTTCTCAATTGAACTGCAGTCACTTGCTCTTTAGGGTTTACTTATCTATTGATTGGAAATTTTCTTTTCTCGTGTTGACCAACTGAGAGATTTGAGTCTTAAGAGACTTTATGTGGGTCCCAATTGACCCGTTCATCTGAGATAGACTTTCCGCAGCTCTATCTATTATTGCTCCACCTTTCTCAAAATGAGATTTTGCTTCACCCATAAATGCGGTGAACATTTCTCCTATAGTTAGGTTCTTTCCCTCGTTGATCACCCCATTCGCCACTGAAAAACCTGGTGGTGGTTGGAGTGTGCTGTTTAGACTGGCGTATGAGAAGTTCAAATGATTTCTCATGGATGGTTTGGTTTTCACCTTGGTTGCTTCTATGGTTATTGTTAAAGTTTCTTTGGTTGACAAAGTTTACATCTTTACCCGCTTCATGCATAGCAACCCCACTTGCTTGGCCTAGTAACATTCCCGAATTATCACTAATTATTGGCTCATATCGGTGATCACATCATTCTCGCCCACCATAGCAACCTTCTTGATCATTGAGCATTCCACACGATATTAATAGCTATTGGCCGCCATTTCTTCTAATATGTTCATCGCCTCGTTGGTGCTTTTTGCTAACAAGGCGCCTCCTGATGAAGCATCCACCAGCACTTTGCATGACCGCTCAACCCAATTTAAAAGTAACTAATTTGTTGGTCTTCAGGGAAACCATGTTAAAGAAACTTTCTCAATAACTCTCAGAATCTTTCCCACACTTCGTGTAATGGCTGTCCATCTAGTTGGAGAAATTAGATAATCACTCTCTTGAACTTTAGTATCTTACTTGGTGGAAAGAATTTGAGTAAAATCTTTTGACATATCTCATCCCATATGTTAATAGATTCGAATCATGGCATGTTGTACCAAAACTCCGCCTTATCCCTTAAAGATAAAAGGAAAAGGCAAAGTCTAATTTCATCTTCTAGCACCCCGCTCATCTTGATGGTCTCGCATATCTAAAGGAACTGTGCCAAATGTGCATTCGATTCATCTATTGCACTTCCATCAGCTATTTATGTTGAACCATCACAATCAATCTTGTCTTCAAATCAAAGTTATTTGCCAAAATTATTGGACTGTTTCCTCCTCCATGAGCCCAATTAGCATCGAGTTGGAACATGATCTGAATGGTCGATTGCACATCTTGTATGGGTGGTGTTTATTGTTGAAATTGTGATTGCAACTCTTATAATTGTTGTTGAAGTTGAATTACTTAAACATTCATATTGGCTTATGCATCCACCCTTTTTCCTTTGACTCGTTTGGACATGTTTCATATATAAGTCGCTTCAGTTTTAAGATTGATGGGTTCCAAAGATGCTTTTTTGGAACATGTGCGCATGCAATACTTGCAAACCAACCAATCAAGACTCCAATCAAAAAGATAAATCAATGTTTAGACTAAAATATTTTACCAATTATATTATTATCAACTTAAAATGGTCCCCAACAACGACGCTAAAATTTTGATTGCACTTTATTTAGTGTAAAACCTTGTTCATTTATTATAATTTATCTAACCTCAAGTATATGAAGTAGATGTAGTACGAAATGAGAAAGGTTGATTTTCACAAGGACCATATATCGATTCAAAGTTGGAAAGCAATATAATATATATAATGTAGTTTTACCTAAACGATAATCAAAAGGATTAGTTGTTTTGTCATACGAACTACGATAATAAACTAACAAAAGATGTAAATAATAAATTATCAAAAATAAAGCACAATTTGCAAAATAGAGAATATAAAGTGTTAGGGGATATTCTGGGGTTTGGGATTTCAATGAATTCTCAATGTTCTTCATTTTCAATCAATCAAGTATTATTTGTAACTCTTTCACGTTACAATGATCATAAATATAATTTAACCCTTCTCTTGAGGTGATTAAACTGTAGATTCTATGTATATACAAAGTAACTATGTTTAGAATAAGAGCATGTGTCCCTATTTATAAGAAGTAAAAGACTTGATCAACAAGTGAGGAATCCCTCTACCTAAGAAGACTAGGTCTCCTCATACCAAAAGGAGATATCTTTCCTTTATGACTCCCTTTCGAGTTCTAACTCTGAGCCATAACAACAGTTGGGCCTAAAGCCTGTAGTTCACACACTAGAACGACCATTCCCCAAGACGATCTCATCAATTATCAAGCCGATTTTCTCTTAGTTAGATTGGTCCTTACTCCAGGTAGGGGAATGTTAGCTCGACAAGGTTTCAGTTCGAACAGGCCGGTCCAAATAGACCAATATTATTTACCATATCAATGTTGTTACATGAGATACTTGAGATATGTTGATTGATATTATTGATGTTGTTACATGAATATTATTGCCTGTTGTTCAGTGTTTGTTTCGTAGGTTTACCTCTTTAAGAAGTGATTTTCCGATCTGAATGCCAAAAGGGGAGTTTGTAAGACCATCTCCAACAGAATTCCTATAATGGATCCTTAGCTAATTTAGGGAGTCAAAATAGTGAGATTTGCTCCAATAGCCTCTTTATAGGGAATCCTCAAATTTAGGAGCTCCCTACAGTTTCTTAAAGCACTCTATATGTAGAGAGCCAAACAAGACTCCCTATTATTATTATTATTATTATTATTATTATTATTATTATTATTATTATTATTATTATTATTATTATTATTATTATTATTATTATTATTATTATTATTATTATTATTATTATTATTATTTCTTAAATTGACTCCCTATAAATGTATGATAAAAGGTTGGGAAAAAAACTCTTTACCACCTGTACTTGTCGCGTTTTTATGGTTTTCCACCTAATGTTTTTTTTGTTATTATTAAAAACCCAAAGTATGCGGGTTTTTCTCTTTGCAACCTTCAGGCTATTTTTCGTTCACAAAATGACCGGATCGAAGCACTTAAACCTCATGCCTCATCACCAATTATTATGTTGGGCAATATTTTTATTTTTTTAGAATGAGGCATGAGATTTACGTTCTTCGATCCGACCATTTTTTGAATGAAAAACAGCCTGAAGGTTGCAAAGAGCAAAACCCGCATACTTTAGGTTGTTAATAACAACAAAAAAAATATTAGGTGGCAAATCATAAAAATGCGACAAGTACAGGTGTAAAAAAAAAAATTTCCCTAAAAAGTTCATGAATAGGGAGTATGTTGGAGTAAAATTAGAATAGGATGTCCCTAATATAGGGAGCTAGCATAAGTAGGGAGTCTGATAAAGTAAAGTGGGATAGAGAGTCTGAAATAATATAGAGAATTAGTTTAGGGAGTGAGATTTAGGGATTTTAATAGACAGTCTGTTAGAGTTAGTCTAAGGGTATCATAGTTGGCATTAACCAAAAACATGTTTGATTAATTATTTAATTAATTTTGTAGATTTCTTGATGGTTTTCTTGATGTCTAAGTGAGATAAAAAGGAAGATCTTTATTTCTTTCTTTAACTGAATAAGTCCTCTTCTGTTAAAACTCGTAGAGACGAACACTATGCTCGTGCAACGGAGGTTTTAGATTTGTTTTAGATCCATAGATCCATACCGTGAACGAATATATTTATATAATAAATAAACAAGAGAAATCATAAAAAGCTTATAGTAAATCCAGATCCGAGTTCAACACTAAGGTATCCACGCAATTAATTCTCGTACTACAAGATCCAAGTTCAATGTATTTTTATCATGAAGAAAGCTAGGAAATCTTATGAAAGCTCAAGATTTCTTAATCTCTAAATCAAGATGCATTTTTATGATGTTTCTCCAAAACCTCATTATTTAACTTATGACTTTATATTATATTTATACTAGGTATATAAGATAACCCTAATCCTAAAAAGGATGGACTATCCAAGACATGTGCCTAAAACAATTTTAGCCCAAGTATCTTTATTAATATAACATAGATAGTTAAATTCAAATCCAATTGAATTTAGTTAAATAATTTCTATCAAATAGAAATTAACATCATATATATTAACAATTAAATATTATAATTCCAAAAATCTATATAAATACTTTCTTGATACACTCTTAAATCGGGAAATTAATCGCATATAGTGTGACCCTATATACCTTTATATATGACATCAATTCAATCATTATCTAATCAAAACTTCTACATGGCTTAGTTGGACAAACTTAATATATAAAGCACATTCACTTGGACTCAACAAATTATAACCTTTAAACAAAGATTTGGTGAAATTCATTTCATCACGAATCACTCGATTAAGATAATATTTATCCAAGTGTCTATCTCAATTACTTAATAAATTTATCTCATCTATATTAGTCGACAGGTAGACCATACTCAACTATTATATTGAATATGTCTCTTGCATTGGCCAATGACTTTAGTCGACCTACAAAGATTATGACTGATCTCTCTCAAAACTCTAATCGAGGAATGGATTCTTGGCTCAACTACCACCTTTAATTACATCATGATGTATCTAACACAAGCCATATCCACCCCAAAGGGAGCGCAAGCATTGGTTATGGTAAGAGTACATAGGTAGTTATTAAAAAAGGGATGAAAAAACACATTTTTCTGACCAATCCACGACCCTAGTCGCGACAGCAAAATCAGTCGTTTGTGACCCCATTAGTGACCGTTGATTTGCACATTTTTGTACATTTTTTACGATATTTTGGGGCTCATTTGTGCATGATTTGCTTGTATTTATGTGGTTTTGGAGTCCACTTGACATATTTATCATCATTTTAGGCTTTGTAGTGTTTTCTTTGTTTTTAGTAGTTTATCTTATATTTTCTTAATTTTTTTCATAGTTTTCGTTTTGAAGGTCAACTTTGGTCAAAGTGGTCCCAGGACAAATTCGCAAGAAGATTCAAACCCGAGGAATTCATTTCAAAGACTCGACATATCTTTGGTGCGAGGATCGACTGGAAACGATGAGAAATGTGCCATATTCATTATCGCCTCACGCATTCGCTCGGTGGAAATATCATCTGTCGTAATACAAGAATAACTCTAAAACCACTAGTGCCATTTGCCTCCATATTATATCATTGTAAATCTTAGAGAAATATCTAAAACTCTTGTCTTCACAAAAATCCCAAATTCTGAGGCTAAAAAAGGTAAAAAGCAACTTTAAGTGGAGACAGTGCGCCAGGGCCTCACTTGTAGCAGGTTTTGGGGCGGAGCCAATAACTCTCGGAGGAAATTTTCAATCGACACAAATAAAATGCCAAATGAAATCTAAGAGGAAGGGTTAAATTTCATATGAAGATATTGATGGATAATTCCATGCATTTTTCCGCCTATTAATAACGGAAGTCGATCGACTGACATGCCAGTCGATCAACTGCTCGACAGAAAGTTTAGCTGTTCAATGATGAAGCAGTCGATAGACTAACTTTCAGTCGGTAGAATGACATTCAATCGATAAAATGCAGTCGATTGAATGACTTTCAATCGATAGACTGACTTTCAATTAATAGACTGCAGTCGATAGACTAACTTTCAATAGATCTACTGCAGTCGATAGACTGACTTTCATTTCCATTGCTTTAAAACCCTAGTTCATTTCCCCAACAACCTTATATCCTTCCTTGGTGGTTTTGGACTTGTTCCATCTCCTCCAAGCCCCTCTTCATTTCCTTTGCTTTAAAACCCTAGTTTATAAGCCTTAGTTTAGTTAGGTTAATTTTAGTTAGATTTTCTTAGTAAATTTTGGAGAGGGTGACACCTCCTTCAATTGTTGTTCTTGATTTGGTGAATTTGTTCTTGTATTTTGAAAATTGTAAGTTAGACTTTGAAGCTTTTGTTGGAATGCAGATATTGGTAGTACTATTTTCCTTTTATGTTATGTGTCAAATTACCTAAGTATACTAAATACAATCAAAATTCTAAACTGCATAATTAGATCATCAAAACCGCGTCACTTCGCCAAGGTTCCAAGCAATATAACACACATACTTCTCAAATCATCACAAGCAAGCATACAAACAATCTTAAAAACCTAAAGCGAACTCTAACCACCCCACACTTAAAACCTAGAATTGTCCACATAGCAAATTAAGCCAAAAAGCGGTAAAAAGTGTAAGGGAAAAGAAAACGCCCCTATTCTCGAGCTTGGGATGAGTCGGTCATGCATACGTCCTCTCTGGGAGTCGAGACAAGCGATCTACAAGAAATAAACAAACGGGGTGGGTGGGGTTGCCAAAAAAAGTTATGTGCAAAAAGTGAAAATCTTTTTGGGATTTTTGAAATTTCTTTTTTTTTTCTTTTAGGGAATTTTTTTGTTTTAAATTGGGTTGCCTCCCAATAAGCACTACTTTAACGTCTATAGCTCGACGATTTATACAAGTGACGCTATCCGGGATCCAAGAAGAGGTGGCAATCATGCCATGCCTTGGTGTTCTCTAGTAGACACACCGGGTGACAAAAATCACCAAGGCAGGCAAGTCGGGCAAGCCGGAAGATCAAAACAACAAAAGTGTGGGCTTGCTTCGGAGGTCGGAAGAGTGAGTAGTCGACCACTAAAACTTAATGGTTGCAAAATGGGTCGACGTACTCCTTCGTCTCCCTGACCGCCATCTCCTCTCTCTCACCTTTAGTAGTAGTCGTACTCGGGCACGAGAGAGTAGGATCCAATGCATCCATCACTACCTCTTCCACCACCTCTTGTTCAAGTAGACATAAGGAATCGGGTGGTAGTAGAAGAGGCTTGACTATCTCTACATCCTCCAAAATTGGCACAACTTCATCATCCTCGCCAAGAACAAGTGAACTAGACATTCCAAGTGCCGTTGGAAACCCCAAAAGTGACTCCCTCACACATTACTCTAAAATATCTTCAAGAAGCATGAGAGGGGTAACTCCAACCTCCGACCCTTTCTCCTCACCTTTTAACTCCACCTCATTGCCCCCTCTTTCACAAGACCGTCAAAGCTCGAATTTTCATAAACCAAAGTGGGATCCACCACATCAAAGATGGGCATATCATTAATACAGGGTTATTTTAGCTCGTCCACATCGTTGGCAATTTTCTCTATTTGATTCTCCATGCGAGCAAGGCGTTCATCCATTTGTCAAACCGCCTCCACGAGCTCGGCTAAGAGAGGCTCTAAGTCCGGGAGTTGGGGCAGAGACGAATCTTGAGAGAATGTGGTGTAAGGATCATCACTTGAAGTATACGAGTCTAAGGTGGGTGGCTTGGAAAAGTCGTAGCTCGAAGAATAAGAATCATAGATTGGTGGAGCATACGAGTCAAAGATTGGGTAAGAAGAGGGCGGGGCGATTGGAGCATATGGATCATCAAAACCCGGATCATAAGAATCACAAGTCGGTGAATACGGGTCCATGCTCGGGTTATAAGATTTTTGATGGGTTTGGGCCGAAATAATTGAAAGGATGGGCCCATTCTTGACCGCTCGGAGCATACGGGCCTAATAAGTTATTTGCTTTTTCAATTAAGATGGGGCGATAATTTTTTTTCTGCAAGGGATCGTGATGTCTTTATACGGGATCGCGGGTCTCTTTATTAGTTCCTATTTGTGGTTCACCATTTCCTGGAATGTAGGGTCATCATAAATCAAAGGGACTCGATATCTTGCGGGAGTAGTGTACAAATTTGGATAATCGGAAGTTTGTATATAAGGGTCATCGTATGGCAAACTATCTTGGTAGTTTGCCATCCTTAGTCGGGTTAATCAAGCGGGCCGTGAGGTGATGATGCGAGCCCGGTTGATACTTGCGGTGGAGGCATCCCTTGATCGTCGTGTGTGTAGGCGTGCGACATCGGACTCTCGAATGAGTCGGTCATCGTTCGCTCTCGTTCAAGCGATTTCCTACCTTGCATACACAACACTCAATAAAGGATTACGGGCATCGAATGTAAAACAAAAATCTAATCTAACTACTAATTAAGATAACAAGAGAAGTAATTAAAAACACCATTAGCCTTAATCTATTCCCGGCAACGGCGCCAAAAATTTGATCAAAGACTTCTTAACACTCTAGTTTTAGAAATCGTCTCCGCAATAGTACGGAGTCAATTGTATAGTAGTAAGTTATTCCCGAGTCGTGTCTATCGAGGATAGATGTTATCGGCGGTTGGTGTTTTTACTTAATCTCTTGTTAATCTCCATTACACTAATCTACACTAAGAAAGCAATAAGTCATTGGTTTGAGTTGAGTTTTAATGCTAAAGTTTGACTTGAAATGAAAGATTGAAATTGAAAACTAATGCAAAAGTTAATGAACATTAAAGCTTGCTTGAAAATGACTAATTTTAATGAAACTAATTAAACCCTAATTAAAAACCTTAAATAAATTAAAAACTACTAAATCTAAGAAAGCTTGTAAATTGAAAGAGAACATGGAGGGAAAAACAAAGCTTGAAACTTAAAAGAATTCAAAGAGCATTAAATGGGAAAATTCAAAATTGATGAAAGAAGAAAGTTCCATACAACTTTTAGAGGCCAAATATTGTTTACACGTAAAGGGTAAAAAGCTTCAAAACTATGCTACAATGGAGTTTTGAAAGGGGAACAACAACCTAGAAAATGAAAATGAGGATTTGAAAATGTAATGAACAACAATGCAAACTAAAACCTAACAACCATCACAAGAGAAATAAAAACACAACAATAATAACACATAACATAAAGGGAAATAGTACTACCAATATTTTCATTCCAACAAAAGCTTCAAGGTCTAACTTACAATCTTCAAAATACAATAACAACTTCAACAAATCAAGAACAACAAATGAAGGATGTGTTACCCTCTCCAATACTTGCTAAGAAAATCTAACTAAAACTAACCTAACTAAACTAAGGGTTATAAACTAGGGTTTTAAAGAAATGGAAATGAAGAGGGGCTTGGAGAAGATGGAACAAGTCCAAAATAACCAAGGAAGGATATAAGGTTTTTGGGGGAGGGTTGTGGGGTTTATATAGAGGTTGCATGGGCAAAAACGTCAAAATGGGCAAAAAATCTCGAATTGCCCTGCGTCGCTGTCGATCGACTGAAAGTCAGTCAATCGACTGCAGTAGATCGACTGAAAGTCAGTCTATCGACTGCAATCTATTGATTGAAAGTCAATCTATCGACTGCTTCATCCTCGAACAACCAAACTTTCTGTCGAGCAGTCGATCGACTGGCATGTCAGTTGATCAACTTCTGTGGTCGATAGGTAGAAAAATACATGGAATAAGCCATTAATGTCTTCATATGAAATTTAGACCCTCCTCCTTGGTTTCATTTGTCATTTGATTTGTGTCGATTGAGAATTCCCTCCGAGAGTTATTGGCTCATCCCTAAAACCTGCCACAAGTGAGGCCCTGGCTCAATGTCTCCACTTAAAGCTGCTTTTTACCATTTTTAGCCTCCGAATTTGGGATTTTAGTAAACACAAAATCTTTATAGATTTCTCTAATCTTCCCATTGATATAAGGTGGAGGCAAATGACACTAGTGGCTTTAGATTTATGCTTGTGTTACGACAGATGATATTTCCACCGAGTGAATGTGTGAGGCGACAATGAATATGGCCTCATTTCACGTCGTTTCCAGTCGATCCTCACACCAAAGAAATGTCGAGTCTTGGAAATGAATTCCTCGGGTTTGAATCATCTTCCGACCTCATCCCGGTCCCACTTTGACCAAAGTTGACCTTCAAAACAAAAACTAATAAAAAAACATAAAAAAAAAAAGATAAACTACTAAAAACAATGGAAACACTACAAAACCTAAAATGATGCAAAATATGTAAAGTGGACTCCAAAATAACATAAATACAAGTAAATCACGCACAAATGAGCCGCAAAAATATCGTAAGAAATGTACAAAAATATGCAAATCAACTACCCTACACTTAGAACAATTGCTTGTCCTTAAGCAAAACTACAATGAAGAATTAAAAATCTACCCACCGAATGAACTTAAAACTAATGTACAAGTATAAGATTTGTATGTATCAACTTGCTTGTTAGCTTGAACAAAATGACGACAAGGATGCGATGTGCTAAAAATCTTATATTAACTATCGGAACCTAAAAGTATTAGATAACCCTCCAAGTCGGTCCCCTCGTCCTTGCCCCGGCTAAGGTCTATCCACGCTCGAACCGTTAATCGGCTCCCTACTAGCATCAATCATCTACGACTCTCTTTGACAAATAAAATCTAAAAAGAAAAAAAGAAATGTACAAGGGTTGCACTTTTATTACGTAATAAATTCAAGGATTTATATCGTATCCTTGTTTATTCATAATCATTTCATTTTTTTTTCTTTTTTTTTTTATTTTTCCCATTTTTTTAAATACAAAGAGGGTACAAAGGCTCCGATTACTTGTTGCTACTAGCAACTTACACATATTTTCAATTGAGCACATGGAGCAATTGACGACTCCAAAATACAAAACAAAAACCCTATAGAGAGTGTTCGATGACGAGGCTAGTTGAGAAACTAGTTCTAAAGTGATCTCAAGGATAGCACGAAGCTAAAGCCGAACAAAGTTTCCAACATATCAAATTACCTAAGTACACTAAATCCGATCGAAATTCTAAACTTCCTAATCAAATCATCAAAAACGCATCACTTCACCAAGGTTACAAGAAATATAACACACATACTTATCGAATCATCACAAGCAAGCATACAAACAATCTTCTCGACCGAAAATGACGAGAAATGTGGCCATATTCATTGTCACTTCACGCGTTCACTCGGTGGAAATATCATCTGTCGTAATACAAGAATAAATCTAAAACAACTAGTGACATTTGCCTCCAGATTATATCATTGGAAAGACTATAGAAATATCTAAAAATTTTGTGTTTAAAAAAATCCCAAATTCTAAGGCTAAAAATGGTAAAAAAGCAGCTTTAAGTGGAGACAGTGCGCGAGGGCCTCACTTGTGGCAGGTTCTGGGGCGGAGCCAATAACTCTCGGAGGAAATTCTTAATTGAAAGAAATCAAACACCAAATGAAATCCATGAAGAGGGTCTAAATTTCATATGAAGACATTGATGGCTTATTCCATGTATTTTTCTGCCTATCGACCACGGAAGTCGATCGACTAACATGCCAGTCGATAGACTGCGACGCAGGGCAATTCAGGATTTTTGGCCCATTTTGTAGTTTTTGCCCATGCAAACTCTATATAAACCCCCAACCCTACCCCAAGAACCTTATATCCTTTCTTGGTTGTTCTGGACTTTTTCCATCTCATCCAAGCCCCTCTTCATTTCTAATGCTTTAAAACCCTAGTTTATAACCCTCAGTTTAGTTAGGTTAGTTTTAGTTAGATTTTCTTAGCAAGTGTTGGAGAGGTTGACACCTCCTTTATTTGTTTTTCTTGATTTGTTGAAGTTGTTCTTGTATTTTGAAGATTGTAAGTTAGACTTTCAAGCTTTTGTTGGAATGCAAATATTGGTAATACTATTTTCCTTTTATGTTATGTGTTATTATTGTTGTGTTTTGATTTCTCTTGTGATGGTTGTTAGGTTTTAGTTTGCATTGTTGTTCATTAAATTGTAAATCCTCCTTTTCATTTTCTAGATTGTTGTTCCCCTTGTTTGCAAAACTCCATTGTAGCATAGTTTTGAAGCTTTTTACCCTTTATGTGTAAACAAGCATTTGGCCTCTAAAAGATGTATGGAACTTTCTTCTTTAATGCTCTTTGACTTCTTTTAAGTTTCAAGATTCTTTTTCCCTCCATGTTCTCTTTCAATTTACAAGCTTTCTTAGGTTTAGTAGTTTTTTATTTATTTAAGGTTTTTAATTAGGGTTTAATTAGTTTCATTAAAATTAGTCATTTTCAAGCAAGTTTTCAAAGGTTCCTTAACTTTTGCATTAGTTTTTAATTTCAAGATTTCATTTCAAGTCAAGCTTTAGAATTAAAACTCAACTCAAACCAACGACTTATTGCTTTCTTAGTGTATATTAGTGTAATTGAGATTAACAAGAGATTAAGTAAAAACACCGACCGCCGATAACATCTATCCTCAAGAGACACGACTCGGGAATAACTTACCGCTCTACAATCGACTCAGTACTATTGTGGAGACGATTTCTAAAATTAGAGTGCTAATAAATCATCGATCAACCGTGAACCAGATCGCGAATGATTTGCAGAACATAGGATATAAAGAGAAAATTGAAGAACATATTTTTCACTTCAAAATCTTTCTTTCTTGACTTTAAGTTCCCCTCTCCCTTTGCATAAAATAAGTAATTTATTTTAAAAAAACACATCAAATTTATTTTTTAAACATAACACCACATCAATATCTCTCCATTTTATCATTGAAAACAAACAAAAAGGTATGAATTCTCGAATTTCTCAATTAGGGTTCTTCATTTCTCTTTGAAGTGTGTTTACTTTAGTTATGTATAATCATTTTACATTCCATATAGGATTGCATTAGTTATTTTTATATCATTTTTATGTTTATTGTTTTTCATTTTATTTCCATGTTGGACTTAAGGATAATCGAGCCTGTAACAATTATATTTGATTCATTTGATGGAATGTGAATTTGTGTGGACTTTTGGTGAAATAACTGATGATGTGCTAAGGATAAGTTGATTTTTGAAATCTTCTCTATTTATAAAATCACATGCTTATACTTTGGTTGTTACACCTTCGCTAAAAAAAATCTTGGATTCTTGTTTTGAAAAATGATATGCATTGGGAGAAACCTTGTGTGATTATCTATTGTGTATGTATCTCCTTAGAACTTGCAATGGTTTCTATCTTAGTGTATGAAATATATGAAAATGATTTAGGCAAAAATTTTGAAAACTCTTTTCCAGCCATATCCATATACAAAAGTTATTAAATATAAATTATCCCTAGTCATCCCCGTTGATCTTTATGTTCCCATTCTTCTGTAAGCCATGATCTTATCTTATGTTCTCGAGAAGCCTTATGAAAAAAATATATTTTTGTGAGTTGAGAGTTAAAAATCTTTGTGGGTAAATATATTAGATTGATTGTTTAGTGCATATATTTAACTTTTATTTTTGTAATACGTCATGTTCTAAGAATAGGAGTTCTTATTTAAAGAATATTCTTAAAGGCTACTCCCTCCGTCCCGTTCAATCTGTCGCATTTTGAAAAAAAAAATTATCCCGTTCTATCTGTGTCATTTATATTTCAAGAGATAATCATTGTTACTTTTTACTTCCCCAATAAAAAGTAAAAGTTACTTTACTGCTTTTACCCCTACCTTTATTATTTCACACTTTTAATTATTTTAAAGGGGTAATAATTTTTAGCTCCCAATACTATTTCGACTTTTACAGTTTACCATACGAACTTTTTTTTTTCAACAAACTGCCATCTGAACTATGCGCGAATTACATTTACCTCCTACACCACTTTTTTTGTGGTTTTGTAATCAAAACCGGATGATGTGGCACAACCCAATTGCGCCACGTCATCCGGTTTTGATCACAAACCACAAAAAAAAGTGGTGTAGGGGGTAAAATGCAAATCGCGCATAGTTCAGATGGCAGTTTGTTGAAAAAAAAAAAGTTCGTATGGTAAACTGTAAAAATCGAAGTAGTCTGGGGGGCAAAAAGATTTTTTCCCTATTATAAACACACGGATATTATGGTCATTTGATATCTATAATTATAACACCAGTCATCATTCTTAATCTCCGTGAAGTTGTCAAATGTGACAGATAGAACGCGACGGAGGGAGTACTATTTATCTTTTAGTTAGTGAATGAGAAGTGATCAAAGATTTCTTAGCACTCTAATTTTAGAAATCGTCTCCGCAATAGTACGGAGTCGATTGTAGAGTGGTAAGTTGTTCCCGAGTCGTGTCTCTTAAGGATAGATATTATTGGCAATCGGTGTTTTTACTTAATCTCTGGTTAATCTTAATTAAACTAATCTACACTAGGAAAGCATTAAGTCATTGGATTGGTTTGAATTTTATGCTAAAGTTTGAATTGAAATGAAAACTTGAATACACTAACTAATGCACAGGTTAAAGAGAATTAAAAGCTTGCTTGCAAGTATTAATTTTAATAAAATTAATTAAAAAACTTAAATAAATTAAAACTTCTAAACTAAAGAAAGCTTGTAAATTGAAAGAGAAAATGGAGGAAAAAACAAAGCTTTAAAATCTAAAAGAGTCAAAGAGTATTAATTATGAAAAAGTCAAATTTATCAAAGAGGAAAGTCTCATACATCTTTCAATGGCCAAATATTTGTCTAGCTGAAAGGAGTAAAAAGATTAAAGAATGCTTCAATGGAGTTTTTACCAAAATAAGAATATCAAGCTAAAAGATTGAAATGGGAATTTGAAATGCTAAGAACAACATCATAAGCTAAAATCTATTAGCCAACACAAGAGCAATCACAACAACACAATAATAACACACAACATAAGGGGAAATATTACTACCAATAATACTCCAAACAAGTGCTTCAAGTTTAGCTACAACCTTCATATGAATAAGAAAGATTCAACACAATAAAGTCATAAATGAAGGAGGTGTCACCCTCTCCGACACTTGCTAAAAACAACTTACTAAAACTAACCACCCTAAAACTAATCTAAAACTTATTAACTAGGGTTTTAAAATGCAAAGGAATGGTAGAGGCTTGGAGGAGATGGAACAAATCCAAAACCACCAAGGAAGGATAAGGTTGGTGGAGAAAGGGTTGGGGGGTTTATATAGAGGCTGCAGGGGCAAAATCGTCAAAATAGGAAAAAAAAACCTGAAATTCCCTTAGAGGTAGTCGATCGGGTTGACTACCAGTCGATCGACTTAAATACAGTCAATCGACTACCTTGAGTCAATGGCACAGCCTACTGCCGAGCAGTCAATTTGTGCTCGGTCAGTCGATCGACTGGACTAGCAGTCGATCGACTGCATGCCAGTTGATAGACTGGCACGGCTACTCGCGGCTTGGTTTTCTCGTATTTTGCTCTAGCCATCCGCCGGTTCTCGTTCCTCGTTCGCACTATGTTCCCTTGCTTGTGTTCACTTATCCGTTACAAAGCGAGTCAAATGGAATGCCCTAAGCGTGCGCGGGTCCCGCTTGGTCATTCTACGGCCAAAAATAGCAAAACTAGTGAAAAACTACGAATACATAATAAAAATCGCCCAAATGCTATAAAATCTAAAACTAGCAAAATAGGCCTAATCAAGTCCTAATACCCATAAATCCAAGCAAAAAACATGCAAACGCGACACAAAAAGGTAATAAAAACACGTAAAAAATGTGCAAATCAACCACCCCACACTTAGAATGATTGCTTGTCCTCAAGCAAATCTAATCTAGAATTACGAAATTACCCCCGAATGATCCTAATCTAATGCTCAAGAACCTAATTCGAGACATCCCATGCTTCAATGCTCGTTAGCTTGATCAAAAATGACGAAAATGAAGCATTGACCAAGAAAGTATAGATCGACTCCCGGAACCTAAAAGTACTAGGTAATCCTCCAAGTCGGTCCCCTCGTCCTTGCCCCGGCTAAGGTCTCTCCACGCTCGAACCGTTAATCGCCTCCCTACTAGCCTCAATCATCTACAACTCTCTTTGCCAAATAAAAACTAAAAAGGAAAAAAGTAAATGTGCAAGGGCTGCACATTTATTACGTAATAATTTCTCTTTTTTTAGTACATTTTCTTTTTCTTTTTTTATAATACAAATAGGGTACAAAGGCTCCGATCACTTGTTGCTACTAGCAACTTACACATATTTTCGATCGAGCACATGGAGCAATTGACGACTCCAAAATACAAAACAAAAACCCTATAGAGAGTGTTCGATGACGAGGCTAGTTGAGACATTAGTTCTAAATTGAGCTCAAGGATAGCACGAAGCTAAAGCCGAACAAAGTTTCCAACATATCAAATTACCTAAGTACACTAAATCCGATTGAAATTCTAAACTTCCTAATCAAATCATCAAAACCGCGTCACTTCGCCAAGGTTCCAAACAATATAACACACATACTTCTGGCATTATCACAAGCAAGCATACAAACAACTTAAAAAACTAAGGCAAATCCTAACCACCACCCCACACTTAAAACCTAGCAATGTCCTCATTGCAAATTAAGCTAAAAAGCGTTAAAAAGTGTAAAGGGAAAAGAAAACGCCCCTATTCTTGAGCTTGCGATGTTGCGGTCGTGCATAAGTCCTCTCCCGGGAGCCGAGGCAAGCGATCTACAAGAAATCAATAAATGGGGGTTGCAAAAATAAGTTATTTACAAAAATGAAAATCTTTTTGGGGTTTTTGAAATTTCTATTTTGTTTGGATTTTTTTAATAATTTTTTTCTTTCTTCTTTTTTTTTTTTTGGAATCGGGTTGCCTTCAATTAAGAGCTACTTTAACCTCTATAGCTCGATGATTTATACAAGTGATGCTATCTGGGATCCAAGAAGAGGTGGCGATCATGCCATGCCTTGGTGTTCTCTAGTAGACACACCGGGTGACAAAAATCACCAAGGCGGGTAAATTGAGTAAGCCGGAAGATCAAAAAAACAAAATCGAGGGATTGCTTCGGAGGTCGGAAGAGTGAGTAGTCGACCACCAAAATTTGATCGTCGCAAAATGGGTCGATGTACTCCGTCGTCTCCCCGATCGCCATCTCCTCTATCTCAACTTTAGAAGTAGCCATAGTCTGGCTCAAGAGAGTAGGATCCAACGCGTCCCCCACTACCTTTTCCATCTCCTCTTGTTCAAATCGACATAAGGCATCGGGTGGTGGTAAAAGAGGCTTGAGTGTCTCCCCATCCTCCAAAACCGGCACAACTTCATCATCCTTGCCAAGAGCAAGTGAACTCGACATTCCAAGTGCCATTGTAAACCCCAAAGGTGACTCCCCCAGACATTCCTCTACAACATCTTCAAGAAGCACGAGAGGGGTATCGCCAACTTCTAACCCTTTCTCCTCACCCACTAATTCCACCACCTTACACACCTCTTCCAAAAGACCGTCAAAGATTGAGTTGCCATCAACAAAGGTGGGATCCACCACATCAGAGATGGGCATCTCGTCAAGACAAGTTTGTCTTAACTCGTCCACATCGTTGGCAATTCGCTCTATTTGAGTCTCCATGCTAGCAAGGCGTTCATCCATTTATCGAACCGCATCCACGAGCTCGGCTAAAAGAGACTCTAAGCTCAAGGGTTTGGACATAGACAAATCTTGAGAGAAAGTGGTGTAAAGATCATCGCTCGAAGTATACGAACTTGAGGTGGGTAGTTTGTAAAAGTCGTAGCTCGAAGAATAAGAATCATAGATTAGTGGAGCATACGCGTCAAAGATTGTGAAAGAAAAGGCGGGTCGAGTGGAGCATATGGATCGTCAAAATGCGGATCATAAGAGTCACGAGTCGGTGTATACGGATCCATGCTTGGGTTATGGGAATGTGAAATTGGTGGAGAATATGAAGGAATTGGGCCGGAATAATCGAAAGGGTGGGCCCATTCTTGACCGCTCGAAGCATACGGGTCATCATAAATAAAGGGGACCTGATAGCTTGGTGGAGTAGTGTACGGATTTGGATATTCGGTAGTCTGGATATAAGGGTCATCATATGGCAAACTAACTCGGTAGTTTGCCATCTCCGATCGAATCAATCTAGCGGATCGTGAGCTGATGATGCGAGCACGGAAGATACTCGTGGAGGAGGCATCCCGTGATCGTCATGTGTGTGTGCGGCGGCATCGGATTCTCGAATGAGTTGATCATCATTTTCTCTCGTCCGAGCGATCGCGTACCTTGCAAACACAACACTCAACAAAGTATTACGGACATCGAATGTAAAACAAAAAATCTAATTTAACTATTAACTAAGATAACAAGAGAACTAAAAAAGAACACCATTGGCCTTAATATATCCCCGGCAACGGCGCCAAAATTTGATCAAAGATTTCTTAGCACTCTAATTTTAGAAATCATCTCCGCAATAGTACGGAGTTGGTTGTATAGCGGTAAGTTATTACCGAGTCGTGTCTCTCTAAGATGGATATTATTGGCAATCGGTGTTTTTACTTAGTCTCTTGTTAATCTTAATTAAACTAATCTACACTAAGAAAGCATTAAGTCATTGGTTTGGTTTGAATTTTATGCTAAAGATTGAATTGAAATGAAAACTTGAAAATACAAACTAATGCAAAGGTTAAAGAGAATTAAAAGCTTGCTTGAAAGTACTAATTTTAATGAAATTAATTAATCACCAATTAAAAACCTTAAATAAATTAAAACTTATAAACTAAAGAAATCTTGTAAATTTAAATAGAAAATGGAGGGAAAAATAATACTTTAAAATCTAAAAGAATCAAAGAGCATTAATTATGAAAAAGTCAAATTTATCAAAGAGGAAAGTCTCATACATCTTTCAATGGCCAAATGTTTGTCTAGTTAAAAGGAGTAAAAAGCTTAAAGAATGTTTCAATGGAGTTTTTACCAAAATAAGAATACCAAGCTAAAAGATTGAAATGTGAATTTCAAATGCTAAGAACAACAACATAAGCTAAAATCTAATAGCCAACATAAGAGAAATTACAACAACACAACAATAACACACAACATAAGGGGAAAGATTACTACCAATAAAAACAACTAACTAAAACTAACCACCCTAAAACTACTTTAAAATTTAGGGAAAAAGACTTTTTGCCATCCAGACTATTTCGATTTTCACAGTTTACCATACGAACTTTTTTTTGGGACAAACCACCATCTGAACTATGCATTTTTTGCAACTTACCCCCTGAAATCAGAGTTTTGGTGGTTTTGAATACCAAATCCGGTTTGTTAAGGGTTTTTTTGGTAACTTCACTTCTTATTTCTAATCCTCCCCCCTTTCTCCGCCCTAATCTACCATTTCTACAATGATAACGGCACGACGGACCTCCTCTCTATGGCGAAGAAGATCAGCAATGACATTTCACGGCTTAAAGAACCGTCGTGTCGTTATCATTGTAGAAATGGTAGATTAGGGTGGAGAAAGGGGGGAGGATTAGAACTAAGGAATGAAGTTACCAAAAAACCCTTAACAAACCGGATTTGGTATCCAAACTCACCAAAATTCTGATTTCAGGGGGTAAGTTGCAAAAAATGCATAGTTCAGATGGTGGTTTGTCCCAAAATAAAGTTTGTATGGTAAACTGTGAAAATCGAAATAGTCTGGGGGGCAAAAAAAAATTTTCCCTAAAATTTATGAACTGGGGTTTTAAAATGCAAAGGACTGGTAGAGGCTTGGAGGAGATGGAACAAGTCCAAAACCACCAAGGAAGGATAAGGTTGGTGGAGAAAGATTTTGGGAGGTTGCGGGGAAAAATCGTCAAAATATGCCAAAAATCCCGAAATTTCAAGAGGCAGTCGATCGGGCTGACTACCAGTCGATAGACTGCTTGTCGATCAACTGAAATGCAGTTGATCGACTGCCTTGTGTTAATGTCCAAGCCTACTGCCGAGCAGTCGATTTGTGCTTGGTCAGTCGATCGACTTGCACGGGTGCTCCTGACTCGGTTTTCTCATACTTCGCTCCAGCCGTCCACCGGTTGTCGTTCCTTGTTCGCACTATGTTCCCTTGCTTGTCTTCACTTGTCTGTTCCATATTCAATCGAATTGAATGCCGTCAGAGTGCGCGGGTCCCGCTTGGTCATTCTACTGCCAAAAATACAAAACCAGTGAGAAACTACGAAAACATAATTAAAACCGCACAAATGCTACAAAAACTCAAAACTAGCAAAATAGGCCTAATATACTCCTACTACCCATAAATGCAAGCAAAACACATGCAAACGCGACACAAAAAGGTGATAAGAATATGAAAAAAAACGTGCAAATCAAGAAGCATTCTCAAAAGTTTCAAGTAAATACAATAAGTTAGTGGTTTTTAGATCAGTCGAAAGCCTACTTAAAGTCTGTAAAATTAAAAAATAATAATGGTTTTGGTTGTTAGTTGTACAAACTTTTCGGGTTCTTGGGTTAAGGTGAATCATTAAAATCTTCACGTTTTAGTTGTTAGGATAATTGTGGTGTTCTTGTAATTTTGTTTGTATTATAAACACTTATCCAAATATTCCATACCTAACCAAAGAGCGTACATTACAACCTTAAATATATACCTACTATGATTCTTGTCTTTCGTAAACATTGAGTATGAGTATCGGAGATAGATGATTTGTAGGATTATGTTAGAGTTCATGCATTGATATGATTTGAGCGTATAAACGTCCCATTTTATACACTTGTATGATTGACCGAAATACTTTCCTATGTGAGGATCATTGATCGGAACATGATGATTAAAGGTAAAAAGGGTGTGGTGATTGAATTCTTGATGTGTGTTTATATTCTGAAAAATGATACTTCTGAAGAAAATACATCATCTTCATTTTTGTTATGTCTATCCTCGTGTTTATCATCTTTTGAAGCAAATTTTTATTTTCATGTTAAAGAAAAACTACTATAATATCTAAAGTCTTCTAACGAGCAGATAAAAATAAAAGAATATAAATATGTATTCAATCATGATTTCCATCTTAACCAATATAAATTCTAATTATAAATTTATAATAAAATAAAAACTTAAAAAAGGACAGACCGCGGGCCAGACAGCTCCAACCAACAAAAACCTGCGGTCTTAACGGAGTAGGACAAATAGTCCCCTGATTAAACGGGCTTCGAAAACTGAAACCCAGATCCGCCCATTTACGCGAGCTAATGGGTCGGCCCGTGGGCTTTGGCCATTTGACAATGTTAGGAACTTTAACCTTATTAATCACATGTTTGTGTATAGAAGTTATGCTCAAAATACGACTGATTCGCACTACCTTGGGCTGCTATCAAGTTTTCTGTGTTAGTGCCCTTCTATTTGTATATATTTTCACCTTTTAGCTGTATGGGGAAAAACAAGGAATAATCACCCATTTGCATCAATTTCGATCAAAATACGGTAAATAAGCTGGAGATACAATAATATGAAAATACGCTCAATTTATACAACTTATACCAAAACTAACCACAAAAATGAACTAAAATACTAATAAAAATCAGAACAAATTCATGTTAATCAACTACCCCACGCTTAATTGTTTTGTTCGTCCTTGAACAAACGATAATTTCAAATAATAATAAGAATGAAAATGAGTCCAAGCGAGGAGTCGTGTCGTGCTACATACATAATTTTCAAAACATAGATAAATGTAATGCAAATTCAAACACTCGACCATTATTACATTGTCGCTCCAAAAACATAATCATGCATCCTCCCAAAGGGTAATATATATAAGTGTACGTTCAAATTCACTCAAGGATCTGCATGGGACGTGTATACGTTCAAATCATCAAAATACATGTGCAATAAGCAAGAACCGAAAATCAAAATCTTCTAATCGCATATTAAGTGTGTAACCAACAAAGAATTGGAAAAGGTCTTTTCGGGTTGTAATGTAGGCTCTTTGGACGGGTATGGAATATATAAGTCGTGTAGCTAACTCACGATATAACGTGATTAATAACTCACTCAACTAATCTAATCGCAAAGCAATGTGTTTCACCTCATTCGAAAGAAACCTCACTGAACTCTCATAACTTAGCCTTTATCATTAGGCTATTTCTCAACTCGCAACCCAGAACCGACTGCTGAACAAACCACTTAACAATTTAGAAGCTTTATGATATGCTTCTTTATTCAAAACTCAACTATTGCCTCTTAAACATTAGTCGTCATAAGAAAATCAATAATACTAAGCACAAGCCTTTATAAACATAGGCAACAACTCAACAAGATTCACCATCCTCTTTATTCTTTTCTTTTTTTTTTTAAGGATGGTGATCCTTAACACTTATTACAATATACTCATAAATCCCTGATCATAAATCCAAAACACAAATAACCAACTAAAAATAACTAACTCTTACCCCACGCTGTTAATGGCATAAGAGTTAACTCAAAAACACTCATGGCTATAGGAAATGGATTATTTGGCTATAATAGGCTCATTCAGAATTTATAGTGTCTAATATATATGGATATGGTCTGAATAAGGGTCATTTATGTGCTTTATCGACATGTTCAAAGCTAACTACACACTGCGATTTCAAAGAAATCTCAAAACAGAACTCACTCAAGTGCATGCAAAGATGATATACGCTCAGGCTACTCACAGGCTTTTGAATGAAAAGTTTTGAATTGACGTTGTTTTTAAGGTTTTGCGAAATCATTTGCGTCTAAGTACCATTTAAAAATATATATAAATAATAATTTTGAAAGAATTATGCACTTATACATGCTCAAAGACAAGTACATGAAATCATACTTAATCAGCTATGGCAGTTCAAAATATGCACGATTAAGAATTACAAATTATACTCGACTACCCTCGCCCTCTCTAAAAATTCGGCAATCTCTGTATTGCCTCAAATACAAATAAAAAGAGAAAAGGAGTAAGAAAACATCCCTTAAGACTTAAAAAGTCAAGCCGCTTTACGAAGACTTGTGCAATTGATTGTTGTCTCGATTCTCACGATTTCGGTTCGATTGTCGTGATTAAAAACTACTAAAACAAACAAGCAAGCAAAACAAAAAAATTAACAAACTAGGTTTTTATTATAAATAAAGGATATTATAACTCTTTGGAGCGATCGTTGGTTGAGAATCGGCCACTTGAGGGGGATAAGCATCGTCGAAATGCTTCTCGAGGCAAGAGAGACGAGCGTTGATTTCTTGAAGGCTTCGTTTAACACTCACGTGATTAGTCACGTTTGTCTCGTCTATCAACTGAAGCCTCTCGAACATTTGCTTCTGGAAGGCCCGATTCTCCTCAAAAAATTGACTCAAATCAGGGCTCGGGCCCACATCAGTATGTGGAGCCAGTCGTAGGGGCACTCCATCATCCTCATCGATAAGTTGCGATAAGGATCTGCCTTGGTCGGTGTTCTTTGCCTTAAGTTCCGGTCCTCATACAATTGGGAGAAGTGACATCCCGAGATGAGAAAGGCCTCTATCGACCGGGTCGAACCCGAAGTGATGGGCAAGACCGGTAATGTAAGGCACGAACATGAGGTGCGGTGTCTTGCTACCCGGATTTCCCTCAACTATATTATAAAGGTAGTTTATGAATAATGGGTAAAGCCGAGGTTTGCGATCGTTAAGTAAACAATGAAGAATGAAAAGTTTCGGTTTGGTCGCATTGGTCGCCTCCTCCTTGCATAAAATGACATGGGCAAGGATCTTATAAGATATATATGCAGCTTCATCTCTCATCCGAGCATAAGGGTAAGCTTGCGATCCCCCGTGTTTCCTCCGGTCACTTCCGCCAAAAAGGTAGGGAGGTCAAATTCTCTATCATCGAGAATTGGGTCAATGCCTTCGATAGGCAATCCGATAATCTCGCCAAAAAAGCTCTCATTCACCACAATCTCGTTCCCGCCAAGTCGACACTTGAAAGTTCTATTGTGATAGATGCTCAAGGTCGAAGAAAATTCATACATAAGCTCGCGGTAGCTGGGCAAGTCTATCCGAGCAAATACCCCGCATACAAGGCCTTCTATGTAAGCGAGAACATTGGCGTGGTTTTTCAAACCACTTTTTGCTCGTTCCTCAATGTCATCAACGTCGATCGTCCTATGGGAGTCAAATTCCCATCTTCGAAGTGACTCGAACATATTCCCCTCGTCTTCTTCGTAAATTAGGAACGGGGCACCGTATTTCCTCGAGATGTCCTTTCATTTTCCCGCTCGTGACATCGTGAATGATTATAGAATCAAAAATGGGCGAAATGGTCGAAAAACTAGAAGTTGGACTCTTTGGGGGATTTCGTCGAACACCTCAACAATTATTCTTGAAAATGAACCCGACACCGGAATTGAGACCAAAACTTTGTTTTGGCTAAAGTTGAAGAAATATAAAGAAGAATAAGAAAGTTTAAGGTGGGTATAGGGAATTATGTAATTTTGGTTGGTGTTTGCTGGAAAATCATGAGTGTTATTGGAGCTGGAGGAGAATTGTTTTGATATTTGGAGAAATCAAAGAAAGGAAGAAAGAAAGAATTGAAGAAAAAAAATAGGAATAAGAAAGAAAAAGAAGAAAAAGAAAGGGGGCTGCTGGTTTAAGAAGGAAAGTCGCAGGTCGGTCCAATTCCTGGGCGGGTAGGGTCATAAAATAGGTGTTTTAGTCATATTTTAAGCCAAATTTTGGTCTCGCATCGATGGGAATCGATCGATGCGGAGCATATCGACGCATACAGGGAGTTGCGCCGATAGGTGCATCGGCCTTGGAGTCAATCGATGCGAGCGGCTCCAGTGCGTCAACGCAGGCGTCGGTCGATAGATTCTGTGCTGCGCTTCATTTTTTGCTTGATTCGATCAACGTTGTCAGCAAGGCTTCCTCTACATCTTCTAAAGAGGATAAAAACAAAGCAAAACATAAGAATAAACCAAAAATTACAAAAGGATACAAAAAGCTTGGGTTGCCTCCCAATAAGTGCAACTTTTAACGTCGCTTGCTCGACGTGATTCTGTGCGATCAATTTCCAGCTTGAGGTGGATCCTCGAACTCCACCGCATCATGAGGTTGATACGTCGTCAAAAAAATTTCATTGGGGAGGTGACTATGTAGTGGTTTCAATTTCACCTACGGCTTAAATTTAGGTGCGATAGACATCTTGCACATCCCAAATCTAATATCTTCGAGATCAGCTTTAATATCGCGAATATCGATCCCAAGTAATTCAGCTGAATCTTCCCCATTCAAAAGATCCTCATAGCCCTCGACGTAAGACTTTTCCAAAACATTTATGATTTTAAGCTCTTGTATGCAAGAATCAATATGATCAACAAACGAACACTCATCGTGCATGAAACAAGAATGAGTGTTTTGGATATCCTTTAGTGAAAACGTTACCGATTTGCCCAAAACCGACAGTCATCTGACCTTAATTCACATCTATCACCGCATGAGTTGTAGACATAAACGGACAACCCAACAGGATGGTATGCTCCTTGTTTTCATTTGGTACCTCTCTAACATCCAAAACTACGAAGTCAACCAGAACCACTAACTCACCAATCTGCACCAAAACGTACTCAACAATACCCAGAGGGTGCCTGATCGATCAATCCTCCAATTGTAGTTTATTCGAACATTTTTGTTCCAAGATTAAGTCCAAGTTAAACCATGTGCGTCTATGTTTGAAAACAAGTTAGTTCGCCTGCAAGAGAACGAGGTCACTTGTAGACTAGAAAGTTGAATCGGGTCGATTCTCTTGAGGAGTGGAAATACGGAGTCAACGATGTTTATTATAATAAACACACAAGTTCTAATTCTAAACACACGATCAAAGGGGGGTTTTGTTCTGAAAATTTTGAAAGAACTTAATTTCAGAAAACTCGATTTGAAACCTATCTTGCTTCGAGGGTGTCAACCTCTTCGCAAGAGTTGTTTAATTGATTCATGAACTCAACAATTAACTATTTTTACTCGATCTAAAGACTATTACACCAAATATCATTCAAACAAATTCATCAGACAATAGACATTCATTCACTAAACATTATCCAAATGTAATTCAAAATAAAACAAACCATTCCAAAACTTCCAAATCACAATATTACGAATCAACCAATAAACGTAAAGCAATTCTTCACCAAATCGTTCACAAGAACTTTATCATAAATGATTCAAAAGAAGCATCCAAACATAACATCACAAGATTACTATCTAACATGAATTACCAAACTAATTGACAAGATAAAGGTTTAGAGTTTACTAAATCGCGAGAAAAATCTATCACGATACTACGATGAATCCTTGCTAACTCCAGCTATTCCGGAGATGAAATGAACCTCGCTGAATCCTGGAAGCTTGTCGCAAACCTCTATCTCCAACTATTATCACGAACCAATCCAACTTCTAAATGAATTTACCGTAAGGGCTATAAGTCAAAGGTTGAGAAAGTTGTCAATTCTCTCTTCCAAATGTATAGGATCCGGTCTAGGGATGAAAAGATGGGTCTTCACTGAGAATTTTTGAGTTTTAAAGTCTTAAAAGTCGTTTCTTAACTGAAGAATCCCGAAAATCTGCATTTGTAACGTATATGTCCGATTGGATAGTTCATGAGTCCAATCGGATGAAAGTTTCAATCTTCTTGTCCGATTGGGCATAACACTTATCCGACCAGTGCGTGATTTGAAGGTCAATCCGATTGGTTATGGAGCTCATCCGATCGGATAGGTGTTCTTTTGGCAATTTCGAGTGCTGATCCCTTTGTCTTCATCTCCCGGGTTTGTCAAGTGATTTAGCTGAAAGAGAAAAACAGGAAAAATGGTCATAAGGGACCATTTATTTATTAAAAAGTCAAAAGGTTAATCAAAAGACCTAAGAATGCAAAATCATGCAAAATAGCTTATTCTTAACCTGAAAAGACGGTAAAAAAGACTCAAACATGACTCAAAATATGTACAAAAGCGTAACAAAAATGTACAAATCAACCACCCCGTGCTTTATTGGTTTGTTCGTCCTCGAACAAAGGAAAGAATCAAAATCAAGAAAGAATGAAAGTAGTTAGATCAAAGAGTCATGTTGTGCATATAACTTAATTTTGCAAATATAAACACTTTTGTTGAAAACTCTCAAGCTAAGCTCGTGTTACATTTTCACCTTGAAATCAAAAGAATGCGTCCTCACAAAAGGGAAATATATCATGGTGCACTCATTCGCTCGTCTTTTTCCAAAAGGTAAGTGTATACGCTCGGGTAAACATAAACATGCATTCGATGACTCGTACAACGCATATAGGTGTGTGCATTTAATCAAGAATCGGATTAGGACTTTTAGGGTTGTAATGTAGGCTCTTTGGTAAGGTATGTCATATATAACTCGCGAACAAACGCAATCAATAACTCACTCAATCAAACATCTTTAAGCGTAGAGCATAGTTTTTCTCCTCAATCCTCCCAAAATAGCCATGTACCATTATTTTTTAGCCTTTTATAACTAAGGCTAGTTCTCACCCAAAATCCAAATACTTGCCTTTATACATAGGCTTTATTCTTAATATCTAGATGCTCTTAAAGAACCTAAGCACCCTTAATTTCTTTTTTTTAATTGTAAACTCCACTAATTCCCACCCTGCAATCGTCAATCTCGATAGACCAATAATAAATAAACTCTCATCTCACAAGCTTAAATGAAGTAAGAGCTATAATGATGCTCATATCTAAGAGATAGGATAAAGGCTCAAAGGGGCTCATTAGGAATTTATAGTGGTTTTTATTTCTGAATATAGCCAGAATTGGGTTTTATATGAGCCTATCGTCATTTTCAAAACCAAATGTACATATGCGACTTAGAGACTTCTCAAAATACTTATCAAATCACAGCATGTAATATCGATAAACACACAAGGTTTCTTACAAAACTTTGAAAGCAAGGTGATCAAGTTTTAAAAGCTTCATAAAAATGCTAACGACTAAGTGTTATTTTATATATAAATAGGTTTTGAAAAAATTTGCACTAAACAAGCTCAAAAGACTCGATAGATCAGAGGATACATAATTTTGACAGGCAAGCCAGTACAAACACAAATAAGCATGGGAATGATCTCAACTAAAGTTGACATAAGCAACTGGTTAATTTGTACGTAGTCACACAATAAAATGACAAAAATGATTTGAATTATGCATGTAGCCAGGTAAATCCGGTCGGATATAGCACTCGTCCGACCGGATGAAGTGTAATTAACATGTCCGACCGATGAATGCATTATCCGATCGGATATTACTGCCCATCGGACCGGATGATACCTTTTCTGTTGAAATTTGACTGATTTCACCCCCCCTACAAAAAAATAAGCAATCTCCTGGTTGCAGTTATTTAGTACAAGGAACAGTTAAAACATCCAAAAATTAGAATCAATTATTTAGTACAGACACCCATGCACCCAACACAATGAAGAATTAAAGAAATGAAAAGTTTGGATAGAAATGATACAAATTGGGGCACGGGCCCGCCTACTGGTCCATGTCTTCTGGAGGTGGTGGTGGGTAGCGATGCTCAATCATCGTCAAGCGTTCATCAATAGAGATGAGGTATCCGTGGTTGGCTTCGACGTTGTCGTTCAACCTAGAGAGATATTGGTTTGTTGTGGCCATGTTGGCGTCTAATCTCTCTAGGGAACCTCGAAACGTCCTGGCTTCCTCACGTGCCTCCCACGCATCCTGGTGAGCATCCCTAGAATTTCTTCTTGATTGAGGCTCATTTGCCTCATCTGATCCATCATGCTTGCCTGAAAGTCCTGTTGTTGCCTCCATTGCGCATCCGAGTAATACTGGTGATTACTCATCCCATCTCCATAAGAACTTCCCCCGTAACCACTGCTGTAGTTATCACTATAACCACCATTGTAGACACTATATCCGAGACCTTCTCCATAGTCTCAGTGCGTGTACCCTTGGAAACCCGTGTTTCCATCATTGTCGTCCTCCCTATCGTCGTCCTCTTTCTCTTTGTCATCCTCGTCTTCATCATCATTCTCGTCGTCATCAGTGTTCATGACTACTTCGGCCTTTTTATTTTCCGCGAGCATCGTGAAAGTCGGGATGGAAATATTCTAACTATTGAATGTTCGACTTTCAACCAGCATTGCCACACTCGGATAGATAATGTTGTCGTCGTAAGGGTCGCAGTTGTAGTGTCATGCGAGCTCGGTGACGAATGTGCCCAAGGTGAGCTTCGTTGTCTTCCTATTGTTCATTAGTTGAACGTTATCGCAGCCATCAGTAGCGGATAAAGTTTCGCAGTACCCCGGTGGTGTGCGATCCAGAAGGCTCACAATTTGGACGATGAGATCCGTGTCATGTCCTTGTTTCCCAAAAACACTTGCATGAAAAACTTATACGTCAAGTACATGGCATTTGACCTTAATGAAGTAGAATTAAAATGGCATCCGGGCTCCGGTGGTGTTCCCGAAAGTTTTGTCCACCAATCTTTCTTGTCATAATCATCGTGCTGAAATGATTCATCTGCCACTTTGTCAATGTTGATTCCAGAAATAACATCGAGGTCACCTTTGGTGGTACGAAGTGGACGGTTGTAGAGTTGGCAATCAAAAGAGCCATTGGCAATGGGCTTTTAAGTTGTGAAAAACTCCAGCATTAGATTTTGGTAGCCGGTTAGCTTGGCGTCGGCCCATTTCTCCAAATTGAGGGCCTTGATGCCCACCATGAACTTCTCCATCGTTTTATCGCCCAGTGCAATTTGGCACTCCCACAAACGCTCATCGATATACTGAGGAGCATAAACGTCTCTTATAATAAAAGATTTGCACAACGTCACCTCCCCTTCGTCAATCAAATCGAACGGAGCCAAGCCTCCCCCGACGTTGCTCGTTATTTTCCCACGACTTCTTCCCAAATTATTTCCTTTCCTCGGTCGTGAACCACAAGCCATTGCGAAAACAAAAAGAATGTCGAAAATATATACGCAAAGACTCTTTCAAGTATTTCGACAAACACCTGCTGTGCGACAAACTTTCAACCCAAAACAACCTCCAAATCCTCCAAACAATCAATCACCTTTCAATTCCCTGAAAACACATTCCCAAGCAGTTAATGAGTTCAAGTTCAAGTCGTTTTACCTCGAGAATTGCAGATTCGTGTTCTTGAGGTTTGAGGGAAACAAATTGTACTTGATTCTTTTCTTTCGAATGGATGGAGTTGCTTAATTAGTTCTCCGATCGGATACATTTGTTGCGATAATTCTAGATTAAGAATGCCTCAAAAGTGATTTTTCTCTTTTGCTCTGTAAAATAGGAGAATAATTAGTTAAAGGGTGAAAGAGCTAAAGAAAACTGACTTATATAAAATTTGCGCTGTCGTCCGATCGGATTATGCTCCTATCCGATCGGATGTGAGTCCAGTGTGTTTTGTACGATCGGATAATGCTCTTGTTTGGTCGGATGGTTTCTCCAGTAACTTTAATCCGATCGGTTTAGCCCTCCATCCATTCGAATGTTACTTTTCGCAGTTATATATTTTTTTATTTTTTTAACTCTTTTTTTTTTTGTATATCTTGTTTTTATAATTTTTTTTGCATTTTAATTTAAATATGTACATTGATTTGTCCTTGCAAAACTCACAAAAAGAATCATTAAATAAAAATAAATCGCGCAAGCACAAATCCTTTATTTATTCAATACGTAAGCATAATTTCTTTTTTTTTAAATCAACCAAACGATAACAAGACAAGTCCTGAACACAAGCGCATAAAATTAAAGTAAACAAGTAATTAAGATCATATGACACTATTTGGGCTTGCAGGTGGGTTAGGTCCATAAGCCACATCTTCAAGGTTTTTTATATCCTCCTCCATTGCAATAATTTTGGCCTTAAGTTCAACGATCTTGTCGTCCGCCTTTGCCAAGTACATGTGAAAGGTGGCTATATCCTCCGTGAGTGCCATCTCTTCACAGATATAGTTGAAAATATCAGCCCTCATCTCGTTCATCTTCTCTCTTTGCTCCTCCAATTTCATTTCGAACTTCTCCACAGTATCTTTGTACTTTTTCCTACTCACCCATCCATGACCAAAGTATATGGGAGATGGTTCGTTGTTCATATTTTCTTATGGGGTAGTTAAAAGTTACGATATGTGTGAAGAAAAGAGATTGTTGTGAAAAATAAGAATACTGATGTGGGTTTTTATAGGAGTAAAAGGCTTAGAGAAAGAAAATCCTAAGGGTCTTTTAAAATCAAGAAATTCCTAGTTTCTTCTTGAGTACCAAAAATAACAGGATTAAAAATTAGCCAATATTCGGCACAATCCTTACCAAATCAGACTTACCTTGTGTAATATCCTTCCCAAATCTGTGTTCAGAATCAGCTGATTTTGTTGAGATGCCCGATCGGAGTGTATGTTGTCCGATCGGATGGTGTGTAATCGGCATGTCCGGTCAGTCATCATCTTTGTCCGGTCGGATGGTGGTCCTGTATGTTTGGTCCGACCAGTTGTCGTCATCCCTCCGATCGGATGACTTGTGTTGAAGGTTGATTTCAAGCTTTTTACACATCTCAAAGCACAAATAATAACCCTATCTCTACTCCAAACTTCCAATAATAAAAATAGGTACAAATATGAAAAATAAAATAAGAACACTTGGGTTACCTCCCAAGAAGTGAAACTTTTAACATCCTTTGCTAGACGTTACCTCGAATTGGTTCAAGAATCTTGAGGTGGATCGTTCACTAGCATGACTTCACGACCGGTTTTGGGGATGGGCCCCTGATGGTATAACTTCACTCGATGCCCATTGAATTGGAACGTGGAATTGCTTTTCTTGACGTACAAAGTGACAGCCCCAAATTTGTTGATATTAGTAATCAAGTACGACCCACTCCATTTTGACTTGAGTTTTCATGGAAAAAGTTTGAAACATGAGTTAAATAGTAAGGCTATTTTCCCTACCTCTAAGTCTTTTGGAACAAGCTTTTTGTCGTGTATATCTTTCATCTTTTGTTTGATTTCCCACGCCATCTCATAAGAGTCATTTCTTATTTCCTATAACTCACTCAATTCCAACTTCCTAAATTCACCAACCTCTTTCACATCCACGTTCAGTTTTCGTATCGCCCATTCCGCCTTGTGTGCTAACTCAACCAGAAAATGACAAGCCTTTTCATAAACCAATCGAAATGGACTCATGCCAAACCAATTTTTGAGCCGTTCGATATTCCCACAACGCATCAACTAATTTCATCGCCCAATCTTTATGTTTTGGCTTCACTGTTTTCTCCAGAATGCCCTTAATTTGTCGATTACTTGTTTCCACTTGTCCCGAGGTTTGTGGATGATATGGGGTTGCTAATTTGTGCCGCACCCCATATTTTCTCATCATTCGATCAAAGGAACGACTACAGAAATGGCTACCTCTGTCACTTATGATCACTCTTGGCACTCTAAAATGGTTGAAAATGTTCTCGTGTAAGAACTTGAGAACGATCTCAGAATCGCCTTTCGGGTTGGGATTGCTTCCACCCATTTTGACACATAACCAACTCCAACAAGGATGTACTCATATTCTACACTCTTCGGAAATGGTCCCATAAAATCGATGCCCCGTACATTGAAGATTTCGATTACTTGATTAGGAACCAATGGCATCTCGTTCTTTTTCCATATTGAGCCCGACCTTTGACAATTATCGCATGTCTTGAAGTAATGGTGTGCGTCGGTGAATAGTGAGGGCCAATATAAACCGGATTGGAGGACTTTGAATGTTGTCTTCTGGCTTCCAGGATGTCCTCCTTTGTCATGACAAAACCTCAACACATCAATATTTTCTTCGTCCGGTAAACACCTTCGATAAAGCCCATCCTTCCAACATTTATACGGGTATGGGCCATCCCAAAAGAAACTCCTGCATTTAGACAAAAATATTTTCCTCTCTTGGGCAGAAAGGTGGTTAGGTATAATATTACATGAAAGATAATTGACAAAATCGGCATACCAAGGTTCGTCAATGTTTTCAATAGTGTTAGCATCCTCGTAAGGAAAAATATTATCGACAAAATCAAGTTTGCTAGACTCACTATCTACTAACATGCGATATAAATGATCGGCAGCCCCATATTCACATCCTTATTTATCCTTGATTTCAAAGTCAAACTCTTATAAAAGGAGAACCCAACGAATCAACCTTGGTTTACTTTGGATTTTAACAAATAAGTGGCGCAAGGACGCATGATCAGTGTGCACAATTACTTTTGACACAACAATATAAGAACGGAATTTGTCTAATGAAAACACTACAGCAAATAGTTCACGTTCAATGGTGGTATAATTGCGTTGTGCACTGTTTAGCATGAGACTAGCATAATAGATTACCCTTAGCAGTCTATCAACCTGTTGCCCCAAAACAGCTCCTACCGCGTCGTTAGATGCATCACACATAATCTCAAATGGTAGTGACCAATCGGGTGCAACTACAACTGGTGCCTGTGTGAGTTTTTCTTTAAATACGTTAAAAGCATCAAGACATTTATCATCAAACTCAAAAGGCACATCTTATTTAACAATTTACACAACGGGCGGCAAATTTTAGGTAAAATCTTTTATGAAGCGCCGATAAAATCCTACGTGCCCTAGAAAATTTCTAATTCCCTTAACATCTTTAGGTGGTGGAAGGGTTTCAATAACATCTGTTTTTGCTTTATCAACTTCCAACCCTTTGCTTGACACGACATGCCCAAGCACAATCCCACTTTTCACCATAAAGTTCAATTTCTCCCAACTCAACGTCAAACAAGACTCTACACATCGTTCAAGCACTCTAGATAAATTATTTTAGAAATGAGAGAAAGATGAGCCATATACCGAAAAATCATCCATGAAGACTTCGAGGAAGTCGTCAATGAACTCGGTGAAGATGGAGAGCATGCATCTCTGGAACGTTGCTGGTGCGTTGCAAAATCCGAATGGCATCCTCTGGTAACCATACGTGCCAAAAGAACACATAAATGTAGTCTTCTTCTGATATTCCGGAGCTATTGCTATTTGATAGTATCCTGAAAGGCCGTCCAAAAAGCAATAGTATTCGTGTCATGCCAGTTTGTCGAGCAACTGATCCATGAATGGAAGTGGGAAGTGATCCTTCCTTGTTGCGGCATTTAGTTTTCAGTAATCAATGCACATGCGCCACCAGGTGGTTAAGCACGTTAGAACAATCTCCCCCTTGTCATTTTCCACAATCGTTATGCATCCTTTCTTCGGAACGACATGCACTAGACTGACCCCCACACTCTATCTGATACTGGGTAGATAATTCCTTCTTCAATGAGTTTGTAGATTTCCTTTTTGACTACTTCCTGAATTGTAGGATCCAAGCATCTCTGTCCGTCCCTTATTGGTTTGGCTCTTTCTTCTAACTCAATCTGATGCATGCACGTCACCGGACTTATTCCTCTAATGTCCCGATGCTCCAACCAATTGCTTGTTTTTACTTTTTAAGTACTTCGATCAATTCCTTTTCTTCATACTCGGCTGGTTCCGCAAATATTATCATGGGTTTTCTCTCATTGGTTTCGAGAAAAATATACTTGAGGTGGTTCGGAAGTGGTTTCAACTCCATTTTAGGTTCTAACATAGGTTGAATAGTGTTTCAGCCCAAAAAGTGGACTACCGGTACCAAGAATAACACCTGAAAAACCCAAGAGCTTCCCAAACCTACACCACAAACACGAAAGGACCACCGGTGGTTTTCCGGTGGAAACCTCTCCGATTCTTAAGTCAGTAAGCGTTTGAGGTGTTTTCCAGAAAATAAGAAGGAATGCTTCGAGAGAACAACATACCTCTCTCAGCCTTGGGGCTGAGATGTTTATAGTTTCTCCTAGTGGGGACCCCAGTCCGGATCTCAGGAGCACATGCCGCGAATCAAGGGACGTTTTGGCAACCAATTCTGACAAGTGGTCCCACTTGTCTCCTTGCCGGGAATTTAAGAAACAGGTCTCCCCTGTCCCAGGCCTTCCTTATTTCCTTCTCCTCTATTACCTTGGTATAAATACCAGACTTGCCTCCAGTCAGGTCTTCCTTATTCCAGGTCTTCCTTAATCCGTATTATCTCGGCTCTCTAGGATTCCAGCAGAATTCAAGAAACCAGAACTGTCGTGATCCAGCTCTTCTTTCCTTTTGTGTCACTGCCGTTCAACAAGTCAACTCTTGCTATAATGAGGACGAGCTCTATTCCTCAGGGGACTCAATCAGGTTATTTACCCAGACCATGCTAAACTTCGGTCCTTGGAACTTCAGCTCGGCATAATCTTTAAACTTTGTGATCTCTTCAAGGTAGCTGAGCCAGGAGGGATCCCGAGCGATAGCCACCTCTTCTTGACATTCTGTTTTATTCGGGAGGGTTAATTGGATCTTTCTCTGAGACAGAGCTGTTCTAGCCCAAACCAGGTCTGGCGTATATGTTGCCCTACCAACTCCTCCTCCCAAACAGTTGGGGTAGATCGGTAATATCCCAAAGCTCTTTAGAAATAAATGAGGCCATTCTGTCTTTTATGACTTCTCGTACTGAGGGAATCCTGAGATATCCGCCTGCCAAACAGCCCTAATTATTGGCATTAGTGGTGTCGGTTTGCTTTCCCAAACGGTCCTTATTCTGCACTTCTTTTCTGACAAGTGGGTGGCGTATGATTTGACCTAGGACGTTTGGCGTTCCAGCGCAACACCTAGGGTACTGCTCGCATTAAATGCGGGAATCCCATCAAATCTCGTTCTCCTCGATTTCCGATTTTTAAATTTATTAACTTCCTTTTGCCCCTCCACATTCTTTTTCTCCTTCACTTTTTCAAATTCTGTTTTTTACAAACTCTCAAGTTCTCCCTTTTCTTTTCTAATACTCCGGCGAGCTTCTCTATTTCGACTCTAGCTTCTCCGACTATTTCCATAAATCAGGTATTCTCCTCATCCCCTTGAATAATCTTAATCATGTCAACCTCTTCTTCTCAATCTGACTCTGACGGGGGGGTTCGCCGGTGGCTCCGGTGAATTCTACCTCCATAGTAAGTTTACCCTCCTCCTCCGAGTCGCTTTCGGCAAATATCCCGAAAAGATCACCGGTGGCTCTCCAAGAGAGGCCTCCGGTGGTTCCCCCAAATCTTCCTGTAGATAATATAGTTTCTATTGTTAGCAATCAAACCCTCCAAAATATCCGCGCCTCTTTTAACATTTCTGACGATTTTACATTTACTAGTCCGGCGCAGGATGAGAGGGCTTCATCGCCCCCTCCTAACCAGCTGACCTTTTACGTGGACCAGTTCCACACCGGCTTGAGTCTTCCCGTTCTCCCTTTCATACTAGCTATTTCTCGGCTGTATCACATTCCAGTTCAACAATCTTTGCCCAATGCTTTCCGCGTTATGGCCGGATTTCATCTAGCGGCCCAGTATTCTGGGATTGTTCCGACAGCCCAGCTTTTCTTTTCTCTATTTCAAGCAAAGTGCTCTTCTGGTTTCTTCTACCTATCAGGACGACCAGACGTCCACTTCTTGTCAGGTCTTCCCACATCCCACAAGGTCTGGAAGAAGAAGTTCTTCTTTGTCCAAGGCTCGAGAGATTGGGGTTTCCCAACTACCCCCATCAACTTCCTACACCCCCAGGTGCGTTTATCCCGAGGTGATAGACCATCGTATTTGGACGAAAAAAATTGCCCTCCTTAACCGAAACCCTTTCAACCTATCCAAGATGCTTACCATCAAACTCTTGAATTTCTTCAACTCCCAACAAGGGAACGGGCCTCTTCCCATCGAGATTGGTATTTTCTTGGAATGACCTTGTTTTACTTTCCTTCCGTTATCGTTTCTTTATTTTTTAATTATTTCATTCTTTTATTTCAGCAAGTATGTTGCAAGCGAAGATGAAGGCCAAGGCCCAGAAGGTCGTGGGAGGAGGCCAGAGGAGCCCCTTGGGAGAGCCTTCCAGAGCTTGCCCGACCTCAAAAGAGGTCATCCTCGCGGCACCTCTCCAGAGCCAACCCCGGGCGCTGTCCAGTGCTTCTGAGCCCAAGGCGACTCTTCCTGGGACGGTAAGGAAGAATCCAGAATGGGTGAGGGGGTCAGTGCGCGAGTCAACAGCCCCATCTTCTGAGAGCCCCGAGGAGGAGCAACAATTAAGAAAGCAGAAGCAGAGCCGAGTTGATCTTCCATCCGCTCCTCAAGACCCTTCCCAAACAGCTTCTCAAGCCATCCCTGAGGCAACTCCTCAGGACACCCCTGCAGTGGTTCCTCAAGTGCCTCCCTATCCCAACCAAGCCCTCTTCAACAGGTCTGTCCTCAACTGCCCGGGGGAGGTGGCGAAATAGTTCATGATGGGGCTAGCTCCCACGGCGGACCGCCGCGTTGTGGATAAGATGTCAGACCCAGAGCTACTCGAATTCTACTGTAAAGTGTCTTTGCTGGACCCTTTCTCATAGACCCGGGGGAGGTGGTAAAAATTTCTTCACTCGCTATACCCTCAAGTTCATTACTTACCCCTTTCTCTTTCCAGGCCGTGGTGGGAAGGGCGTCTTTGCTGGCCCGGGCTCGAGGCTCCCTATTGCATGCTGACCTGAAGAAAGAGATCGAGGTCTTGAAAGGACGAGGGTTAGAGCTGACGACCAAGGCCCGGGAGGCCCAAGTTAAGTTTTAAGGTGCTGAGGCGGAGATTGATTTGCTGAAGGCAGAGCTGGAGCAGATGCGGTCGGAACTCCATGAGGCTAAGGAGTCCGAGGGAAAACAGCGAGCTTTGGCCCTTCTCCGTGAGCAGGATCTGAAAGATAAAGTCAAGAAAGCCCGAGCTAAGGGCGAGGCTGACGGAGAGGGTCGAGGTTGTATTGAAGGACGAGCCGAAGGGAGGTTGGAGTTCCTCAATTCTGAGGAAGGGCTGCGTCTAATACAGCTGACCCGAGAGACTACGCGCCGAGCTTTCCTGGGCTCGGAGGAGTTGTACGATCTCCTCGTTCCTGAGGCGGAGGTCTT